>VZRO01003720.1:185315-523449 GCA_013397915.1 Daphoenositta chrysoptera
CTCTCCTCTCCTCTCCGTTCCCTTTTCCTGTGAATGTGTCTGCTCCCCTTCTCCTATTTTTCTTCCCTCTTTTTTCCCTTCTTCTTCCTCTATTTTTATCTTTTCTGTGTAGTGGCTTGCTTTGTTGTAGGTTTTTTTTCACCTTTTTTTTTTGGTTTGTTTTTTTTGTTGTTGCTTTTCCTTTTTTTTTTTCCTGCTAGCAACATTTTCTTTCTTTTGAAAATCATTCAGACATTTTAGCCCATGCTGGGCTGTCACAGACACTAACAGCTTGTTGAAAAACCCTTCCATTTCTTGTGGAGCACATGAAACGGTGCTGTTCAGCAGAGACAATGGAAACAAGGTGCTCGGTCCTTTCAGCTTTTATTTATGGCAATGGGGAGCATATTGCTGCAGGTACTAAGCACAGGTTTACTTTCTGAAGGAGTCAAATTTGTCTCAATTGTCTCTGGATGGAAACCCATCTATCCCACTAGCCATGGAAACATCTCTTCTGATCCCCTGATACTTTGTGTTCTGAAATATAAATATGTTACGTGAATGGTTAAACACCTTCACTCTCAATCTCATTAGTATAGGGCTCCCACACAGGACCCACTAAAAACGGCTGAACGACATTCCCGCATTTGAGTAGATTTTAGTTCTGACACTAACAAATGTCCCACTGGCTTAGGCTTTCAAAAAGCAGACAAATGAAAAATAACTTTAAGCACTTCTATCAAAAATAAATACCAGTTGTTTTCGAAGGTCTTTTTCTCAGCAGTTCCCATTGATGTAGGCTATAGCAGGCTTTGGAATATGACATACTTTTATTGGCTTGTTCCTTTTGAAATAAACTCCAAAGCATTGTTTTGTTTTGCTTTGTTTCGTTTAGTTTTGTTTTGGGGGTTCATGGCTATTTAGAACAAACTCCCGTCTTGCAAATTACAGTTGTACTCCTAAGTACAGTAGTGGGCAATAAATAGGAAAGATTAAGTATTCTGTAGCTGGGTTAGAGTGGAACAACAACAAGAGATTGCTGCATTCTTTCAAAACAAACAAAAAAGCATAATTGGAAATATTCATTTATATATTCTCTTACATTAGATGGGGCCACTGAGTGAAACATTCACTGATGAATTACTCCTCTAATCTGTGGAGGAAAACCAGCTACTGGTGAATTAGAGTCCTGGAACAGAGCCATGAGAACTAAATGGCTAAAAATGAAAACAGGCAAACATTTGAAGAGTATTCTACAGAACACAGATCTTTCAACACCTCCCCCTTTCCATGGCTAATTCATTGTCATGGAAACTGAATTTATCAAAATGTTCTTGTTCACTCCTAGTGACCCAGTGAGTCGACTTACAGAGCTGGTGAAAGGTATCTCAGGCTGAAGCAATTTTTACAAATGATATACAGCAGTTCATAAATGGGTAAATTTTGAATGGCATCATTGTACTTCCCGAGTAGTTTTCCTTAGTCTCAAAAGACTCTCTGTCTGCAAACTAGAGGTGTCTGAAACCCTTACTAATAAGTTAACATGGGAGGTATGTATGACTATAGCTCCTTTCTTCCCCCTCTGCTCTCCTTTAATTTGTTTTTCTTCTTACCCTGTGAATTTATGCTAAAATCTTGTTGTTTTTATCATTTCTCTAGTTCATGCATTCTCCATAGCATTTTCCTTTGCTGATCTGTAGCCCAAGGATGCAAAAATCCTTCATCACCTCATCACAAACATCTCTTCTTATCTGTTACTGAAGATAGGTGTTGACTACCAAGTGTAATGCACAATGACTACGGTATGCAGCCAGCTCTGCCAAATCCAAAATAACCCTGAAACTCTGAGTGCTTTCACCATGTTTCAGAAGGTGGGGTTGCTTGTATTTCTTCATCATACATGAAAATTGTCATATAATTATTTGGAAGGTTTTTCAGCTTCCATGTCACTGCCAAATTCCGTCAAGGTTGATTTTTATTTTATTTTCTGTTAGCAATTAGTGACTTGTTGCCATGGAAACCATACTTCACATGATTCTTGAACTTAAATGGCTGAATGTGATCATACACCACCCTTCATTCTTTAGCCTCAGTAGTTAAAGACTTCTTTTTGTGTGTGATCTTGATTACAGAATCACATAAAATATCTATAAGCACACAAAATAATAGCAGAAGGCTACATCAATTAAAATGGAGTATTCAATAATTCATTCTTTAATTAAAGCTCTTCCTTTTCCTATTGCTGTAACCTTTTTAGTGTTAAAGCAGATACAAGAGCTAATCATTTGTATGAAGTATCTTTTCTAATTAGGAGTTTGGGAAACAATGATGAAGGAAAACAATGGATATTTAAATACTTTTTCTTTTACTCTTAATGCAATGAATGGAAACAAAAATACTTTAGAGAAAATACTTTCTAGGGGATAAGTCTGTGTCTGTGTTTCTGGACAGTGTGCATTTATGTATACAGAAAGGGATACATTCACTTCAGCTTTTTGTTTGTAAATATAAGAAATTACTTTGGAAAAAGGAAAGGATATGTCCCAATATAAGCTCAATAACAGATAAATTTGAATTTGTTCATCCACTAAATATTTTTATCTCCGAATCAAAGTCTTAAAACTTTATTTCAGAGCCTATATTTTTCAATAGAAACTACACTGAAGGATTACTGTATTATATTTTATTTTCATGTGAGTGATGTCTCCACCATTTAGAAATATTCCAGAAATATTGCTGCATCATAAAGATCTGTTTTCATTGAAGAATTTTTAGATATATTGCTCTAATAATAGCAGCAGAGTAAGCTGAAGCAGATCAATATAAAGACCTGTGTGAAGTCTCCTATTCCAGATCCTAATCCTATTCCAAACTATCTGGAGATTGCTATGTGTGTGTGTGTGTGTGTGTGTGTGTATGCATGTGTACAAACACATTTTATTCAGACAAACAGTTCTACATGTAAGAGTTATGCAGACATGACTACAATGTTTTAAATTCACAGCTTGCACCGGTTCAATTCCTTTGTCTAGATAAATGGTTCACAAGGTTGCATGTTCTTGTCCCTGTCTGACTCTTGAAAAATGCTGAATGGTCTGTAATCAATAAGAGTTCAAGTTATTTGAACCTTGTAGGAAATTATAAGAATCAGGCCTGGGCATGTGAAATTGTAAATATCACTAATGAATGCTAACCAGTAGACAGGGATTTTTGAAGGCTTTCCTGGTGCTTGATGCATGAGAAGACTCAGTTTTGAAAGGACACTGCACTTATTAAGCTTTTCAAATGCCTCTTTGGACAACTAGAACTAAACTAAACTATCGGTTAATGTAGCTGTTAGAGAGAAATGTAGTACAAAGGCATGAAAAGACAATTTATTCCCTGTGGTAACATGTAAATTCAATGCTATTTTCCCCTATATCTCCTCCCATGTACTGGAGACTCTTTATTTGGATTCTTCAACTTTACACAGTAAAGATAAGTGTTTGCTTTAAGTGACACAAAACCAACTTTAATATGATTTTAGCATGCAGTTGCTGTGTACAGAGGTTACTTACAAAGAAGTAATTGCGAAGTCTTTTAGTGGAAAAGTGTGCAATTATTTATACAGCATGCTGTAATAACATCAAGCTGAACTTATTTTTTTCATAAAAAAAGGGAAGGGAAGAAAAAAATAGGTAAAACTGTCTATTTCTTGTACCTGGGATAGTAAATATATCTGCCATAAGGCAACATAATTATAAAATTTAACCTGTTTAGTGAATATTTTTATTAACCTTTAAGAGAATGGGTACATAATTCACTATTTGCTGTCTCTCTCTGTGCTCACTCAAATCCCAGGAAATCAAAGCAATTATTCTGGAAACCATTTAGAAAGCAGTGTGAAACCAGAATTTATCTCATATTAAGGTACCCATATCACACTATGTATGGCATTTCCTAGTAAATTGTGAATTTGGGCTTTAAACTCTTTTTTTACTGTTTTCCCGTGTTAATGCATCAGATTACTTTTGATTCCTATTCCTCTAGAATTACTCCAAATATATCTTTGTAACTTCTCCTAAAATTTCTTAGAAGTACGGTCTATACTTTAAACTTTTAAAATCACAAAACTGGTAAAAATGTATTAGCCCTGTGATAGCTACAACACATACAGATTCTTTCTTGAACACCTCCAGTACACATTGGTTTTCTAAAGATTTGAGTTTAACTAACACATTACAATTGCACCATGAATTTGTTTTCACAAACGTGTGAAATGTTTTATCTTTTTTTCATTAAAAATGCACAGAAAAAAAAGCATCAAATTACTAATTCAAGTTTTTATTGGTGTGAAATGTTTGACCTTGAATTTGTACAGGGTCAAAGAGATCCACAGAACTATTGCTATTATTACAGCAATTTTAAAGAAAATATTATGGAAATAAAAATAAAGAACAGGGCTCTTCAATATGTACAATCAGGAAAAAAGCAACTCCTTAAAATCAGATGTAAGTGGAATTTAAAAATAAGAAGCTATAAACCAGCTGATTTTCTTCGTTGCCCAGGATTCCTTTGGGGTATTATTTCAGTCTTGTAATCTTTTTAACTTTTTTATACTCAGAAAGACAATGGAATATGACAGGTTCTTTGACAGTTTGCTAACACAAATTAACCTCATTTATGGGAAAACTGGCTGTGCGTGAACATCTACTTTTGCAGTGCTTTGTAAGACAATGTCTAGATTGCTGAATTTCTGGGAGGTCTGCTTCCTAAAATTTAAGTATTCTGCTGAGAAATAACATTTATAATATAACATGTATCTTATGATAGGCTTGCATATTGATGACTCTATAATATTAGTAGAGGAAAATTAAAAAATAAAACATGCTTGATATGTTCTTTCAAACTAATGAAAATTCACTGCTGCTTTGCATATGATTTCTTCAGGTAACAGAGTGGGGTATTTGACCGTGGTATATTCTTTAATTCATAAAGGACTGTTCAAACCAATCTTAAGATATTTTTGGGGGGAGTTTGTCACTTAGAAATATGTAAGATTGTATGTTTTTTCTTTCTATCCTTAAATATGAATAAATGATTGTTCCCAGGAACAAGGAGAAGAATACAGGAAAATCTGACCTACATGTAATCCCCTTAAAAAATATTGGTAATCAAAATAATTATTAGGCTTTTCTTATTTTGCTAAATTTTATTCTTTCTGGCTAGACCTATTTTATAATTAGGTAAGAGGAACTATATAACTTGGGTGACGATGACGAAGAATATTTATCAAATAAAATCCAACACTAGTGGACTTAAAATTTATAAAAGAAATGGTTGAAGGGTCCGGTCAATCCACCTTCTAAAATCATGTGTATTTCTCCATTCAGTTTAAGAGGTATTGTTGAATAAATACACAGCTGTACAGCAGAAGACAACACAAAAGGTTATACAAACTTCTGTGTTTCCTCATCGATAGTTTTGGGGTTTTTTTTTGTATGGAACTTCTGGTGCTAAACTAAGGACTAGGAAGGTTTCATGGAGAGTGGGGGCAAATGTCATATTATTGTCTCTATAATTTCTCTGCAATGAAAAATCTGCAACTTTAAAGAGAAATATTAGCTCTGTGGGCATAAATAAATAAATAAATTTTAAAAAGGCTGACTTCTTCTTGAGTACTCTAAGCCTGGACTGAAAATTTTCACTTCAGGCTAACTTTCCTGAAACTCTTTGCTATCAGTTTTATTTGTTCTGGATGACCTACATTTATTGTGGTAAAACCTTTAATGTATAATCATATCATCATATTTTCTGTACATGCCAAATATGCTAGAAATAAACTACTTTAGGTGCATACCAAAACATTAAAGTATGTTTATGGATTATCTCTTGTAGTGTTAAGGTAAAGTTAGATTCCTTGTTTACTGGAGGTCCAATTGTGTGAAGGTTATAGAGGGAGCCTTTGAAATCTCTAAATATAGCTTAAAAGAGTTTCTCTGTATCTAAAATGTCATGACATTAACATCCAGTATCTTGGGATGCTCCAAAGTTAGAAACTGGGAAACTGATCCTTTCCAGTGGCATAGAGCTCTAATTTCTAGCCTTACAACTATTCAAAGAAATGGACTTACCTTCTGACATTTTAGATATAAAAAAGGTTTTGTGAGTCCAGCTCACCCTGTATATTAGGAAGCCATATTTTCTGAGGAAAAATTACTGATTTAAAAAGAGTAAGAATAAATGATTTGATGTTGTATTTAATTTAAAATAAGAAAAATCCCTACTGGTTCTTTACAGGTATTATATAGTTCTAATTTTTATAAGAGGGTGTCTAGGTCATCAAAATTTTATTAATTACTCACAAGTATATATAAATTATATTATAATTAACTTCATACTTATGAAGAATGGACCTACCTTTGTAGTCCTGAGTGAAACTCAGGTTTGAAGATGCAGACATAAATGCTTCTTATGAGCAGAGAAAGAAGATTTTATTGGTTGCTATTAAAAAGGAGGTTCAATTAAAGAGAATAATACGGATGTAGTGTGTGCTCAGTTTTTCTTTGACNTTTTTTTTTTTTTTTGTGGTGAGACTGAATCTGTAATTAATTGCAGATATGAATATAAAAAGAAATTTACTTTCTCAGTGCTCTTCGGTAAAGAATTGCATTGAGCTGGATGACAAATCAGTGTCTGAAGTTGTGTGTCACAGCCAGACTACTTTTCCATTTAGGGCCTATTTCACACTGACTGAAAAATGGTAGAGTGGTTCAGCTCCATTTGCTGAATAACCTGGAGGTCCTTAGGGGAAAAGGGGAAAAATCTGCTGTGTTTCAGAGAGTGTTGGATCTAACTTGAATTCTTGGCAACCAAGTAGCCTATTTCTCTTGCTTGCAATAGCTTGTATTAAGCCTGGCTTTGACTAGTGTGATGGGAATATCAGACATCTCCCCAGAGTAACATTTTGCAGTACAGCAGGAAAAAAAAAATGCAGTTATCTGTATGTTTGCACAGAAAATTATATATACATTTCTGAGCTGGATCAATGATGCTTCTTGATATTGTACATGCCAGTTTACAGAATATAACTCAAATCCAAAAATTTCAGAATTGCCAAATGTACCACCATTATTCTGCCTGGATTCTTTGGAAAGGCCTTGTTTTTAAAATGTGAATTTTCACAGTATTATGACAATTGTGTAATGGATAGTATGGAAAATAATGGAGAGAACCAAATTCTTTAGCTTATGTTAATGCAGTCCAACATAACTTCAGAAACTTATTAAGTTCATTTTCGTTTACACCAACTTCACTATTTCCTACATAATGTCTGCAATAAAGAAATAGTATATGTAAATATATAGGTATGTTAATAAATAGCACATAAAAGGTATAGAACTAGACATGTTTATCAATTCCTTTAATGTGCAACAGTTTAAAGAAATTCTGTGTTGTAGCTGTAGTTGATTATGTAGCAAATAGGCCTCAATATTTTGTTTACATGAAATCTAATTTACTAATGATCTATACAAATGATCATCACTAACAGCGATGACTCAGGAAAGGCCAACATTTTCACTGCAGAAAACCTGAAATATTTAGAGTCTGAAAAATCAGGAAACATTTTAATTTGAGTAGGAAATGCTTGCTAGATAGTGAAAACATGCCTGGTTCAATATAACTCAGTTGTCAGTTGAACTGTTTTATTTTCCTTTTAAATTTTCTCTTCCTTCCTCTATTTTCTTATTTCATATTGTCTTCTTTCTCAATGTGAGGTTCTAAATCAGTTATTCTTAGTCATCTAGCAGTTCCACAAGACTCTTAGAAGTAAAAATGTATAAAATTGGATAGATTTTTTTACTCCAGCTTTTACTTCTTGCTGACAAGTTGAACATGATCTGAAGTGAATTTTAACCCCAAAGAAATAGAGAAATTTCTTTATAGAGAAACTCGTAGATAACCTTCTTGCAATGAGTTCATTGTTAACAATTGTAAATTGTACTTTCACATTATCTGTCATGGCTTATAGACAAAGAATCCCTGTAATTCTCTCCAGCCAGTTCAGTAGATCCGACAGTGTTGTAGCAGTGCTGATGTGTTTTTGCATGTCATTGGGGCATGGAAGCATCCTTCACTGATATTTTCTGCTCCTGGGAGGCCTTGCATAAAAAGAGGATTGATCAAATGGTCTCCTACAGGGGTGCCGTTGCTGCGGGCTGGTCATTTAGGGTGGCCAACCAAAAACAAAACTGAGGCAAATAAAATAAAGAACAAATGAAGGTAGCTAGAGGCAGAAAAAACTGTCAGTCCATTCTTTTGTTATAGCTGTGCTTCAAGCATCAGTGCTTGTAAGAAGCTCCAAAGTGGCCCTAGGATGAAGCTCTGTAATTGGAGGCAAGCAAGGCACAGATGTTAGCTTTTATTAAATATCAACAGAATTTAACAGTGCCAACAGCCCATTGCTGAAGGAGAAAGAAGGATGGGAAGGAAATTCCTTCTTTGAGCTAATTTCATGCTTACTGTTCTTCAGACCTACTCATCAGACCTGTCATTATGCTCTGTGTGTCTGACAGAGTCAGGCTAGATATAAATACCTTGATAGCTTTATGCACTTGAGCTCTGTATAAATAACCTCTTGCTCATGAGATGCTGTAGGCTGTCCTGCCTGGCTCCCAGCTGTTGTCACTGAAGGGTACAAGTCCCTCATAAGTATAGTGTGGAATCTGTCATCCTTACGTGTACGTCGTTACTTCCTTGGAGTGACTCAAAAATCGTTAGACACTAATGTTTAGGCAACTGAATCCTTCCCAAAATCCTAAATGGACTCCTTGAGTGGATGAAGGCATATATGAGAGATGCTGATAACCGTGCAGCAAAGTGTTCCTTTCTCCTTTGTCCTCACATTGAAGTGAAGAATGTTTATAGAAAGAGGCAAAAACATTGAGTCAGATCTTCCTGCTCACTAGCGCTTTGTAGATTTGGGTTTTTTTATGAAAAACAGGTTGTTAATTTAATTTAGAGAGGGACATTATTGGGTTCTGCCATGACATGGCTTCATCCATCTGCAGAAAGGACTTGTTAAGGCAGATTTACTGATGCTCTTGCACTTGTCTATAATTTACTCAGTGGGTACAAGTGAGGTTTAGGAATATCTCTGTTCTGAGATCTCAGATCCCCTGCCCCTTCACTAAATACACTGGACCAAACTAGTCATTTAGAAATACCAGTCTTGTTTGTTTAGGTTATCTCTCTCTTCAGATTATTTGAATAGCTCTGTGTTGTTCAGAACTTTGCCTAAGATCATGCAAAAAGGAATTTTGTATGATGTTATTTTACTTGACTGATCCAGAACATTAAAATAGTGAATTGTAAAGCATTGATGACAATTTAGTTAGTTTTAACTTTTCAATGCACCCACAGTGTTGTTTTTTCAGACTGATCATATACAAACTGCCTTTATGCTGAAGGATCCCACCCCAAAATGGCTACTCAAGAGTCATTACTCAAAGGTAATTGTAGAGTTACTGAATACTGAATACTGAAAGGTAAGATGTGCTAACAACACAATCCCTCCCTTCTTTGCCTCCCCTCCAATCCCCCAAGCTGCTACAGGAAATGCTAGCAATAGAGATGTCCCAGGAGACATTGCTTTGCTTTGCAATGTTCATGCCAAAAGACAGCATTCTTTTTGCCTGAAGTTCTCTTTTATGACATGTACAGATCAGCATAAAGTACCCTGCAAAATTAATTGAGTTCTCCAATAATTGTTCTAAAGCCAAATACCATACAGAGCCTTAAGATATATATGCATTTTCAAATGTCTTTGTAGCCTGATTTGGGCCATTTACCTCACGAAATCTCAGCTAAAGGCTGAGTGCATTAATGAAACTGTGATTCAATGTACCTTTTTTTTTCTTTTCTGATTTTCTTTTTTTGATGTGGATGCTTTTGTTTTCTGCTACAGTGAACATGTTTCTGAGGTTTACTTGATTTGTCCACCTGTTGGTGACAATATGAGCGAGGATGGGGATATAACAGTGAAGAGATATGAAGAGAAAGAGAATTGTGTCAAAGAAGATTAGGGGGAAGTATACAGACAGAGCAAATTCATCTTGATAGTTGTAGGAGATTTAATAGAGCAAGGAAATCAAAGTTTAGTCTTCCAAAGCTGTCTAAACTGGGGAAAATATTCCTCTGCCATGTACTGCATGGGTTCCTACTGCACAGGTTCTCTGATTCCATCCCATGCTGAGGGGTTCTGCTATCATGGATGTTGTGTCAAAATAAGGGAATGAATTCAGTTTTACCATTTAGTATAAAAAATGGATAGAAAACACTGAGAGATGAGAATGGTCAAAGCCAGCTTGGACCAAAGAAGATACATTGAGTTGAACATCGTAGCATTCAGAGGGTCGCAAGGAGTTCAGCTCCTGCTGACGCAAATAGATCAAGAGATGCGTTTCTTCAGAGATAAATTCCAAAGTGGATCTGAGATGTTAAACAGTTGATTTGGGGGCAAAAAAAAGTAAGGGTAATTTGTGCATAGTAAAAGTTTTAGTGTGGAACAGTCCTTCTTACATTTATATAAAACTCATCAACAGCAGGAATTTGAATATAAAGTACCAGAAATTATGGACTAAATTTACATTAGTAAGTAATTCAATCCAGTAGGGAAGGATCAGCAGATCAAAGCAGGTCATGTTGGCATTTATGTCTGCCATACATGAAGTCTGGAGTTTTAGCTCTACATTGGATTTAGCATGATTTCCTTGACTGAACATCTCTGCTTTGTGTATGGTTCAAAGCAGTCAAAAGGACCAGTCAGTGTGTCACATCCTTTTGTTGGTTGTGACATGAGGATACATTTGATGCATACATCAAGTCACCATTTTTGTTTAGATTTCTGTTAAAGAAATCAACTTTGCAATGACTGAAATTACTCTGAGATGAATTACATGTTTTACTCTAGAACAAGTGACAATAGAATAATTGTTTAATAAATTCATAAAAATATATCTGTTGTTGATACCTATGGAGTGGATTCTTCATATATCACAAGGTGTGTCTAATTATAACTCCAACTTAAATAAATTTATTTCTAATTATACTTAAACATGAAAAGACAGTCAAGCTCCATTTGAAGAAATTGATCACTAAGGCGGATTTACAATATATATTTAAATTTCCCTCATGTGCCTATTCTACCCCAAATAAAATATTACGTATGTAATAAGTATTACATAAATGCAAACATTTATATACTCATAGAATGATTTGGGCTGGAAAGGACCATAAAATCATCTAGTTACCACCCCCTGCTGTAGGCAGAGATGCCACCCTGATACAGAAGCATTTTACAAATGTAAAGTTTAACTGGGGTTATGTTAAAAAATTTATTTTTTTAAAATTTCCCTATCTTCATCTCTTTGTATGTATGCATATAGTGTTTTAATACTCTTTTAATTAATAATAGTAAATTTTTCATTTGAAAGAAAGACTGTACTATGTGCTGCTAGTACTGTTCAGTCAGAGATGTAGCTGAAGAGTAAGTGCTAATATTATAGGTTCATGCTTTTTATTTATTAATTTAGCAATTTTATTTTTCAATGCAGTATGTTTCTCTCATATTTTGCATTCTAGATCTTTTATTATGCCATTTCCCCCTTCTTTTTAAAGCACCACTAATTCACCTCAGTGCAGCAATAATCAGTAACTGGGAAGGAGTGTGGAAGGAGAGGGAGGGAAAAAGAGAGCTATTGAAGTAAATGAAGCATTACCCATGACTGCTGCACATGCCAGTGTCTGTTTCTCTACCAGCATCATATCCCCTCTTCTGAGCATTTGAATGATAACTCATTTCCCAGAGCATTCCATGCTCAAGGGCAATAGTTACTTTCCCCACAGAGAGAATTAGCACTGGCTGTTGTAATTTTGGAAATACATATCAATTACTTGCAGCAGAAACCTGGATCTCAGAATCCGTTAATGAAGAATGACAGAGCTGAGCTCAGAGATGGTGGCCCAGAGCTGCTAGATTTGCTGTTCTACCCAATTGGTTCATGCAATCCCCACACAGATCATCTTCCCTTTTATTTTCCTGTCTTTCTTCCTCCTTTCCACTACTCTTTATGATCTGATCCACTTAGCATCTCAGCTGTATTATCCTTCTTGTTCTTCGCATTGCATTTCCTTACGATTGCATTTGGCTCATTTTTTGGACTCATCATATCTTAAAAAAAGAAAATGTTTAAATGAATGACTATGTTTCACAGTTGCTTTGCATCAACATGAACTCCTCTTTACTTTTCTTGGATGTTGCCCGGATAGTTGCCTTTGGTTTGTTTTATTTCACAGACTCACTCTAATAGAATAGCCTGGGTTGGAAGGCACCTAAACATCATCTAGTTCCAACGTCCCTGCTGTGGACAGGGTCACTTTTCAATTGACCAGGTTGCTCAGAGCTCTATATTTGACCCTCTGTATTTCAAAATTAAACTTTACTTTACTTTGAAGGTCTTAAGGATGTATGAAAGCCATGTATAGGTGTAACTAACCATGTATTTACACTGTTGGAGGTAGCGTAATAGATACAACTCTTTTGGGATTATGTCATTTGTGATAAACCAAAAAAGTGATAAAGTTAAAGCTCACTTCTAAGTACATGAACACTCTAATGACATTTATTTTCAAACTGAATTACAGAAAATCTAAAGTCTGAGCCTGATGTCTGTCTCTCTGGGTAAGTTTCATTTTCACATACTATTAGAAAGATAGTTGTAACTGAAAAAATAGGGCTCGAAGGAATGTCTAAGAAATACTATAGATAAATATCTATATTGTTTTGAATGGATGTTTGCTTGGCACTAGTACTTTTCTTTCTGAAGGTTTCTCAGAAACACTTGCGTTTAAAACACATATGATAAGAAATTATTTTATCATAAATGAGCTAGTCTCATGCATACAAATTTCATTGAGCAAGGGACACACTGCAGAATAGTTTGCAACTGGACTTCGTGGCACTGACCACAGCCCTCTGAGCCTCGTGGTTCCACCAGTTTTCAGTGCACATTACTTTCCACTTATCCATACTTCCTCATTTTATGTATGAAGATGATATGGGAGACAGTCCTGAAAACCTTACTAAAGTCGGAATAAGCAACAGCCACTTCTCTCCCTGCCCCCTGCTCCCCCTTTGCCCCCCAAGTTGAGCTAATCCTTTTGTTGTGAAGGCTACAAGGTTATCAGGCATGACTTCCCCTTTTTAAATCCATGCTGACCAGTCCAATCACTTTCTTTCCGTTAACACATTTGGAAAAGGTTTCCAGGGCAATTTGCTCCATCGCATTCTCCAAGGCTTAGGTGCAGCTGACTGAATTGTAGTTCTCTGGACCCTACTTACCTTTCTTGAAGGCAGGGGTGACCTTTGCTTTCTTCCAGCCCCTAAGGAACCTCCACTGATCATCATGACCCTTCAAAAGTAATTGAGATTGGCATCACAATGACATCAAACAGTTTCCTCAGAAATTGTAGGTGTATCCTACAAAAGCAAGGCCTCAGTTACTGGAAAAAAGGAAATATCACACCAATTTTTAAAAAGGGTTAAAAGGAGGATGCTGGGAATTACTGACCTGTCAATGTCATCTCAATGTCTAGTAAGATAATGGAGCAAAACCTCCTGGAAGTTATGTCAAAACATATGGAAGACGAAGAGGTGATTAGAAACAGCCAGTATGGCTTCATCAAGGGAAAATTGTGCCTGATGAATCTAGTGGCCTTCTACAATGAAATAACTGCTTTTGTAGACAAGGGACATCCTTAACAGATGTTATCTCTCTGAACTTTTGTAAGACCTTTGATATGGTCTCCCACAATACTCTTGCCACTCAATTGAACATAAGATTTTGATGGATGAACTGTCATATGCATAAAGAATTGCCTGGATGGTCACATGCAAAGAGTTGCAGTCAAATGTTCAATCTCCCTGTGAAAACCAGAAATGAGTGGTGTCCCTCAAGAGTCTGTACTGAGACAAAACCATTAAATATCTTCATCAGTGACATGTATAGTGGAGTCGAGTGCACCCTCAGCAAGTTTACAGATGACAGTAAGATGAGTGGTGCAGTTGATACATAAAGAATGCCATTGTACTAGTTTGAAGACAAACTAGTGGGAGATCACAAGTCAGAATTATAATTTAATAGGAAAACTAAAAAAAAATAAATGCAATAGCACAAGAACACTGACAGAGTCAGGATACAACCTGACACCCTGTTAGTCAGGATGGTGGTAGCAGTCCAGATGAAGTGGTCCTGCCAAAGTGGTGATCCTGTAGCAAGGTCTGTTTTTTCACCTGAAGGTCCAATGGGAACTCTTGTCCTCTGGATATACAGTAGATAAGGGCTGGTTGTGCTGTTCCAAACCCCAGGTTATATCCAGGTGGGAATGCTTGGCTCCTCCCCCCTGGGCAGGGCATCCCACAATGGTCTGATGTATTTCTATGAGTCATGCTGTGGGTCCTTGCCCATGAAGCAGAGACAGCTCCCAGAGGGACTTATCAAGGATGAGTCATGGTGGGAGATAATGNGTCATGGTGAGAGATAATGAACACTGCCCCACCTGCTTTAACAGTTTGTGAAGATGGTAATAGAATTTATGCTTTTGGTTACATCTTACGTTGTAACTTAGGACAGACATCCAGACGGATCTTGACAGTATTGAGGCTTGGGCCCAGGTAAATCTCATGGAGCTCAACAAGGCCAAGTGAAAAGTCCTGTATCTGGGTCAGGACAATTCCCGTTACCAGCATGAACTGGAGATGAATGGATTGAGAGCAGTTCTGAGGAGGACTGGTGGATGAAAAAATGGTTATGAGTTGGCAATGGGCACTTGCAGGCCATAGAACCAACCCTATCCTGGGTTGCATTGAAGACAGCACGGCTGGCAGGGCAAGGAAGGGGATTCTGCCCCTCTGTTCCTCCTCTTGTGAAACTCCAACTGGAGTGCTGCATCCAGCTCTGGAGCCCTAACCAGATGAAAGACATGGATCTCTTAGAGTGGGTCCAGAGAGAAGAGGGTAGATTTAGATTGGACACAAGGAATAAATTTTTTTTATGAAGAGCATGGGCCCAGTTCTGCAGAGCTCCATTAAACCTAAGAAACTCCACGCAAATTGAGGTCTCCTTTGAGCTGGAATAGTTAATCCAGATTTTCCTGTTCCCATCTATACAAAATGCTGTCCCTTTGCGATCCACTCTAGAACCAGTACTTATGTTGAGGTCTCTGCCTCCCTGTTGAAATAATGCGTGACCTTCCGTAGTCAGGAGTCAGCTGGAAGAAGAGCTCAACACCCTTTGATCAAGTTTCTGAAGAAGCTGAAAGCTGTTTTGTAAGGAGGTGTCTGAAATTACTAAAACTGACTTAAATAATAAGAAAAGTGACATATTTCACCATTGACTCAAACACATTTTCTTGGTGTAAGACCACATGTCTATCTTCAACAGACTAATAGAGAAATGAAAGAGAGAAAAAAGACAGGGCTGATCCACAGGAATTGTAATTGCTTTAAAAGGCTGATTTTATTGCTAATGAAAAGTAATCCCATGGTGCAGAAGCACTAATACTTACAAATATTGCCACTTAGGTTTGAATTTTGAAAACTTCCTGTCCTTTGTATTATTAGTTGTCTTTCATGATATAAATCTTCAAGAAATAATTTTAAAAATTAGGCTGATTTTGAATGCAGTTAAATAATGCTTATTTGATGTTCCCTCTTTGCATTTATGTTCTTCCAGCTTTTTAACGTTTGTGTGGAGCAAATGAAGAATTTCTAAATAGTGCCAGAGGGACATTGTGCTAATTCTTTGAGAGAGAAAATCCTTACAATTTTAGTATGCCTTAAGCACTGCCGGTTTATGATAAGGTCTTTCCAGAAGTGCAATAAAGATAATGACTTAGTTAAAATACTATCAATATACTTGGTTAGGAAATGAAAACCCCAGTTCTTCATGCATTGTATTTAAATGAGTGAATCTTCTTACTCTTCCTTTAAAGAATTGCAATGTATACATGGGTACTCTGTTATGATGGTTTTATTTTTGGTGTAACTGTGTTTGAATAAAGAAATATGGCTTAGGTTAAGTGCCAACCCTCTCTGAAAGAGTTCTTTTCTGAGTATATGTTGGGGTGAACAAATACCATTGCAGATGTCTTTTTAAAATTGAAATGTAAATACAAATGCCTATGATACAGAACATGTAAAAGTATGTTCTGGTAAGTATATTAATTCTTTTTGAATGGAGGTAATATCCAAAGATGAACAAATTATTTAAAAAATAATAAGAATAAGTAATTTAAGGTTCTTGTGGATTTTGTGTACCATTGCATGTTCTTTGACTATTGCTTTCAGGAAAGGGTGTTAATGGCATGTGGCACTAATATAGAGAAGGGACTACACAGTTTACTTTCCAGTGGCTGCTTTTTGCTGTAGTAGACCACTTGAAATGTATTCAGGTAGTAACTGAAAAGGGAGTACAAGGATTTATTTGACTGTCCAGGAAAGAGGAGTTCAATTATCTTCTTGTGGATCTCTCACCACGTGTGTAAAACATGGGTGTAAAGTAATTTGATCAAAGCTGAGCAACAGCATGCCAGCAGCACTGTGACATGAGCTTTAGATATAGCAGTATGCTATGTATCATAATTTTTCTTCCCACTAAAACCTAATGGGATGGTATAGCTTTGGATCTCTGCTGTTAAGGCCTTGTACGCATCCTGTATGACAATGTGTATTTTGATTGTGTTGTCCTTCTGGGCTATATAAATAAATATTTTGAAGGCAGGCATGCGCGTCCTCATTTTAAAAGTTTCCTTCTTTCAACCAGAACATTTTTTCAGGAAGTAGGGTCTAGGGTTTCTGGTAGAGATTATATAGTGAATTGGGATGTTTTTCTTACGTCTGATAATTTCAATATAGTAAATTGTAGTTTTAGTCGAGTGCTTTAAAAAAATCCCACTCTTGATAATCTAAAATATAACTGTAGGTTGTTATAAATTCTGCCATGCATCCCTATAATATTTTTTAAAGTCACTTAAATAACCAGTTACAATATGAGTTGCCTGGATCCGGATGTTTTCCACAAATGATGGCTCACAGTAATCCATTTATGGGTCTATGGAGCCTTCAGCCAGATGTTATGTTGCTAACAGTTCCACTGGCTCCTCCAAATGCTGTTATCATTTTCCTGACCTTTCTGGTGCCATACCTTTGACCTCCTATTGATTTGGTATATTATAATGATTCTACTCTCGTAAGGCAACAGTTACTGCTGTTCTCTGGATATTTTCAGGTAGAGTGTTTTTCCACATGACAGTGCGGACAGTATTTTCGTGTGGCGATATATTTTTTTTTCTCCTCTTATTCAAGGGCATTTTGTGAGGCAGAATGACAAAATTAACATCTGAAGGGCTGGTATTTTTTAAAAAGTCTCATTAATCTTGTGGGATAAATGCTAGGGAGATTCCAAAGACAGAAAATGTTAAAACAGAGACAGTTACAATATGACATTAATATAAAATGCAGTACAAATTTAATTTTTTTAAACATATATGCAACTGTCATACTGAAGAAGGCAAGTACCATTAGGCTCAGAGAATCAGTACAGAGAAACAGATTGGATAAGTAGTGGAACTGCCCAGTTTGGTGCATAAGATTTTAAGGAGCCCAATTCACTTTCCTAATTTTCCATGAAAAAGATAACTTGATGCTTATCTATCTCTGTCACAGAATCACGGAATTTCTGAGGTGGGAAGGGACCTCTGGAGTTCAGGAAGTCCACCCCTGTGCTCAAACTGGGTCAGCTGCAGCAATTTGCCCAAGAAGTTTAAACTCACTAGCCATTCTTTGGGGCTGATTAGATATTCCTATCTGGAATTCAGTACTTCAAAAGATTCAACTCCACTGTTAGGAATAATTTGTACTATGCCACCTCTTCCTATTGTAGTTAGATATGGCTAGTTTTAATATTTCTTCTGTGTTTGTCATCTAGGAAAACTCAATGAGCACAGAGTAGCAATCAATTAAAAGTAAATAGGTATCTCTGACAGTTTAAAAGAGTCCCAAAGAGGATGACAAGAGATTGGTACAAGACAATAAATAATTTATAGCTGGAGAAAATTAATCAAGAACCCCCAATTCCCTCTGTCCCCACACGCAGGTGCTCAATTACAGTACCTCTAAGAAGAGGCAGGAGACCAATAACCAAACATCTGTGACATAAATGAATTTAACTATTAGGGAAGAAAGTCTTGAAGCATATAAACACACTAAAGTAACCAAACCAAATTACAATACAATGTACGTTTGCTTTGTATAATGCCTTTCATTATACTATTTCCCAGAACTCTTCACATAATTAAATAATATAAATGTTATAGAGTGTAAGGGAAATACAGCAGCAATAGAGAGATTTTCTAATGAAGGCAGAGAATACAATTATAAGCTGTTTTAAAAAGAGAAAAAAAAAAAAAAAAAATACAGGAATTCCGACAAAGATGACCAAGAGACTCAGTTTCAGAAACCTGGTCTACTGGGGACACATGGGTTCCAATTGTCAAAGAACAGCATCTTCAGTCATAAATTTGTCAGGCTGGTGAAGAAGGCTTTAAACTAGAGTTGCTGTGGGATGGGAACTTCAATCTATCCCACTCATACCAGTTTGATGCCAAGGCCAGCAAGAGATGCCCAGAGCCTGGAGAGGGATCACAGGTTGGCAGGAGAGCACATGAAAGGCAGCAAATAGTAATTCCAGCCACTCCAGCCAGTGAGTCATCTTCATCAGAACACAATTTAAAAGTCTCTAGGCAAGTGCATGGAGCACAGGGAATAAACAAAAGGAGTCAGGGACGTGCACACACCTGCAGGGCACGGTGGTATGGCTCCTATGACTGGAATGTTGGAATGGAAGGGTACAGGCTCTTTAGGAAGGAAGGCAGGAGAGACAAGGAAGGGGTGTTGTCCTCTGTATCAATGACCAGCTGGAGTGCATGGAGCTCCACCTGGGAATGGATGAGGAGACGACTGAGAGCTTATGGACCAGGATTAAAGGGAAGGCAGAGACAGGTGACATTATAGTAGGGATCTGCTACAGGCCACCCTATAAAGAAGGCTGAGTAGACGAGACTTCTAATGGAAAAATAGGAGCAGCCTCAGGTTCACAATTCCTGGTCCTCATGGGGGACTTCAGCCACCCTGATATCTGTTGAAGGGACAACACAGCCAGGCATAAGGAATCCATGAAGTTAATGGAATGCATTGATGATAACTTCCTTCTCCAAGTGACAGAGAATCGAGTGTGGACAGGTGTTATGCTGGACCTTTTTCTCACCAACAAGGAGGGGCTGATGGGGAATGTGAAGCTCAGAGGCAGCCTGGGCTGCAATGACCGTGAAGTGGTGGAGTTTAAGATCCTTTGGGCAGTGAATGGGGTGTGCAGCAAGTTCACTGCCCTGGACTTCAGGAGAGCAGACTTGGGCCTCTTCAGGGATCTGCTTGATCTACCATGGGATAAAGCCCTAGAGGAAAGAGAGACCCAAGAAAGTTGGTTAATATTCACAGATCACCTTCTCCAAGCTCATGAGAGATGCATCCCAACAAAAAGGAATTTGGGCAAAACTACCAGGAGGCCTGCATGAGTGAACATGGACCTGTTAGAGTAGGTCCAGAGGATGACCACTAAGTTGATCACAGAGCTGGAGCATCTCTCCTACACAGACAGGTTCAAACCTGTTTGGGTTCAGGGACACCTTATAGCAGCCTCCCAAGTAACTAGAGGGATCCTACCAGAAATCTAAAGAGGGACTTTCTACAAAGGTATGTAGCTATAGGATGATGGGTATTGGCTTTAAAGTGACAGATGGTAGGTTTACATGATGTATTAGGAAGAAATTCTTTACTATGAGAATGGTGAGACACTGGAACAGTTGTAGATGTCCCATCCCTGGAAGTTTTCAAGGCCAGGTTGGATGGGTGTCGCTCTAGAGGAAGGTGTGCCTGTCCATAGTGGAGGGTTGGAACAAGATGACCTTTAAGGTCCTCTCCAAACCAAACCAAGCCAAACCAAACCAAACCATTCCATGATTCTATGAAGAGTAAGTGCCTTAGACCTTGGCATTGGACGATTAAAATAAGTGGAAATCATTTCAGTGTCCTCAGCAGAAGCAGTATAACTCCAGAGGGTAACAAGGAGCTTGCCAAAGGCAGTGGAAGCATTGATGGAGAAGAGTAAAGCCAAAGACAATGACCGTGATTGTTCATTAGGGGGAACAGGAAGAGAAGTAAATAGATATGTGACATCCCTGAAGAATTTTGGAAATAGTTGCCTGCCTCATTACTGGTTTTCTTCATTTTGATGCCTGCACAATGCAGATGAAAAAAGTGAATTGAATTAACAGACCTACACCAGTTTAAAGCACAGACGGGACTAAACAGTGCAGTTCAAAATGGTTCCTAAAATGACTGTTGATCCCTATACATGTAGGAATAGTTCCTTCTATTCCATTTTTACCTCTTCAGTTTTATAAAGCAGTAGTGCATGAATCCTCCTGGAACATTGCTTGTGAGTTTTGAGACTCCCTGGGCTAATTCAGTGGGTTGTTCATCTGATTGCTTCAACATTAAACACACAGTTTGGCTGCTGCTACTGCTGTAGAAGACCATTTCTGTTTAACTCCTGACAAATGAGGTAGGTAATAGCTTATGTAACATAGTTGGATTTACTCACCTACTTTGATTTTTTTTCAATTGACTAAGGAATAAGCTAGTCATAGCTATGTTTTTTTTATATATCTTGACTTTATATAGACATACATATATGTAATTAAAGTCAAAGCTTATTTCCTAATTTCTGTTACTGATATCATTTATGATTCTATTTCAATAATATTTTGGTAGGTTCTTCAAGAACATTGCATAGGATTCAGTGATCTATCATTTTTCTTTGCATTGGTATTTCTCTGTCCAAAATACTTTTTCCTACTCTTCCCTTTTTTTATCTAGTAACTACTTGGAGGTGGACAATTCCCTTGTCTGGTGAGATGTAATTCTTTTTAATTTCTTTCTAAGGATGCCAGAATGAATCATCCATTGCTTCTCATTATAGCTTATAAAGCTATTATTTTCTTTTTATGCAAAATGGAGCTTTAGTTGTCATCGAAACCTTGCTATTGTACTGATGTAGTCAAAAAGATTTATTTTTATATTATTCAGTTCCTGAATCTAACTAATAGATGCATTTGAATTAAAAAGGGTTATAACCTGTAGCTGAAGGTACAAAACCCAATTCCGTATGTTTGACATAAATGATAGTCAAATAAAAAACATAGAGAAAAGGGATAAACTACTATCAGAACAGATTATTTCTGAGGAGTGCAAGAGACCACCTGGGATGAGATTCATCAGACACAGGTCTCCTACATTAATAGATTTCATATCCACAGGCAGATTCTAGATGGCTATTAACAGTGTTTCATTAAACGCACTTTCACTATGTTTCTGATTATTTTGTAATGGTATTTAAAAATATATTTTATTTTTTAACAGGAATTCCAGAATGTAACTTAACAGCCTCCACATCTTCCTTATTTTTCAGGATAATTTATTTTTACCTGTTTTAGTAATGTCAATAATGTTTCTTTTTCTGAGTGACTCATACCTCTTACCATTCAGAATGTGGACCTGCTTATACTGCGTTTGTTTAATTTAAATTATATTTTAATTTTTTTAATCCTTCCTGTTGCTCTGTGGAAATTTGCTACATGTTGAAGAGTATGTAATTTCACAATTTAGCCTTTTTTATTCAGCTACCAATAGATCAATTTTTCTGTTTCCACCTAAATATCAGAAAAATAATATTTTATTTTTATTTGTCTTTTTCAAGCAATATTTTGATGCCATTTGTGTATAAAGTTAAGAACCTATTGTGGCTTATATGTAGTTAGAGATTTTAAATGGCTGTTTAGTTACAGATTTTTTTATATGTGAAAACCTTTCAAAATTAATCCTCAAAATTTAGTTTCAAGGGGTACTAGTCACCAACAAAAAAGACTCAGGAAGTGTCAAAAAAACCTGTGTATAGTTTTAAGTGTGGATCCAGGAACTTTTCTAAATGTCATGGTGTCATTTTTGAGTAATTTTGAAATGCAGTGGAAGGTGATGTCATGGTCCTGAATTTGTCAATTTCAAGTCTGTCTTATACATATATCCCAAAAGGTTCTTGGGGCGACGCCATATGGAATATGAAGTAGGTAAGTTGGTTTGGGCTGTTTTGTAGAGCTGGATACCAGAAGCTGCATGTGTCTCTGATACATATGGAAATGATCAATAGGTATTTTAGGACTCATTTTAAGTCATATAAAGTGTAATGGATTTAAACTGTATGGAGTGCTTGCCAAGGAACATGCATTCTCCTTCCTGGGAACCTGCTGTCTGCTGAGCAGTGCAAATGTACACTACATCCAGTATTGTTACGTAAAGAAATCTTTGCTTAGTGTTTACTACGTGTAAAAAAGTTTAAAATTCAATCTTCATGTCCAGCCTTAAAAGTCCTTATTGTTATAATTTCTACTTTTTCTGCATACCCAGAACTTCTCAGGCTATCATTATCCACCTACACCTTCTTGGGATCTAGAACATAGGAACTGAACAAAGTTGAATTAAGCATGTAATAAAATACTGCTGAATATGCTTTCTTTTAAAAATCTGACTGAAATAATTTTTTCCTTCCCTCTTCCCTTTTCTCTCCTCTATTAGGAAGGGCACACACTTACAGAAACGAAAGATCTTAGTTCTTCTGATTTTTTAGCACAAAGGAGATGAATCCCAGCATAGTCAGTTGCCAGGAGTGTCACTTAAAAACTCAATTTACAGAATTTGCAACAAAGGGTGAGTCAGGTGAAGTTGTGTGGAGACATAGATCCATATTCCTGTTGATATTGTATCACTGTAACACTGCAGAACTGTAGGAGATGTGCAGGATCAGGAAGAGCATTCTATGGAAGAATAGCTCCATATTACAGTTGTTGAAGTTGTCCCCTACCACGGCATCATAATATATTATTTCCTGACAGTTTTTGGTTATGTGTGGATGTGGTTTAACCCCAGCCAGCAGCCAAACCCCATGGAGCCTCTTGTTCACTCCCCCACCAATGGGATTGGAGTGGGAATTGGAAAAATAAAAGGTAGAAAACCTATGGGTGGAGGTAAAGACAGTTTAATAGGAAAAGCAAGAGCTGCGCACCAAAGCAAAGCAAAACAAGGAAATAAGTCACTGCTTCCCATCGGCAGGCAGGAGTTCAGCCTTCTCGAGGAGAGCAGGGGCCCATCATATGTAACACTGACTTGGCAAGACAAATGCCATCACTCCAAATGTCCTGTACTTCCTTCTTCTACCCCCCCTCAGCTTTATATACTGAGCATGATGTCATATGGTCTGGAATATCCCTCTGGTCAGCTGGGGCCAGCTGTCACTTCCCAACCTCCCTTGCATCCCCAACTTTCTTGCCAGCATGGTGTATGAAAAGCAGAAAAGGCCTTGGCTCTGTGTAAGTCCTGCTCAGCAACTTTATCCTGGTCAAAAGTTGCACAGTGGAATAGTCATTGGGCAAACATACAAACTGTTATGAATGAAGGAAAGAGAATTCCTTGCAGTAGAAGGGTTTAACCCCATGTTTTTTTCACAACAAGCTCTGTTCCTTCTTCCAAAGTGTAAATGTACCTTAAGCCCTGTGCAGGATATCTCATTCATTGAAAAAAACAATAATCACAGTCTAGATCCAGGAATGAATTCAGACATGAATCTAAAATGAAAAAGCGTACCTAGGTTTTTGAGTCTCAAGTTCCAGACACAGCATTTAATTCAGAGAAAGTTTAGTGATCAGCACTTCCATGGGTCTTATTTTTGTCTTCTTGTTCATCATATGAGTTTGTTTTCATTATCCTTCTGAGATGATTTTCATTCCTTGTATGCAGGTTATATGTACTTAGTTCTAAGACTGAAATTTCATTCTGGGAACCAGGCCTAAATTTACATGTTACAGTGTATCTAGGTTAGTTAGGGACTATTGTTGCATCTGGTCCTCAATAGCACGGCTTATGACACAAAAGAAGAAGTATGGAAAAGATTGTCCACACAATGTTTTGTGGAGGTGGACAGTGCCCTCCTGTTTTGCAAGGGTGATTCATAATATCTAGCTTGGGTTTTTGAAGTTATTGAATTGCAGTTTGACTCATCTGCTTGATAGAATATGTGTTTCTGATCTGATTAGGACACAGGTTCTATTCTGAGATATATTCTGCCACCTCTTCAACATTTCTCATCAGCGCTAATAAATTTTATTTCTTGATTAAATTTTATGATTAAACAAGGCATATCCATATTTATGATCTCCCTATCAAATTTCTAGAATTAGTACCAGCTATAGTTTGTTCCATTTACTTTTTATCAAGTTGTCCCATATTATCGACCTATGCTTTACATCCTCATGAAACAGTACAAATTTTCTTTCTTTGGTGGATGGTTTCTGTTTTGTTTTTTTTTTTTTTTTAATTTACAATTAGATTGGCTATATTATGCCAAGGTTTCTTTTGTACTTGCTTTAAATATGTGGACAAAGAGCTTACAAAAATGATAGTGCTACTCCAGGCAGCCAAGGCCATGGAGTGGAGCCGGCCCATTCTTTCTTTAGAGCATACCAAACATAACATAATCAATCCTTATACCTTTCAATTTTTAAAGGTGTGTTTTGTCAGAAATGTAATAAACTAAAACCACCAAAAAGAAATCACACTAGATAAAAAGGTCTTACTTTTCAGCCAGCAAAACTTAAATTGAGCTGCTTCTATACAGTCTCGATCCTACTTATTTATCTCCACTGTAAGTTCATTTCTTGTTTTTCTTTTAAGTTTCTTGGATCTATTTATATTAAAATCACCAATTTTCTGTTTTTCTCTGCCTATTTCATTATTGTATTGGACTTGCATGGCCTGGACTTGCATGGTTTGGTATAGGGGGGCGAGCTACGGGTGTGTCTTCTGTGAGAAGCTGCCAGAAGCTTCTCCCATGTCCAGCAGAGCCAGTGACAACCAGCTCTAGGATGGACCCACCAAGGTCAAGCCAATGAGGAATGATGATAATGTCTCTGGGAAAACACATGTAAGAAGGGAAATAAAGTTATTACGCAGATGTAATTGCAGCCAGAGAAGGGTACGGTGAGAACATGTGACAGGAACAACTCTGCAGACACCAAGGTCAGTGGAGAAGGGGGAAGGAGGTGCTGGAGCTGAGATTAACCTGCAGGCCATGGTGACGACCAGGCCGTGGTGAGTTTGGCTGTGCCCCTGGAGCTCATGGAGGTGAACGGGACAGCAGAGATCCACCTGCAGCCTGTGGATGAGACCCATGCTGGAGCAGATGGATGCCTGAAAGGAGGCTCTTACCCTGTGGGAGGCCTGTGCTGGAACAGGCTCTTGGCAGAGGCCTGGGGACCTGTGGAGAAAGAAGTCAAAGCTGGAACAGGTTTGCTGGCAGGAAGCCTGCAGGGGGACACATGCTGGAGCACACTGTGCCTGAAGGACTGCACCCCATGGAAAAATGACCCAGGCTGGAGCAGTTTATGGGGAACTATTGCCTGTGAGAGGGACCCCACACTGGAGTGCGGAAAGGACCCCTCTCCCTGAGCTGCAGAGGAGCGATCTGTGATGAACTGACTGTAACCCACATTCCCTGTCTCCCTGAGCTTCTAGGGGCAAAAAGGTAAACCTGGAGAGGAGGGAGAGATGAGAGGATGGTGTTTTTAAGATTTATTTCGCCTCTCCTTATACTGCTCTGTTTTTGCTGGTAACAAATTCAATAGGTATTCCCAAACTGAGTCTGTTTTGCCTGCAACAGTACTTGGTGAGTGATCTCTCTCTGTCCTTATCTCACCTCACGAACCTTTGTTATATTTTCTCCCTCGTGTTCAGCTGAGAGGGGAGTGATAGAGCAGCTTTGGTGGGTGCCAAACCCACCACCCCAGCCAGGGTCAACCCAATACAACTGTGTATTTCATATGTTTCGTCCACTGGAGCTTGCTCAGTTGCTTTTGACAAAAGGACAAGTTTTCAGGGGCAGGAATCAATTTGGTACAAAGTAATATAGGCACTACAAGGCATGAAGGAAAACTTCCTCCCTTAGCCCCCAGCTACTTGAATTTTTAAAAAATATCATAATGCCTACATAGTAACTTATAGTAAATTAGTAACATAAATATTTCTTTAGTTACAACAGCCTACACACTTTTCTAAAAATCTAGTAAATGTTCATTTACTTTAATTTTGATCATTTGTGGAAAATAACTGAACTTAGAGCTGGAATTTGTTCTATGGCACACACATTTTTTTTTTTTTTGCTAGAAAATGATAGTGAAGTTGTCTTACATTTTCACTTGTGAAAGAGGATTGAAAAGATATTGTCTGTAAAGAAGGAACTTTTTCCAAATTAAAAAAAAATACTGAAAAAGGAATTGCTATAGATAGAAAGAATTCTGCTCTTGAAAATAATATTTTTTCATCTGCACAAACCACATTATCTGTATGTAGAAACATTTCCTTTTGTTTGACCAAATTTTTGTAATTGTATATTCATGTGTAGTGTAGAAATAGCAAATACATATTGTAGCTATGCTATATGTAAGATCAATATTCAGTAGTGTGGTCCCGTATTTTCAAAATGAGTAGCTATTTGGATATCTTCTGCTTTCCTGCTTAAGAAAATGAAAACTGAATGTTTAAAACAGTTTGACTCCAGTGCTCTCAAAAATGGTATTTCTTTAAAATGCATAATCGAAAGAACAATGTCACTTAGAAGAAACTGAAACTTTTGAAAGTCTTAGATATGTTGACAAAACCATGGAGCAAGGGACAAATTTAAAAATTGAAATTTTTTTGTCTGTACTAGTTGCACAGGCCATTTTTTTCTTTCCCCCCCCTCTGTGCCTATATTTGCAAATATATCTTATACCAGCCCAAATGTAACACTAAGAGGGTGTTCTGGATATGGTCTGGCCACAGAAACCCAGCCATGACACAATGTTGGTATTAAGCCAGCAGGCATTATCACCTTATATTGAAGAGAAATGGCTGCATTATAGATTTGCAGTGGAAAGGACTGAGTAATGTGTTCTACTCTGTGATCTATCTGGGGAAAGCAGGGTATCTGCTAATCTGAGTGCTGTAGCCCAGTTTCTGATGTATACTTACCTATAGACACTTCCAGCATCAACAAGAAGAGTGGAATAGCATTTATGGACTTCTTACTCTCTTACTTCTCCCAGTGTTAATTTCTTCTTATCACCAATTTTATGTGTCCTGGCATCTCTACAACACAGATAAATAAATTATCATTACCCATGGCAGATTGTAGCTGTTCAAAGAGATACATTTTCTGCCATCAAGACAGCATCTCCCTTAGATGTAACATACACACAGTAATCTTGCAGCATAAAACTACAGCTGGAAACTATTTACAGAAACTGTGGAGCTGGATTAATTTTTCCTCCCTCTAAATCAGATAGACCTCACCAGGGAAGTTATTATCTTTGAGAGACTTCTCTAAACCCAAATTTTATTACCTCACCTTGCTGTTTCACTCCATCTCTGCCATAAATACAGTGGATCAGTGATGTTTTGTCCAGATTTTTTGACTTCTGATGGTATTATTGAAGCTCTCAAAGTTTGTTTTGAGGAGGGGAAAAGCAAAGGACAATTTTACTGAGTTTTGGGTAAGGCTAGAATCCAAAAGGTTGCAGTTAAAACATATGGATAGGCAAGATGTCAAAATGTGCTCTTCAGCATCCTACATTTATGAAAATAAAAATATGAGGATCCTGACATGAGATATGAAGTAGGGATTTTAGAATCTGAATACACTTTCAGCTTTGCAGATGGATTCCAAGCTATGATGGGACTACCTCAAATCCCCAGAATATCTTGGATGAACTTTGTAAGGGGAACTACGCCCATATCTGGATTTTAGCTTAGCAGGTGGAGCACATCTGCATTTTGAAATCACATTACCATGAGTGTACAGGGTGTGTGTGAGAGTAGAATGCTTGATGAGTGTTGCCCTCACCCTGAAAAAAAATGCATTTTATAAACCTGTATGCTCAAAGAAAAACTTGACAGCCGGCACCCTAATAGGAGTTTGAACCTGCACAAATTTGCCACCTCTAACTTTCACACTGTTTGCAAAAATAAACTGACAGACATGGCTGACTTTTCCTGACATAGCTTTAAAGCAGGGCATTGTTTCAGTGTGCATTAGCATACACATGCAATGGCAAGACACGCTTGATTTAAGGTTTTGGTTTTTTTTTTTGTTCCTGGATTTTTGGGTTTTGTTTTTATGATATTTTTTCTCCTTTTATTTTGTCACCGATGGAGCAGAACCTGCTCCTGCTCATCATTCTTTTTTAATCTAGCCCAGCAATGAAACACACAACTGGGGCAAGCTTGGCAGTTGAAGGATCCAGATGCTAAACTCCAGGATTAATTTCTCTAGCAGAGGCAACTGGGAGTCAGATCCTCTCTCTGGCTTTCCTAGCAGCTTGGTTTAACCCCCAGCAATCCAAAAGGCTCATTTTTATTTGAGACTTGAGTTGTCCTCGAAGGTAAAGAACTGCCAGATTGGCTTCGTCAAATGAAGGATTTTGTATTTAAATATCAGTGCCTTGATTTTCCCAGTGATGGGAACTCAGTCATTGAAGACTTATGTACATGCTAATGATTTCATTTGGCATCTTCCTCAGAATATGACAAAAGAAGGATGTTGACCTTAGCGAGTGAGAACAATGAAGGGGAGGGGTAAAAATAAGCAGTGATACAGTGACATTAAAACAGGGAATGCAATTGTGATACATGAAGAGAGAAAAATCAAAGTAGCTTATTTCATGTAGAAATGTAAAATCAGTTAAAATGACATCTGATTAGCATCATTTAACCTGCTTTTTTTTGGGTTTTTTTGTTTGGTTAGTTAGTTTGTTTTGTTTTAAAGTGACCTTCTTTTATACTTGTCAGGCAAATGAATTGTGACAGAACTATAGAATGAGGAAATCTTGCATTCTTCCAGGAACATATTTTCCCCTTGTTGCGGTCGTACTTGATGAAAAGTAAGCCCTAAATATTAAACTTAATTCAGCCTCTAAATTGTGTATATTGTAGTTGCAGGGACTATTAGCCATCAGAAGAGATAAAGCAATATAAACAGAGTTTGGATTTCCAGTAATGAGTAAAGCATTGTGTGTGTTTTTAAAATAACTTAATTCTGTTTTTATCAAGCAGTACATGTTGAAGGTGCACTATATACTAAGTGAAAAGCATGTCATTTCACAAAAATATTACTAACAAAAAAAATTAAGATGAAAGTGAATTAAAGTGTAACTACTACAGAAAAATACTTACCAATACAGTGAATGCGCAGTTTTGCATTTGAAAATATATCTTTTTATATGACCATATGTAAATTAATAGCATGCACTTTTTTAATATCAAATCAACTACCGGTTTAAAAAAAAAAAAAAGCCTCCCGTAGAGTATGCACCTCAAGACCAGATGGATTTATGTTTAAATAATTTTTCTTCTTCCTGGTATTGGGTCTTTCAAACCCACTTTATAATAGATATGGATGACTTTAAAAGAGGAAATTTGGCAAGCTCTGTAGAACAGTGGGAAAAACTGGAAGTGAAAAATGAAAATTAAACTCCACAATCAACATTTTCAGCATGGAGACAGAAGGTGATCTTAAGGGTTGCATTTATTTTAAAGATTTATTCTGCTGCATCTAATAGCATTCTTGACCAAACGAGCACCAGAAGTGCTCTGTGGGAGAGTGGTTAGAATGCAACTCTGCAGAGTAGGGAAAAGGCTACCTTTTGGGATTTCTCCTTTGCTTTCCTGGATGAGCACATTCTACCCAGAGCATATAAATAAATCCATTATCCTGAAGGCAATAAATGAGTTTATGCTCATTGTTTCCACATTTGTGCTGTATGCACACTTCAGCTAGCAAACAGTCAAGGTCAGATGGATTTTATTTAACAGAGGAAAATTAAGTGTATGCTGTGTAAGTAGTGTGTCTGCTTATGTGTTGATCTGAAAAGTAATCTGAGAATTTTTGGCTGCAATCAAGCTCTAATATGATGCCAAGATTCATGACCTATGGTTCATAGGTGGGAGCACAGGTCTTAGAGTTGTTTGTGAGCTATAAATTACAAGCTCCTGATTAGAGAATTTTGGAGTATGGCTTTGGTCAAGGCCTTGTCAAGTGAAATAGACCCAAGAAATGATGGATCAGCAGAGGGATTAAAGTCTGGTCTAGAGAAATACATTGGGATGTCTCTGGGGATAATCAGACCTTTACTCCAATAAAGGAAAAGTCAGCATTATTATATATGTGAAAAAAACATGTATAGTCTCTAAAACCTGTGTTCATGTCACCTTGTAAAATTAGAGTTTTCTTGCCTGGAGCAGGATACTTTACAGCAAGTAGGCTGCAAAGTGCTATTAAGTCACTTGACAGCATTTCTTATGCCTGCCTTACCAGCACTGTTTATTTATTATGGGTGACATCCAGACTCCATTGAAAACAAAGATAAAATTCCCACTGAGTCTCTTGGGGCCATGATTACAGGATTTTACCTTATAAACAAATTTTATTTGATTTGCAGTAGATCTGAGTCTTTTCAGGTTGGGATGAGTAGAGGGGCAGGATGACCTCACTTGTCCTGCTGGCAACTCTCTTCCTAACACAGCCCAGGCTACCACTGGGTTTCTTGGCCACAGAGCAGTGCTGGCTAATGGACAGCTTGTTGTCCACCAGGACCCCCATGTCCCTCTCCACAGAGCTTCTTTCCAGCAGATCAGCCCCCAGCCTGTAGTGGTAGGTTATTCTTACCTGGGGGCAGGACCCTGCACTTGCCTCTGTTGAATTTTGGACAGTTCTTCTCCACCCATCTCTCCAGCCTGTCAAGGTCCTTCTGAAGGGCTGCACAGCTCTCTGGGGTATCAGCCACTCCTCCCAGCTTTGTGTCATCAACAAAATTGCTGAGGAGGCATCTGCCTCTTTATCCAAGTCATTGATGGATAAGTTGAACAATTCTGGGCCCAGTATTGAACTTTGGGGATACCCCTAGAGACAGGCATCCAACATCCATCCCTCTGCTGCTGATTACAACCCTCTGAGATCTGCTGTTCAGCCAGTTCTCAATCCATTCACTGTCCTTCCTGAGTTTGCCCATGAGGATGTTTTGAGAGACAGTGTTGAAAGCCCTGCTGAAGTTGAGGTAGACAATATCCACTGCTCTCTTCCCTCATCCATCCAGGTAGTTGTTTCATCACACAAGGTTATTTGATTAGTCAAGCATGATTTGCCTTTATTGAATCCACGCTGACTACTGAACACCTTCTTGTCACCCATGGGGATACAGCTCGCCTCCAGATTGAGGCACTCCGTCACTTTTCTGGGAATTGAGGTAAGGCTGACTGGCCAGTAGTTCACTGGGTCCTCCTTCTTGCCCTTTTTGGAAAACTGGGGTGATATTTGCTTTATTCCAGTCCTCAGGCACCTGTCCTGATCACTACGACCTTTCAGAGATGATAGTGAGTGGCCGAGCTACGGTGTCTGCCATCTCTCTCAGCACTCATGGATGCATCCAATCAAGGCCATGGACTTAGGGATGTTGAGATTGCCTAGGTGTTCTCTGACCCAGTCCATTGTTTAGTTTTGCATAAAGTGTAGTTTTAGTAACCCATACCCAGTCTTAGGTATAGGAAAGCACAGATAACCAGTTACACTGTTTTGGTAGGAAAGAAGAACCATAGTTTTTAATTTTTAGGATATTTTTGGCCTTTCTTTCAAAGCTGTTGCAACTCACATTGACTTTCACTTTAGAGCATCCTGTCTCAGAGAACTTGCAGAGAAAATAACATCTCAGAAAGAATACTACTCTTAAGAAGTTCACTTCCGCCAAATAAAACAAGAAAAAAACCTAGCCACTGTTAAAATACCAGCTTTGCATCTTGTAACAGGAGGCATGAAGGTACTGTGAGTAGTTCATCATGTCAGAATAGTGCTTTATTCCAGGTATTTGAATAACCAAAATAACTATTTAGCAGCAAAGTTCATAAAAAATTACATAGGTGGAGAAATCACAAGAGAATTATTTAATTTACTCAGGTAATTTTTAATATAAGGATTAGAAGGTATGTTTGTTTATCATGTCATTAAAGCAAATAATGTCACTGTTCAATTTAGAGTTAGGAATAGCATGTTGTCTCCAAACAGTGTTGATATTATGCTTTTATTCATTTATGTGGATACTGCTGATATCCTTGTTTGTCAAATTACTACTGTGAGAGACTCCGTAGATCAATTTAATTTTCAGTAAACCTTGCTACAAAAATGATCTAGCATATGATTAATCCATGGAAGCCTATAAAAGCTGTAGGAACTTTTCTTGAGAGACATAAATTACTTCTTTAATCCAAAGACATAAACAAATTGTTTGGAATAAACGAACATGCAGAACAGCAGAAAATATACCTGTCATTTTTCATTGAAATAGTGTAAAATTCTATACCAGACTGATATTTATTGTATCATATTCATGTCTGTTCCCAAAATATTTGGGGATGTCAATAAGGTTTTGAATTAGATGGTTGCAAATAAGGGGCTGTGTCTTGCTGGTTGGAAAACAACTGTTTGTCTGAAAAAGCAGTTATCCTAGGCTGTTTACTGAAGAATTGGAAGGTAAGTAGGCTTGATTTTCCTGAAAGGAAACTTCACACAACGTTTTGGTGGTAGTTCAATTGGTTCTTCTAAGGTTTTATAATAATCTGTATGGAATACCAAATAATCTTTGCTTTTAAAAGTTTTACCAAAATAAGTTATTTCTAGCCAATAAAATTATATATTCAAATGTGCCCTTGACATCTAGAAACTAGAGGCAACAGCCTAAGAGATGAAAAAATTTGGAAGCTTTATCACTTTTTTTTCAGCTTCATATCCAGAAATTGAAAGGGGTTTTGGATATAAGTTTTAACAGAATGCTCCTTATTGAGGTGCACCTGAGATGAATAGTCAGTGAAAAATATTACCTTATGAATTATTTCAAAGCAGATAGTTACACTAGAACTCCCTCTGAAAAAATGTTTTTACTTGGATTTTGGTAGATTGTGTCTCCCTTTTGGTCAGTCAAGTGCTGTTAAACCCTGTTTTGAATTCTGTAAACTCTAAAAATGAATTTCTTCCCTAATCCTCTTGAAATATGGAATCAGACGTGGAATGTGAAAGTAGAAGTACATAAGATATTTATGGCATGTTTTGTCTTAGGAAAGAAGTATAGGACCAACAGATGGGACGTCAACTTGTTTTCTTTGCCTGCTCAGTCTTGACAGAATCTCTCTGCACAACACACTTCTGTAAACTTTTGAATTGAATCTTGAGCTGAAAACTTTGCAGCAGAGGTTAGTCTTCATGGCTGGCTCGGGTTTTTTTGTTTTTTTGGTTTTTTTTTTTTGACAGAAATTCAATCTGAAGTGATGAGGCTAATCAAATTATTTATAAGTGTGTTGCTATATTTCATATTCTGTATAAATATTAATCTATGGGAAATAGTGAATAAGATCTACTCAGAAGAGAAGCTGACATCAATCCCAAACACATATATGTTCAAACATTGCCAAAATATTTTGATTTCTATGCATATGTTTATGTCATTGTATTCTTTTTTTTGGTGTCATTATAGTAGTGCCATTTTGGAAGAGTAAATATGTACTTGAAAAATCTGGTTTGGTATTCTTATTTTTAACAAAGTGTAAATATTATGCTACTTTTGGTTTTTCATTTGTTAAAAACTACATAATTTTATTAAATGATACTTTAAATTAGTATATATTAGAAGTATGTGCCATAAAAATCCAAAGGTAAACCTTTCAACTGACAGAGGCAGCTTTGTCCTAATGACAGAGTTTACATATGAATCTGTTAAAAAAGGTTTGCTGTGTCTTCCCCTCACTCCTGCATTTTCCTATTGCTATCCCTGTTTTGCAACTACTTTACTTCCATGGCCCACAGTTATCCTGCTGTCAAATGAATTCTTTCCCTTTTGTCCTTTCCAAATGATAGAATCCTCGTTGATAGCTAAAAGTATTGGTATTATTACCAAATTGCAAGACCTTCTGCTTTATACAATTATTTTTTGGTAACAAAAATGGTAACAAAATCTTCATTGAGGTCTGCATTGGTCATTTTAGCTTCATTTAATTTATCTACAATTAATTTAAAATCATATGTGAAGAACATCTAGGCAGTCTATTATCCTGGCCAACATAATTTTTATGGGCTCTTAGGGTTTTTTACCTTATTATCTGTTTACTTTGAAGTCTTAGATCATTTTTTCCTTCAAATTGCTTTTAAGTCATTAGGTAACAATAGCTGCCCAAAGAAATACTTTTATTTTCACAACTGCAGTGGTATTATATGGACTAAACCCAGGATCTATGCTCATTAAAGACAGAATTACCCAAGAGTTCGTATAATCTTTCTGATAAGGATTATAATTTCCCCCAACCTGAGTACATTGAATATCTACTGAGATTTTTTTGCACCCTACTTATAGTAATTTACATTTGGAGACCCTGATTTCTATAAGGCAGCTTGCCTCTTCTAATATGCTTAATGCCATCAACTTTTCTAAATACTGAGGCAAAATATTAATTCAAGTTTTGGGGCCATATCTAGATTATATTTAATCTTTTTCCTTGATCTATTTTTAATTATGTGGATAAGAAACTTTTCAGTATTTGTTTAATATCCTTTGCAAGATCTAATTTATCTTGACTTTTGCAGTTCTCACTTCTTCTCTAAACATATTGACCTGTAACACATAACTTTCACTACTGATTAAACCTTTTTTTCCTTTTCTTGAAGCTCTTCTGTTTTTTTACCACTTTTGAAAACACTATTTTCATCCATTTAGATTTGAGGCCCTTTTCTCCAAATTTCCTCCACTTTGTAATGAAAATCAAAGAAAATTCCCATGCTTATGGCTTAGGGAGATTCTAAATCTATGCTACATTCAATTCAACTCCTGCAAGTTTCCTCTTCTGAATTTAAAACCTTTATTATAGATTTACTTTTATTTGGTTCCCCTTAATTTCAGCTGGGTCACCCACAACCACTTGATTCAATGTTACACCCCTAACAAAAACTTCATAAAGTGTATTTAATAGTAGTGCCTCATATGGGGCGCTAGTCTCATAGAATTCTTATTAGGAAATAGAATTCTTACATATTCACATGAATTTGTCTGAAATAGTCAGTACTTTTATATGTAACAATAACTTTGACCAGATGCATTTCCACCTATAATGCAAAACTATTTCCTGTTTGTAGAACTTACCAGGGAAAAAGCCAAAGAGCAACCAAGAAAACCCCAAATGAATCTCCACATGAAATCAACACTGTTAAAGTTTGGGAGAATACAGCAGCTGAAGGAAAACATACATGTAATAGTGAAGAGAAGGGATTGCTGCTTCTACAGTACCTCGGCTGTCCAGGCAGACTGGCACAAAAAAATTGCTTATATTTTATTATGGCCCAATGTAATATTTAGAAGAAAATAACACGATTGTAAAAACAAAGAAAATGTCCATAAAAGAAGAGACTGAATTACTCAGTATCTAGGACCAGATCTTGGCTTGAATCCTCTGTCTCAAAACTGACAGAAGTGAAGGGTCATTCTGAGTGTTGCTATAACCCCATGATAATTATTCTACAAAAAGTGGAAAAACTTCAACATGGAAGGGAAACATGAAATATATGCAGGAGATGGATTTACAGGATGTAACTTTCATACATAATGTAAGCTCAAAAAATTGACCTGTTATTAAAAAAGTAGAGATATTTCCTTCTCCACTGGCTGAATTTTCCAAAGTAAGATGGGCTTGGAAATGTAACAGCGGGATACAGAGTCAGGCTGCTGATTACCTTACTTAGACGTACAATTTTTACTGAAGAAGTTTGTGAAAGCTGCTCTCACATAGAAGTGAGAGGGGTAATCTAAAGCTAATCTTCTGGTTTCAAATATAAAATATAGAACTCATATAGCCCACCATATTTCCATCTTAGAAAGGGAATCAACTTTTTCAAGTCATATAAAAATACAATTCTTAGCCATACAATAGACTGCATCATTAATAAGAAGAATCACATACAATTAATGTATTTCTGACATTGTTTTTCCATTTGAAAATATAAGTCCTACAGAGTTTTGCTTGGGAAACTGGTATTCTAGAGGTCCCAGCTGACTCAAAGTTAGAAAATCTACAAGAAGGGTCAGAAGGAAGATCCAGGTAACTACAGGGCTGTCAGCCTGACCTTGGTCCTGGGAAAGGTCATAGAGCAGATCGTCTTGAATGTCTTTATGCAACGTACAGGACAACCAGGGCATTTTACCCAGCCAGCATGGGTTTATGAAATGCATGTCCTGCTTGGGCAACCTCATGTCCTTTGATGGCAGAGTCATCTGCTCAGTGACTAAGGGAAAATCTGTGGTTGTTTTCTGTTTGGACTGTAGTAAAGCCTTCAGCACTGTTTCCCACAGCAGTCTCCTGGCAGCTGGCTGGATGGCCAGTCCCAGAGAGTGGAGGTGAATGGAGTTATATCCAGCTGATGGCCAGTCACAAGTGGAGTTCTCCAGGACTCAGTGCTGGGGCCAGTCCTGTTTAATACCTTCATCAGTTATCTGGACAAGGGGATCAAGTGCGGCCTCAGTCACTTTGCAGACAGGTTGGGTTGGAGTGTTGGTCTTCTGGAGGGTAGGAAGGGTCTGCAAAGGGATCTGGACTGGTTGGAATAGTGGACCAAAGCCAATAGTATGAAGGTCAACAAGACCAAGTTGAACCTGGGTCACAATAATCCCCTGCAGTGTAACAGGCTGGGGGAAGAGTGTCTGGAAAGCTGCCCAGCAGAAACGGACCTGGGGCTGCTGGTTAACAGCTGGCTGAACCCAAAGCAACGTGCCCAGGTGGTTAAGAAGGCCAATGGCATCCTGTTCTCTGTCAGCAATAGTGTGGCCAACAGGACCAGGGAAGTGATTGTCGCCCTGTGGTTGGTACTGGTGAGGCCACACCTCTAGTCCTGTGTTTGGTTTTGGGCATTGAGGTGCTGGAGCACGTCCAGAGAAGGATAACAAAGCTGGGGAAGGGTCTGGAGCACGAGTCTGATGAGGAGTGGCTGAAGGAGTTGGGGTTGTAAATCTTGGAGAAAAGCAGGCTCTGGGGAGACCTTATCGCTCTCTACAACTACCTGAAAGGAGATTGTAGCAAAGTGGGGGTCGGTCTCCTCCCAGATAACAAGAAATAGCGCAAGAGGAAATGGAGTCAAGTTGCGCTAGATGTTTAGGTTGGATATTTAGAAAAAAAATTTTTCAGTGAAAGGGTGGTTAAGCATTGGAGCAGGCTGCCCAGGGAAGAGGTTGAGTAATTACCCCTGGAAGTATTTAAAAGATGTGTAGATGTGACGCTTAGGGACATGGTTTAGTGGTGAACTGGGCAGTGTTAGGTTTATGGTTGGACTTGATGATCTTAGAATTCTTTTTCAACCTAAACAATTCTATGATTCTACTTAATCAAATATGTAAATAGGAAGTCAAGAAAAGAATCTCTTGCCAGGCTCCTATTATGTGATACCAGATGCATGTGAGACTCTTGTCCCCATCTGCCTGTTTCATCTTAGATACGAAAACATCATATTAATTGTGACTATCACATTAATTACATCTGATTGTTTAGGACATGCATCTCTCTGGGTGCAGGTGGCATAGTTTTCAATGTGACAAACTATAGCAATCATGGAAAACTAGAGAATTTATTTATAATTTACACTGAAAAAATGAAATTTAGTTTTTAGGGAAAATATGTAGATCTTTCAGTCATTAAGGAAATTACAGTCACTTTTGTTGTAGTAATTTCTCTTTTATAAAAATTTTGCTTAAGGAAGAAAAATTGCTTGACTGTAATTGATTTCTACTATATTTTATTCTTTTATGCTACACCTGTCATCTTATCTGCATGTCTCTCAGATTTAAGACTACAGAAATGACTGTAGCTGAAGGTAGTATTTGTGATGTGATACAGATTGTATTGAAATCTTTTGAACTCATTTAGGCTATGACATTCTAATGCAGATTAATTACAATAATTCACAGTTCCTTTGGCCTTGGACAGAGAAAGGGAAACAAGCCCCAGATGTGAAATGCACTCATGAGGTTCCCTCACTGCTTGATTACTTTTGTATCCATCACATTTGTTCTGAAGTGAGTCATCGATATTTTGGCCTTGAAAAAAAATGGGAGATGAACATTCCTGTGGTAAAAAGGCAAGTCTTTTCCTGCTGGAGACACAAATAATCTTTCTGTGTGCATCCAGAAGTGATGTGAACAATGGAAAATACTTCCCTGCTTCAAATATGTTATCAAAAGCTCTGTGTGATTCACCTCCATGACCTATCAGAGCCTCTGTTCTGTGGGAAAGCCAAAAGCTTGAGTCTGACTGTCTGTCTTCGCCCCATACTCTCAGGGCACATGCTTCACCCCATTTACAAGGCTGACCACAAACTGCATGAGGTGATGACAGAGTTTTATTTTTCTAGGTGTTTAAAATTCACTGCAGGAGGTAAAAAGTGATTCAACTACCTTACTTCACTTGTTTGTGTCCTTCATAAAATGCCCAAATTAAAATTCCCACTTACCAAGAGTTAGCAATCTTTTTATCTTAGCTTGCCAACAGTCTCAGGGTTTTTTGATTTGGTTTTAGTTTTTTTTTTTTTTTAGGGAGGGGCATTCTTATGTGAACAATGAAAAATTAAAAACTCATCTAGTGAAGCTGATTTTGACTGTCTTGATATTAGGAAATACAGGTTTTCTTTGTGTTTAATAGTGTCATATGGCTCAGCTGGGACTTAAATTGACCTTTGTGCTCATTGTCTCATTTTCCAGCTGAAATCTTGGGCTGGGACATGTTGTTACTGTGTGTACCTTTAATGCCTCCTGCTGTTCTTCCAGGGATCTGTGACAACACGTCTTCATCTTTTCATTCCTTGTTTGGTCTGTCATACAGCCAGGCTTAAAATGTGTGTTATGTGCATTTCAGATCCTTGAATGCGATAATGGCCTTCAGATTTAAAAAGAGTACTGAAATGTCAAAACCAAGATGTGATGACTTAGATCTGCCATCTGATTCATGGGAATATATGAGAAAATCTCTTACAGAGAAGAAAAAAAAAAAAATTAAATTAAAATTTGCAAACACAAATAAGTTGTCTAAGCATGTACAATGCATGAACCTACGATATGTTTAATTGAATGCAGCAGAGAAAGATGCTACAGTGTGGCATCTATTTGCCCTATCTGGTAGCTTGCGTAATTTCTGTGAAGGAGTAAGCCCAGGAGCTGAATTGGGTTCAGAGGCTACAGTGAACCTCATCGCTCCTTGAAAAAGTATTTTCTCTGCTTTACATTCTAATTCTATTTCTTTTAGTAAGTCTAATTCATGTTTTACGTATCCATAGTACTGTTAAAATGTGAATTATTCTAAGGAGCTCTTTATGACAGCCTGGCTACGGAGTCTGAAAAAGGGGTGGAGGGAATACACAGTAGCAAAAAAAAACCATAAAAGAACAGTGTGCTTCTAATTATAGTACGATTCAGCTGTTCTCAGATATTTGCTAGAGATGTGAGCCCACATTTATGTTTTAAGAAAAAGAAGCTAATAGTGTTTTTGTATCCTAGCCCAGAGTACTCTAAAGTTCTTCAAAAGTGTTATGGCCTTTTCTAATTTTTCACTGGTATTTTAATTCTCCATTTTAAAATTAAGACGAATGAGGAAAAAAAAAATTACTTTGACCGCACCTAAAGTCTGTAGTCAAAATCATATCTCTATTAGGTAATTCAGTGCAAATATACAACCAGGTGGTGATTTCATTTGACACACTGAACTCTAATATAGCAGAGGTAGGGACGATAATTAGGTGTCCGTGCCTTTTGGCACTAATATGTTCTTATGGATTTCAACACGTAAAAAACCCTGTAGTTCAGGATGATATGGGGTCTTCCCATTTGGAGAAGAAGTTCATGATAGAGAGGTATTTATTTTTTGCCACCCTACTTATTTGCAAAAAAATTTATTTTTCAATGAGAACAGTCAGGCTACAGCAGGCAATTTCTTTGCTCAGTTGCTGGGAAATCTTTCCCCGCCTTGTGCTGCCTCTCCAAACAATGTTACCAGAGAACTGCTGAGATACTTGGTTCCTTCTCCACGTATGTGTAAAAGAAATTTGGCATGATTAGGACTTCTGCCTTTGGTTTCCGTTAGCTGTGGTGTTTTGTACGAACTATTTCTCAGCCATTAAAATCCAGAATGGACTTAGTTGCTCCTCACTTCTCTCCCCAGGGACACAAAGCAGTTTGTTCAAGCTGTGTAATTAGCTAAGCTGTGTTACTAGGTGAATGTTTTAGTGAAGGTATACATTGCTTACCCTGGGTGTGGAAACATTTTAAAGTTTCAACTCTTAAATATTTTTAAGCTTCAAAATGACCTTTTTCTTCTTAATCACATTATGGATATTTTACACACTGTGATATTTTTGTCCCAGAGTGTGACTGGATTGCTCTTTTAGGCCCTGATTCAGCAAAGCACTAGGGTATTTCCTGCTTTAAAAATCAGCAAAACACTAATATATTTCCTACTTTTAAAAAAGATTAAAGGTCTTAAAGTAATCCTTGGAAATTCTGCCCCAGTTTATTGGAAATTTTATTTAAAAATTCAAAGAGAGACTGTTATTCTTCAAAATGTATCACAGACACTACTAATGAAGGAATATAAAACTTTTCTTCTCACTCACTTTTTTTTTTTTTTTTTCTATGGAAAGGTTCATAAAGCAGCGATGGCTTATTTATTTTAATTGTATTGTTTATTTCTAAGAGACAGTAAGACCTTTACATCACAAAATGTTCTCCAATAAGTTCAAATCACAAAACAACGTGGATGATGTTGAAGAAATTATTAATAACACTTGCTTGTCCCTGTTAATTACTTTATTTCCCTGAATTACAAAATAAAATAATTACTGGAAATAAAAATCTAAAAAAAGAATCTAATTGTCTCATGCTTTTTCAGAAACTGTAGCTTTTGAGATATGTATCTTCCCAAGATATTAGCCACTGGAAAAGTTCTGTTCTGTAAAAGAGGTGTCCTATAGAAATGATGCCACCCTTGATCACAGTGCTCCCTATTGAAAAGTACATAAGAGTATTTCATAAAGCAAATTATTGTATCACGAGTTTTAACATTGGCACAATAAAGTGGTTGCCAAACCAGCTGTACGAGTCCCTGCAGAAAATATTCCACTTTAGGGCAGCATTCAATTGATGTGCATCTGGCACTGTAAGTGCAAAAAATGCATGTGGACAGAAGTAAGCTTTAAGGGATTGTCCTTTGCTGTTCCCAGCTTGCTCTTTCTATCAAAGGGCTACTGCAGTAACTGGTCAGACTTGAATAGCAAAACTCCACTTGGGTGCTTGATAGAAAAGCATCATGTTCAGGCACTGGAACAGCACCACAAGTGCTACAGCAGCACAACAGGCATCAAGAGCTGTATAATAAGGAGGTTTCAAACAGCCAAAGTAGCACACATGACAGAGAAATGCAGCTAGATAAAGTGGATCAGTATTCTTCTTTCAGCCAAAATCTTACACTTCAGTAGAATTAGTTCACATTTAACACTGCTTTAAATGAGAATTCTCCAGTTCTGTTTAACAAATAAATGTATAAAATGATTCTATGATTCTTTTATTTTGGATTATATGCTCCTGGGATAACAGCAAAGTGAACAGACCTGAGACTTCTGAAGACAAAATAAGCACTGAAACAATACTGTCATGATTCCTTCCTTTGTAAAGCCAGAAATGAGACATTTGGGAATGGAAAACTGTTTTGAGGGAACATTAAATTGGCCAAGAACAAATTGCTACAGAAAATGACATCCTTTTCTGAACATCCATTAGTTTCTGATAATCAGGAATTCTCGGATGCTTGAACATTCCATTAGTATGAAGCAGCGAGTTAATTGTAATAATTATCAGCAGTTTTAATTGTTTTGTTATAATGTATTTTGCAGTTTGTTTGACAGTGTGAAATCAATATGCACCTCTAGGAAAATTATCTAGCATAATAAAATTAGGCTCCATTATGCCTCCCAACCTCGGAATTAAACTTTGCACATAAATATGTATTTCTGTTTGTGTACGTAGAAGAATTATACTGAATGAGTAGAGATGCATAAATAAATTGGACTTTGTTGTTAAAGTGGAAGATGGAGTCTCCTCTTAAGAATTGTTTCTGACTTTCAAGCCTTTAGTTTTCAGGCATGCAATCAGAAAACCACTGTTATGTCTCTTCAACTTTACTGATTATTCTTTTATGTTACAGAGAAGAACTTTATAGACATTTTAGCAGTGGTATCTAGAATACCTATATTTATGTCATGGTAACAAAAATGTGGTGATGTATGCGAAAGTTAATTGTAATGTTGATTTATAGATGGGGATCTCAAAGCACATAGAATCAATAAAGAATTAAATGATGCAACATCCGAGAGAAGATCCTACTTGCAGCTATTGCATCTGGTCTAACAAAATCTGAAAATTCTGGAAAATAGTTATTCAAATTTACATAATGTCTTCAATACGATGGAAACTAAACCCCAGAAATTTGAATTCCTATACTGCACTTTACCAACCAAATAACATTGACTCTTTCCTTACACTCTTGAAGTCATTACCTACAATTCCTCAATGTCCTATAGGCTTTATACTATTCCTCAATATTGTAGTAGGGCCTCTGATACTGGAGAAGGATTCAGTTTATTGTATTTTGAAGAAGATGTTAAAAAATTGGAGTGGAGCAGAAAGAAGCCACACGAAAAAATTGAGGAGTGTGGAGAGGTGTACTTCATTAGGATCTTCTCACAGTTTTGTCTGTCGAAAGGAAGATCTACATGCAGTTTGATTACAGTGTTTATTGTTTTGTGAGAACACCCTGTATACTTAAGGGCTTTTTAATTTCATTAAAAAAAAAAAAAAAACAAAAACCCTGGAAATCAACCTTTGGGTTTAGTAGTGATTTTAATGGGTGATTAACAGATGGAACAAATGACCAAAAGAAATGAGAAATGCTACATTTCTATATTTCTTCCAAATGCCCTTTGAGGATATTTGTTTTAATCAAATGCAAGTTACTGAGTTTTGTAAAGACATAAATAAGATGAAGTATAATTGTCTAAGTTGCAATGTTTTATGATACACGAGATGTCAGACAAAATAATCCAATTATTCCTTCTGGTCTTATGCTGTGATTATTACCTACACAATTTCCATCCTCCACACTGAAGTCTCTTGACAGGAGATTTAAGTTCCTGTCACTGTCTTGCAAGAGTTAAAAACGTCATAATTGTTTGTTCTTTTTTTATTTGCCTGTGGAAAAAGACAGAAGACGCTGTGAATCCTGGAGAGACTTGAGAGGTTCAGAAGCTTAGCTGGATTCCAAATGAAGATAGGAAGTCTCCATTCATTCCTCTGTGAAGACAGAAGTTGGGGAAGAGAAGATATTAGTGAGGGGAAAAGATGACAGATGGGATAGGGGTGGGAAGGAAGCAGTGATACCAACCTGAAAAGATTTCTGATCACCACACTAGGCAATAGATGACATTTTGGAGCTAATTTCCTTCAGTTTCATTTATATGCTGAAGTCTGAGGTAAGGGTCAGTGCATAATCTAGCAAGGAACAATATGAAAATGTTTTCTGATAACCTGAACCAGCTCTTTATAAAGACCACCTTCAGAATAAATTTGTTATATAGTTACCTTATTCTGATTGAAGAGGTTTTTTGGGGGTGAATTTCGGTGAATTTGTTTTTTTGTTGTTGGGTTTTTGTGTGTGTGTATTTTGTATTGTTGTTGGGGATTTTTTTGTTTGTTTATTATTTTGTTGGTGGCGTTTTGTTTGTTTCCTTTTCGCCTCCTGTAGGCAAGTCTGTTCCTGCTTTTGTAGTTATACAGAATTGCTCCTGAGCTGGAGGGAATGATCCTCTCTCTGCTCTCAATGGAGCAGAGCAGCTGAGAATGTGTTCAGCACACCTTTGCAGAGCTGCCTCAATGGCTGCATACTTACAACATCCTTGGCTAAATGCCTGTTTCACAGTTAAATTTTTAGGGGCACAGTTTCAAGAAGTGGATGTGAATACTGCCTCTCGCTGTTTCTCTGGTTTTGTGATCTATAAATAAAAAGAACTTTAACCTTTTGTAAGCTCAATGATAAGTTATTTGTTGGAGCAGCAATGTGTCAGCCCCTAGCTGATTCAGAAATGACAACTAAGGAGCAAGCAGACTATGCTTCATGTAAAATCCAATTGTAGTGCCATCATTATAAGGGAGGCTTGAGAGCTCTGTTGTCTTTTCAGTAGCTGTCACTGCCTCTGTCAAGGGCTTCATCTGAATTCAGAACATATCACTTTATTTCCTTATAATGACTAATGATGATTCATGGTTTTTGCTTTCCACTGTCTTGGAGTCCAACAATGCATGTTTTTACACGTGCTGTCTTAAATCCCTCTATTCAGTCTTCAGGAAAACTTCTAAAGCAAGCACACTCAGCCTTCCAAAGGGTAGTCAATAGCTCCTGAGGATTCTTCCTTTTTTTTAATACTGCCCCATGCTGTTTCAGCTATTCTGCCATCTTCGAGATTATAATTACTATTGTCATTGCTGGAGCTAGATATCTACTTGGGGAGTGCTCCAGATAGAAGTGAGCTGCACCTCCTCCCTCCCCTGAGTCCTGAAGGACAGATCCTTCTCATCTCTGCTGGTCCCATAGGCAGGAGGCTTCTGGCTGTTCTTTAACCCTGACCTCTTGCTTTGCAGTAGATAAAGCTGAAGTCAAATCACTGAGCTGACAGTTTATAAAATGTATTACCTTCTATTACCAAATTTTAAAAGCCTGGAGCAAGTTTTTGAATTTTAGCACTGATGTTAGTTTTTCTTGTAACTTTTTTTTTTTTTCACTGTAGCTACTGATGGTTATTTCAAGTGACTTAACACATTTATTTTTATAAAGGCAACTGGTACTATCTGCTTTCTCTGTCTCTCTCTTCCAGAGAACTGAGTTAGTGCTTACTTTTAACTGTGTTGGCTTTTGCTGAAATTATTTAAGACCCTCTCCCCTTTTCAATTTTTGAAACTACTGGGATGACACATCTAATACACTCTCTTTACATTTCTGAAAATAAGTTTTTTTATTCTAAGGCTGTGGCTTTGATTTTATTTCAAGGTGTTGCTGCTTTCCTCTGATAGGGAAAACCCACACTGAGATGCCACATTGTTTGGAGAAAATGGCAAAAATGCCTACAGAAGGATGCTCAGAAGAAGGAGAGCTATGTAAATGACACATCAGCAGTTGTACTCAGAGCCTGGCTATGCCTCATGCATGCAAGGTGCACACTGATGGGTGCAAAGGAAAAAAAGGGAGGCTATGCTTTGGGGGAAAAACAGTGTTTTTCACTGAATGATTTTTGTTCCACTGATTTGTAGGGATGAATTTATTATATATTCCCTCACAACCTAGGTCTTTTCAGGAATATCCTGTGCTGGCACCATGCGATGGCAGAACTGCTGCAGACTTGAAAGGACCTTCAATGCGTTTTATTGCATGGTTAACAAGAACAGACAAGTTTCCTCCCCATTCCCAAGAAATAGGCTACTACTTCAAAACCTTTCTCTGCAACTACATGGGAGCAGGGCGGAACTTCTTTGGTCTAGACCCAACGAACTAGTGTAGCTCACCGAGGAGCAAGAATGAGCACCACAGGAGTTTAACTGTCTCACCAGGTTGCAGCATATCCATTTATTTTTAGACTTCCACGGCACAGCTGGAGCTGACAACTCCAGGAGTAGTAGTTCTGTCCAAGAAAAATAGTGAGAGTTGTGTTCACAACCCATGATCTGAAAGCCATTAATAATAAAAAATAGAGCACTGTATGAATGATATTATTTAAAGGATTCTTTCAAGATGGCTTGTGTACTGTCAGACTGGATGCAGAGTAAAATGTATGAGCAAGTTTCACTAATAAGGTATAAAGTGTTCAGAATGTCATGTGGATAATATCCAAACTGCCATTTCCAAGGGTGCCTTAAGTAAGAGAAAAACACAATGCAGATGTGCCTTTCCAATTTCTTTTTGCTGTATTAAGAGTCCCTGTGGTATTTTTAAGTGCATTTTCTGCATATTTTTGCATTAAAAATATTAGGTTATCACATCCTTGTGTATGCTTAAAGATGAACAATTTAGGAGACTTCACAGGAGACTGAAATCTTTGTACTCTTAATAAATCATCTGGGAGGGAAAAAGAACTCTTTCTGTATGAAAGAAAAAGATCTTTATACTTTCATAAAAGGGAGAGGCAGTTCTCAGTCTGCTTACCTAGGAGGTCCTAAATAAAACTGAGACTGCCATATCTCAAAGTTAAAAAAGATCACTCAAACCACTTCTTCTTAATTGGGAAAGCTACAGCTTTTTGCTGCATCTCCACAATCAGGCACAATATTCCTTTCCTTGATTTTATCTTTTTAGCAATTTTCCTTTTTTACCTTTTTCCCTTACACCACTATCAAGAATTCTACCAATACACTATAGAACAGAATTTGAAAACGGCCAAAAACATTACTTACACGTGAATAAACAGTAACAGAAATGTTCTAATTCAAATAACAGGCTAGTTCTCCCTATCATGACTCAGCCTGCTTTGTAAAAAAAGGTTTAATAATGTTGTTAGAAAGTTAAAAGTGATTTCTACAGGTTTTGCCTGTTGGACACCGTTCTATCCTGTACAGTATTGAAGATGTGACCTATGTGATAATGAATTTAAAAATTTGTAAGAATTGTAGTTTTCAAAGGACCTGTTGTGGGATAAAAGAAATGTGTGAAATTGAAGAGTGAGGGTACTGATTTTAAAATTTCTGACTAGTAACAGATAAACTCCTAGTTTGCTGAGGCATACAAAACACTATCATATATATATCACACATATATATGTATCTCATATATATATATATCTCATATATATATATCACTATATATCATGAAATATCATTAGTTGCACATGTGAAATTGTTTTTTTTTTCCTATACTCTGATAAGAAACAGAAGATATAAGATGAAAAATTTAAGTTACCTTAATTTATTTATTTATAAAGGAACATACTGATACCAAAGACAGCTTGGAAATCAACTTAATGCTTTCCTAAATTATATATTTTTCAAGATAATTTTGACTAAATAACTAAAATAACTGAAATAACTAAAATCCCCTTTTTCTTCAAACCATATATATATCTTTAAACACCTCAAACTTTACAAACTACCAAGTTTTATCATAATAAAATTACATCGAAAAAGCAGTGTATTTCTGAAGTCCCTAAAAGCTGTCTAATTTGTGGTTTGCTGTTCCACCTCTTCTTGTTTTGAAACCAAGAAAGGAGGATTATAGGTGGATAAAAGAAATGTGGAAGATTTTTTAATGAAGAACTAATCTCAAGCATTATATTTTTCAGATACACTAATTATTTAAGAAGTTCTTGCTAAAAGGTTAAGAATATGTTAGTATTCCTGATCTTTCATGTTTGTAATGAGCTGCAGCTGTTGTCCCACTGTAGCTTGTGCATTCTGTACTCATGTAAAATGAAAATAAGAGAAATGTAATGTATTTTAATGCAGATGTCTCTAATTGTTTTCCTTTTATAGAGATTTTTCTAGCTCATTGCTGTCACTGTGGTGTTTTATCACCTCTCAAGATTAAAAAAAAAAATTCTACTACAGCATTTGCTATCAGTATAGATTCTTCTCCCAGTTTGCCGGGAAGGAGTGTGCTAAATACTAGTCTTTACGTGTTTTCCACAAATGCTGAATTTATGTCTTTAAAACAGAAGTTAAAAAAAAAAAAAAAGAATTGGGGTTTGCCTCTGAACCTCACATCTGTCGGTCCTGTGATTTTTCTTGGCTTTTCTAGAAAAATAATTCCAAAGGCAATATTGTCTTGCTGAGTAGGCACAGCAGTCACCCTTGAGGTAGATTAGCTTCTACATCCACAGGAAGCAAGCAAGAAAAAATAAGATTCTCAAGAAAACCAGTGAGACGATCAAAAGAAAACTACTTACATGGTGAGCTTAAACAAAGGCTAAAAAAATCAAGTTTCAGCATCAGTATAAAGTAATGAAACCAGCACAGTGCCAGTAGCACAGTAGTGTTTTTATCAAGGTGTGCATGGAAGCAGGTATTTCATCCCATCACCAGCCACCAGGGTTTTCAGATCCATAGAAGAGAAAAAGTAGATTAGGAGAGAAAGATGGGGAAGGAAAGGGGAGAGAGCGAGAGAGAAATAGAGAGAGAGATCCCTGCTGTTAGCAGGTTGCTGACTTCTTCCAGATCAGCCATGTGATGTCTGATGCTTCATGCTGCTTTAAACCTGCAATTGTTATTGTTGTTGTAAAATGAGTGGCTTCTTAGACTTGAATCTTTCTATGCACAGTCTAAACTTGGTGATACTGTGGCTTCCTTGGACAAACCATGGTGTTTGCAAACATTTTGAAGCCAGGAGAGAGAACAGAGCTAGCCTGAATTTGTCTCAACGGAGGCAAATTGCAAGACTTTAGGTAACAGGACCGTTGAAGAACCAAGAGCAGTAAGTAAATGGAACCAGGGAGAGGTTTTTTAATATTCTTTAGAATTGTGTCTTCCATGTACTAGCTAAAGTGCAAACTGAGCTATATGGTTTCATTGCTGCAGGTATGATGATCTCTGAGAAAAACAATGCTTAATCTATATAAGAATCCACAGAAAGTGACCACTGGATGGGCTGAAGAGAGATGGGACAACAGGAGAGGTCCTTATATCCTACTTTTGTGAAGAAGAATGGAGAGAGAGAGATATGTTGAAGAAGCATGACAGAAAATATGGAAAAAACGAAGGAGAAAAGAGAAAGCCTTAAAGGTTTTTGAATTCAATGCAACAGAATCCAAAGGTAACATCAACCTGTTGAAAATTCACCTTGGGGATATTATCTGATCTGCGTAACAGAACACATGTATTAATAAGTAGTGATGGGAGATTAAAATGAAATGATCTTATAAGGTATTAGTGATATGAAACATCCCTATAAAATGGAAGTAAATTCTTAATCATTCCTCTCTACAAGATTCAAACACAATTTTTTATCTGACTGTAAGCAGGAGTGTTTAAAATGGGGTTGTATGGAAAATTGATTCTAGATTTTACAGAGAATATAGAACTAAGTCTGTGAAAAGAGCTTTCTTTGTGTTTTTTAGTATGCTCGCTTAATCTTCGTTACAGCTAGCAGTAGTAGAGAAAGACAAGGTGGTGCTGGGTTTGGAGCAAATAAAGAAAAAAGTGCACTATCTCTTTCCAATAATTTGATTACCATTTCAAAGCTGTTATTTTGCATATGCCTGAACTTCCAGAATGGGCATAAATATGATTTGTTGAAGCCAGTGATGTCTACTTTTCTCAATAGGGTACTTGACTGGAAAAGCTGTCTCTGAAAAGATTACACTACTTTTTCCCCTACAAAAAAACCCATCAGTCAGATCAATTTTCCTTTACTTCCATTTGGTATGACATAGTTGTTGGCCAGAATTAGTCAAAATTTTAATTTCAGTGCATAAGTCCATTAACATATGTAGAAGTAAGGAACCCAGACTGTAGATGGAACTGACTAATGTATAAAAAAATTCCCATAATCTTTTGAGATTCTACCAATACTGCAGGTGTTTTGACAGCAAACACATTGCTGAGATTCCTTTTTTTTTTGTTTTTGGGTGGTCAGCATATTGACAGTCAGGGCTTCCATGTCAGCCACCTTGGGAAGGAAGCAGCTGCAGATACATTGAAAAAACACTTCTTTCCAGGTAAGAAAACTTCAGTACTACTAGATTTTCCAGCCCTAATTTTTCTCTCTGTCTGTGAAACTAGAGAGAATGCTTGAGGACCAACAGCAATTTTCAAAATGTGACTGCTGGAGAAAACCATCAACTGCTGGCTCTTCAGAGCCAGCACAGTTGGAATAAAAAAGGTATGCAGTTGTGTTTGTGGCAACACTTCATAAAGCATAACCAGTAATAGTGAAATAAATAAATGAGTAAACAAACATTAAAAAAAAGCTCCTAGCAGAAGAGAAAGACAAACTCAGTCTTAAAACTGTCATTAGGACACACCAGATATATCTGACAAAATAAGAATCTGTGTTAACAACCACTCTTGGAGACCGGATACTAGGAATAGATGGATCACTGTCTCACCCACTGTAACACTTCCTCTGCTCCTTTTTTAAATGTTGTTTTTAAAACTAAGATACTTCCTCTGCTCCTTTTTTAAATGTTGTTTTTAAAACTAAGATAAACTGTATTTAAATATAGGAAGTAGACCACGGAGAAACAGTCTGTTATAAGAGATTAACAAATTTCCTTTTTTTTTTTTTTTTTTTGATGAATATGCCTTTTCCTGTTCAAGAAGAGTCCTTTTGGGAACAAAAATGCATTTTACCCCTTCCAAGTTAAACCTTGACCCTGCTCTAGTAAGCGTGAAAAACTGCAATTTATTATAATGTGCTGATGTCATCAGGACATTTTCGATAGAGAAAGAATAATTTTGTCAAATAAATTAAATAAGAAATGTGTTTTCCCTCAAGGTGTAGGCTTTTGCCTGTACTTCTACTTAAGTCAGATAGGCTGTGTTTTCTGTTTCAGTCTAAAGGTACTTTCACCACCACCATGGCTGCACAGGTGTTTGAGCAGGCCAAGCAACCAAATTTTAGCTTCTCTTCAGGCAATGTCAGAAGAAAAATACTGGGTACTGAGGGTGCTATAATTTGTTTGCATTTTGACTATGTTGAGACACTTGTAATTGAATCATGGGTGACACTGACTATTATGCATCATGATTTAGGATTCAGAATATTGGTCAAATTACTATTCTTTGAAAGGGGTACTCTGTAATGAAGTCACAATTAAAATCCAAATTCTTTTGTAAGTCAGTGGGAATTATATACCCAAATGTCTTCTTTGCCTTTGAAAATCTCTGCATAAGTTTATAAATTTGATCACAACAGTCCCTTCTGGCCCTCTAATCTATGAATCTCTTAAACTTCCTACCATGGGAATTAAACTAATTTTCAGCTCATAGATTGGTTATGCTGAGATCCACTTCATTTACTTACTGATGGGATTTATTTTTCCCTGTTTAATGCTGAAGGAAATATAAAACCCTCTTATAATTCATGGTAGCTGTTGCTGAATTTGTTTGTTTGCCAGGAGTTTATTTTGGGAGGTAGATGACCATTTCTGCATATGTTGTTTAAAGCAAACAACAGGGTTTAAATTAAATAGTTAAAATTTTTATTATGTGCTTTTAATATTATTTCAACAGTAAAGAGAGCATGTAATCAGCAAAAAGAGAAAGTAAGCACACTGCAGGGCTGGAAGAGAAAGCTTACTTTGATTTTTCCTTCCCCAGCGATGCATGGATGAGAAGACATTATGGATTCATACACGATTTTTATATCCCAGGAGGACTGCAAAGTGACTTTCTTCTTTCTCTGTAAGACTTTCTCATGAAACAACAATGTGAGACAAAGAATGGGTAACTCAAAATTTTTATGTACATCTCTTCCTTTGTCCTTTAAAAGAACCTTGAAAAATAATTTTTTTTTTTCCTAAAAGCTTAGGGTCCCCATGAAGAATGAGTCTTACCTCTTAATGTAACATAGGAAACTGTTTTCCAACAGTATAGGTTGGACTAAGAAGACTAACCCCTCAAAACCCTGCACTGCACATATGTTCGGCTCACACCATTGTGGCAATACTGCAAGACATGGTGATGAAAAAAGTTGGAAGTATCTGAAATATGAGCAGTTGCTTACTTGTTTTTAATTCCTCACTCTGCTTTCTTCTAACTCCTCTTGCTTCGAATATTTGTACATCGTGAGAATGATATATTCTGAGATGCTTGTGGGTTCACTCATTTAGTGAGATTACCATTGTCTTACTGATAATCACCTCTTGCTCCAAGTGAATCTTCACAAATGTAAGAATCTTGGAGCAATTCACAAGAATATATTTTCACTGATGAAAGAAAAAGCTTTATTTTGTTTTGGAAACCTGCTTCCCGCTAAATATAAACATCAGTAAGTCCATGAGAAGGTATTTCACTGTTTTCAGAATTTCACTATTACAAAAATTTCAGTGTAAGCTCCTGTGCATATTGTTTGTCAATTGCATACTTTTGTAATACATTGTGAGCCAACTGGATTGACAAAAGGTAGACAGTATTCTTCATCATCAACCATAATAATCATGGAACAAAGATCTAGACTAGCTTTTATTCTGCTCTGCCTAGGGAGATCTGGAAACATTCTTAGTCCTGTTTTAAGTCCCATCCTTAGTCCAGTTTCTAAGAAAGGTGCTGTGGGCCCAATTCAGTTGCCTAAACACAACCATCTAGGGCCAGCTGAGACACCTCACAGTGCCTTACCTGCCCTTCAGCAGGCGCAGACTTTGAGCGTCGTGTTTGCTGCCTTTGTATGAACTCTCAGATATTCTGGTTGTTTCAGTGGAACCAAATGCCTGTGTGTCAGCAGCTGAAAGAAGGATTCTGTTCCAGGCTGTGTCTAAGACTGCTCAGCCTGCCTATTAGCTGGGTGTTAATCTCCCATTGTGGAAATTGTTCAGTACAGTCAGTGGAGAACAAATCATCTCATGCTAAAGTAGTCACCTGCAATTCCACTCACTGTGTTAAAGTCTGAGAAGGCAGGAAAATAGAGAAAGATAATTCAGAGGCAGGTAGAAACAAATTAAATTTTTTTTTTAGCAATCAAAGTTAGAAAAAATGTTATAAATTACTTCCCATGAAAATTAAATCTGAGACCTGCTAGTATCTCCTCCTTCAGATCTTCAATTTCCTGGTTTTTTTACCTAAGGCATTGCAACTTGAAAGAAGGCTTGGTTGAATGACAAGTTCACAGAATCATAGAATGCTTAAGTCATGTTAAAAAAGAAAATATGTATATAAAAATTGAATTGTTTTTCATCTTCCCTATCACTTAAATATAACTCCCAGGTTAAGAAATGCTTTGGGTAAAATTCAGTGGTCTAAACACAGGCAGTTGGTGCCCTTTCAGGTTTTCTGTATCTCATACATTCTTGTGGGGCTGACAGGTCTGACACAGTGGCTTTCCGTGCCCTTCTTCTGGAGTGACAGATGATCTGGTGCATTACGAAAGCATGCCAAAAGTGATATTGTTTAACTCCAGTTAGGCAACCAAATCTCACCTTTTTAAGATTGAGATAATGTGTGAAGTCAGGAGCAAAAACTTTCACTGATTTCCATGAAACAGGATTTATACCCTGTGGTTATGATAGCTGCAAAATATTAATCACAACAATCACACTTGTCAGTGTCAGTGTCTGTGAGAGTCTCATTGATATGGACCTTTTCCTCCTCCAAATATTAGCAATACAAGATATTTTGATGACTTTTATGGGAATTGAAGAAGGGCATACATGTCAGTCTTAAGAATATCTGTTACCTGTGGAAGACATAACTGTGATTTATTAAGATCCTTGTGTACTCCCCAGAGATGTGCTGTAAACTCTGCTTGCATGACTAAAGCAGTCAAATTTACCTGTAGAAAAATATAGTGGCATCTGCATTTATTCAAGTTTGATTAGTTGTCTTAGGAAGTTTTCTATTTCAATAATTTTCATGGTGGTAAAACAGTTGCTAGTAAAATCACATCATTATTTAAGCAGAACTATCTTTTTGATCATTTAAACACTAATTAAAGTCACTACTTGAATTATTCATAAAACTTTCTTAAGAAATGACACACTTAAGAATGACTGCCTATGAACATAATTGTTTTTCTGAATTGTTAAACTTTTTTTACCTGACAGCTTGGCAAAAGGAATTCATACTACCACACCACAATTTATTTTGCTTTGATGTGATAGGAATTTGAGCATGATTTTTGGTTATATGAAGTGACATTTGATTCAGTCTGCCCTGGCAGGGTCCAGTAGCACTCTAGTTAAAAGTTAATATATAAGACAATTTGAAGTGGATTGCTAGATACTAGTAAGTATTTTGCAGTACTAGAACTTATCCTGATGGAAAATATGGGAAACGTGGCACAACTGAACAATGCCGAAGTAGATTGTTTGCTTCCTTAAAAGGTAAAGACAGAGGCATGGCATAGCTGGCTGCCAATCAACCTCGGAGTCCTGTTAAGGCGTTATTCTGCTAATAAAATGGCAATCAGTTCTGACAATTAATTTCAACATAGGCATTAGGAACTCCTAAAAACCTTTTAAAGTTCCTTAGAAAACATCACTGAGGCAAGTACCAAAGAAGTATACTGCAGTGGTTAGGATGGCATCAAATAAAAGAGAAGGGTGAAAAGAGGAAACACATGAACTTTCAGTACGGAATTGTGATGCTGAGAACAAAATTAATCAAGACACCAAAGGACGAGGAGAGAAGAAATTCTTTAATCTTTAATTGCCTATACACCAATGATAGGAGCTTGGGTAATAAACAAGCATAATTGGAATTGCTTATTTATGAGCATAAACACAACCTCGTTGGTATAACGGAAACCTGAGGGGATGATTCACATGACTGGAATTTTAAAATCACCATTTATGCTTCTTTTAGGAAACAACATTTAGGCAAAATAGTAAGGGGAGGGGCACTTTTTCCTATAAAAGCCCAAAAGACAGTTCTGTCTTCCTTGAGTTAGAAATAACTTTGGGAGGGAAAAAAAGGAAATACGGTATCCAGTGTTTATAATAATAAACTTGGGAAAGAATAGCATCTACAAATACATGCTCCTCAGCAGTTATGCAGAGAAAGCAAATTTACAAACACCACATCTTCAAATCATGCTGTAACTTGTATAGCTGATGCCTTACTACTTATAAAATTTGGGAAAAATTAAAAATCTGAAGTCATCCTCTGTAGTCTAGAGTAATTCATTCTTCATGGCATAAAGCAGAAAAAAGGACCACCATTGTCAAAATATCTCTGTAGTTTCTTGTTATTATGTAAGTCCATTCTCAAATGGCTTCTCAAAAAAGCCATGAAGATAAACAGGAGGGGAGTCAGAGAAGTGCCACAGGACTGAATAAACACAGTTAAAGGTCACTGCAAAGTGAAAAACTCCTGATATTAAGGTTGTTTATCTTACCAAATGGAAGATTAAGAATCACTCTATGACAGTTTGTTAAAATAAAAAGACATTAAAAGATAGTTTATCAACACATAAGGAGAGTTTATGTTCCAGTGTTCAACACTTGTTTTGGGTGCCTGAAATATATTTTATCCATACTGTGTGTAAGTAGTTCCTGGAAGACCATAGCACAGATCCCTCTGCTATCAGCTAAGTAATTGTGAATCTAGATTTTGTCAGTGGAAGGAAGACTGTGACCCCAGAAGTGGAGCATCTTGGAAACTACTGGGTTACCTTTTTATGCACTTTGTCATGGTGCCATGACAGCACTGGTCATTGCTCTCTCTTTGATTTGTATATTTTTTTTTGTCTTTGCCAGAAGTGTTTCTCTTAGAAAAGCAAATCACACAAAATACTATTGAGTGTTGGCTGTGTAATGAATATAATCTCTGGGTAATTTTAACTATGGTACAAAGCAATGGGTGTGTTGTAGTTTGATGAGGAAGATAGTAAAGTCCTCATCCAACTGCTTGAGTATTAGGTTATTACAGTTTCTATTAATCAGCATTATGTATGCTATATAGATTTAATACTTCTTGTATATGAGGCAACTTCTTTGTCACCTGCTGTAAATTTTAGAGTGATGGAAGGGTAATGAGACAAAGTGCCAAACTATTTGAAAATCAAATTGCTGTACCTTGCCTAAAGAGCCTGTAAACTGTTACTGCTCAAAGATTTTCATTAATTTAAACCAATTGTGTCCTTAAGCTGTAGTATTTAAATACTAGAGCCTCTATTCAGGGTGAGTAAGCACATCTGGGCTGTACATCCATTAACACGAAAATTTTCTTCTAAGTTATGTTATGGTCGGGAAAAAAATTTCTGCAGTCTTTTCTTTAAAAAGAAAACTCTCAAGATATTTCTCATTATGTAATTTTTTTTTCTCCTTCTCCTGTGATTATAAAAGGCTACTGGGTATATAAAATTGTAATGGTAGTGTAATAAAAGGGATTACAACTCCTGAGAACTGCTCATATACATTAGAAATAATATGAAATATAATAAAGAATAATTAGCAAATAGACATGAAGGTTCTGTCTGCTCGATCTGATAACCTAGTTGCAGACACAAGGAAATGTGACTCAGTATCTGAATATATGAGGGAGGCAGAAAACTTTCTAAACCTAATAAAGTTTAATTCTAAATTATTTTTAAATTTGGTACATAGCACAAATATATAAAATCTTAATCATACGGTCTTTTTAGCAAAACATTCATTCTAGATCCTCAAGTATTCATGTTACTTTTAAATTTGGCCAGTATAAAATTCCTTTACTTTCCCAAATTATTTCATTGTGTCTAACTGAGGTTCCTTCCCAGGTGTGATGTCAGACTAGAGATTACAGGAAAGCTGGTGCATCAGGCAATGAGTACATTATTATGGCTTCCAGGTGACCTGTGCTGCATAGACACAAAAGAAATTGAATCATTTAAGTGAGGATTGTTCCCGTTACCCTTGTTATTTGGGAAATTCAGCGCACAAAAAGCATTTTGTTGCTTAAAATAAACTGCATGTCACCTTTAACTCACTTCTCTGTTTCATTTGTAAAGAAATAGACTGTTTTTCACATGTAAAGCACTAAAAGGCACGGAATGATACCTACAAAATTTGATCACTGCTCCCGGAACAAATAAAAACATAATGCAGGCTTTGTCAAATAAAATGAATGTAGCCTGTCTAATCACAGCTGTATATCAAAAAGACAAAATATATGGTGACTTGTTCTCCTTGGAATAGTGTCTCTAAGTGTTTGTTGTGTGCTCTACATCTGTTACGTGACAGGTTGTTAATGCCGTGTGTGTTCATTAAAGGTAAAGTGCCTCCTGTGTGTTATAGTCCTTAAATCTGTTTCTGAAATCCCTGCTTGAGCACCCATGATACATTTTACCAGATTAGGTCTTCTGGGAGGTCCAAAGAATGACTAGTAGCTGTTCTGTTCTCAATCAATTTTTCTACCAATGGTAACCATTGTTCATTTATTTTAAGTAACATAAACATAATAATTATGGAGTTATTTAAGTGAAAGACATTAGAACAACCAGTCCTGATATAAGTAATTAAACATTATCAAATACAGCCTCATGGATTTCTGTCATCATCTTTGCTTTAACAGACCTTAGGCGTATTCATAATGTAAAAGTATATTCTTCATTTTATTTCCTATGGTATTGTTCTATCTGCCTACAGATGGAATTGCATTATCATGGGAAATTAGTTGTGTGCAAAACATGAATAATCCAGCCTTCTCCTTCAACTGTTTTCTTCATCTTTTCCAAATGAATTTCACCTTCATCCATTTCATTGACTGAAGTCACTGGTAGCCTACTCTTTATCTCAGTCAAGAAAGTGTTCAAAATTTTTTTTCTTCTTTCTTTTGATCTTGATGATATTTATCATCTATGCTTTTGGACTTCTCTGTGCTCATCAGCCCTTTCCTCAAGGCTTACTGTTTTTGGTCTCCAAGGTGTCCAGTATTACTGGCATGAAACTACCCCCTTACTCTGGAATCACTGTTGCTTAGTTCGAACTTCTGCTAAAACTGTGTAATGTCAAAATCAAAAAAAACAACCAAAGTCTAAAGCAATGGGCATTCTTGAAATACAAAGGATGTACTTAGCTAGAAAACAAAATATTTTGCACAAAATTTCTCTAAAGATGCACAGTTAGCTGTGACATAATAGGATTTTAACAAAGAATCATAATTAAATTTCATTAAATCTTACTTAACAAACTCAGATTGACAGAAATGATTTGTTGCAAGCTGAGGAAAAAGGAATTATAAACAAGAGATAGTAAGGATGAACAGTTCAAGGATTTCCATTCTTTCAGTCACAGTTACAAGTGCAGAAACAATGAGTGCATTGGTAAAACAGACGGGAAGTTTATAAGAAAGGAAGTTTCTAAGTCCCCCCTTTGTATGGGAACTTTAAAAGGGCTGAACAAGTTTGTTTTGGCTACGCAAAACCAAGCGCAATGGACAAAAATAGGACTGAAGTTTTGTCACGGGTATTAGTGGGGTTAAGGTATGACACCAAGGAGAGGAAATCTCTTTATAGCCGTGTAAGCCACGCGGTCGTGCTCAGAGCGGGTGCCCAGGCAGTGGACGGGGGGCCTCTGTGGGTGGTGGCCGGGGCTGCCCTGTGCTGGACACAGCCAGTTCCAGATGTCCCTGGGTGACCAACCACAGGACCTGGCTGGCCCTGCAGCCAAGGGGGGATGCATCTCAGCAATGGACTCTGTGGAACAAGGCTGGATCAACTTATAAAAATAGTGGTTAGAGTATTTCTTGATCTTTTTCCCATCTAACTTCGATGATTCATAAGAACTGTTGTATTGGCTGCCTTTTGCTTTGTCATTGGCAGAGAGCGGTGGGAATGCAAGTGGGACAGAATGTTCATGGTACTATCTGCTATACAGAGCCCAAACCAAGCATTCACATTTTATCTGCTGCAGTGGAAAGAAAATGGAGTTGTCACCTTGTAAGAAATTAATTTCCAACACTAGGGTCTCTTTCATGGAGATTGCTGAGGTGCAGTTGTTACTGCTGCAGTGCTGTCAATATTCATTAATTGTCTCAGTCTCATGTAGAGCATGAAATAAACAAAAGTGGAAATCATCTAAAAGCAGAATTACTTGGATTTTTTTCTTTTATTGAACCTACCAGGTAAATCCTGTGTGGTTGAAGCCAAAATTTCTGTTTAAATCCCTTTGATTATGGAAAAGTCACAAAATAATTATTCACAGCACAAGAAAAACTTGTTTAAAAGTTTTTTTTTCCCTCCCAAAAATCAAAGTTTGCATATGTGTAGATATACAAAATTATTATAAAACTGCATCTTGTATATTAATATTATTTATTGTTTATCACTGATGGCTGGGGTCAAAACAATAGAAATACTTCTTATTTCAGATTATAAAAATGTATATGTAGAAATAAGTCAAGACAACAGCTACAGATAGCAATATTTGAGCGTATGCTTTATATCAGCTTGTGTCTGAGTTATGGTGAAATAGTCCAGCCTTAGGGGTGTAAATGTGAAGACTATCCATGTCCTGGGTTGCTAATCTCCCAAGTTCAAGGTGTTCAATAGGGAGAGATAGGTTCCTCTGGATGGCAAGGCAGAATCTAAAATTAGATTCAGTATTATTCCTCTTCTGAATTGCCTGTAGAGATGCTTCTGTCTCTTCATTAGCTGTAGAAGGAGACTTGGGAGATTAGTTCCCCTGTGCTAAAGTTAATTTTGTGAAGCACTGCTCTTCTATGATTGGTTCAAGTCATCTCAACAGGAACTGCAAGACTTCTGTCCATTTCTATGGACATTGGATACATCAATTTCTCATCATCGAAAGAAGGAATTAATCTAGAAATTGGGATGTTTCCATTTATTCTAGGAGAAAATTGTCCTAATATTTTAAAACTGAAAAACAGGATATGAAAGAAATAATATGCCATAGTGGACAGTATTGGATTATGCCCCTCTTGACCTATAGCAGAATAATGTTCAGATTTAAAAAAAGTGAACAGAAATAAAGGAAATAAAAGGCAATTTTTCTCTACATGAAAGGTTCCAAATTCATGTATAAATTCATATTCCAAAAGAAATGCCAAATATTTTATTAATTTTTGTGAATGAAATGTTGAAAATGTATTTCCAAAAATATTGCAAAAAAATCTCTCCTGAAACAAATTAATTGCATTTGGCTTCTAATAAGAAAAAAGCTTAGGCTGCTCAGCTGTAGCTGTCCAATTCTTCAAAAGACCTCTGGTGGATCTCTAAGATTTAATGACTATTTCTATATTGTTAAATACATGGCTCCCAGGGACTTAAATTTAGCTCTGTGACTAGAATATACTCAATCCATGCTATGAAGAGTAACTCTGTTAGTGTATAGAAACATCCACCCTACAAGCACCTGGCTGTCAGTCTCTTCCCTGTGTATATGGTTGTCCTCTACAGATTTTATTTAATAATATGATATTTAGGGTACATGTAGCCTGCCAAGTTTCTTCTGTGTCCTCCACTGGTCAGTTTGTTGAGAGCAGACTTATATGGGAAAAATTATGAAAGAATACTTATTAAAACCTGGAGATATGCATAACAGAAGGCAGGTGACATTGTGGTTGGTGTAAGGAGCTTAAGCTGTCTGAAGCTTAGACATACCATGGCCTCAGCCCTGCTCCTGCAGCATTCATGAAACTATTATCCCTTTGTTTCTCTAAAGCTAGGTTTTATGAGGACACAAACTGGTATGAGGCAGATAATAGCAAAAGTCAGATCTGTTAAAAATAAATTGCAAAGGAATCTCCTTCCTGATGCTTCTCCTTGCATGGTAGATTCTTTCCTAAAGGTTTATTTTTAGTCCAGGTTCTGGTTTGCAGCAAAGTGTACAGAATGCCTAATATTACTTTGTTTCTATCACCCCTAAATTTGGCTGCACATCCACTCCCAAGTCATTCTGGTCCTTAATCCTACTGGTGGCTTGCAAGATTTCCTGCAGCCAGTCCACCTCCTCAGCAAAAGTGTTCTGTCCTTAAAAAGTGTTCTGTTCTGTCCCTCTCAGAGTGGTCCAGTTGACGCAGAATGTGGAAGTCAAGAAAAGATAAACTGGCAGCTTCACTCAACTTTTTTAAAGAACAGGAAATACAACAGATGTTGAGCAGACAAAACAGGTATTTAAACACACTGTCACCCAAGGATATGTAAAATTTGTTGTGTACAAAAGCTTTGAAATATCATTTAAGGTTGCCTCATGGGGTAGAAAATTATATTGTACTTCACAGAAAGCATTAAGTTTAGACAGGCTGCACTGAGTTGGAGCAGAGAGGGTCATCCCCAGCACCAGGGAGACAGCAGATCACCTCACTGAAGGGTAAGTGCACATGTGAGGCAATAAGCAGGTGTGTTAATAACTTAAGGATATAAAACTCGATGAAAGGAAGTGATAAGAGCAGTGAGGAGTGTAAATTCACATCTGAAAGGAATACTAGAAGCATGATAAAGAATGGGCTGAGCATAAAAACTTTTCCCAGACTTTTTTTTTTTTTTTTTTTCTGTGAATTCAAACTTTAGATATAATGGTCACACAAACTTCTGTTCACACAATTGCATATCATTATGATTTTTTCCCAGAGGCTGTTAAAACTCCCACCAAACTGTAAGGATTGGAACTTTCATGTTCAGTTTGCTGTGGTCTGTTAAGAAGAACAGGCTACTTTCATAATCTGATGAACAGGACTGTCTAGGAAATCTCCCTGACTTTTAGTAAAATACCATGAAGAGTAATTGAATCCAAAAGAAGTCTATAGCACATAGTGCTTTAAGTACTATTTTTCATACAGTCATTTTGTTTAACTGTTGTTAGCAAATAGCTTGTAGAGTAAATTTGAAAAAGTATTTTTAGTTACTTAGACCTGGACAACGCATTATTGAGAACCCACACATGTACATTGTTTCATTATAGCATTATCAGACATTGTTGGCTCTGTTCTTCCTGTGGTCCTTATGTTAATATTAATTTTGTAGATTTGAGTTCAGCAATTCCAGCTATAGGCAATAGGAACAAAGAGTTAAATTCAAATGACTCACATCCCCTTCTGGTAAACTCATTCTGAAAAATCCCTTTCAACACAAAAACTAAATCCCTCTTTAAAAAGCACAGCAAAAGAAAAAATCTTTTCCTTTGCTGAGGTCGAATAATACTAGCTTTCGAATAACTATTATTTCATACAATTTTTTTGTCAGGATGTTAAAAAAGAAAAGTGGTATCATTATAAGCAAAACCTGTGATAAATAATTGAATCTTACTGAGATATTCATTTTAATAACATTTGTTCTGACTGCCCATGAAAAGCATAATGACTTCCAGTGATCTAAGTCCTTTAAAACTTTCCTCAAGACCTGGAGTATAATTCAAAGAGAATAAGTCTAGAATATTCTTTGATACTTGAAACTTGTATAGTTACTTTTATCGTAAGTCTGCTTGAAGTCAAAATTAACTCTAAGATGGTTTAGAGAACAGTAGTGGATAATGCCTGTGGTTTTTGAAATTTGGTTATAAAACCCAAACATTCCCTGCATATTTTAAAAATAATACCAGATTGGGGGCAGACAATGTATATTTGATCATATTGGGAAATAATGTAGTTAGTATAAAAAATATGTGATAAAATCTCAACTCAGCTAGTACATGATAATGTTAAAAGGGAGTGCTGTTTTCCTTTTATCTAAGGAAAATTGTAATTTCACATTTTTTGAAAGAAAGGGAGACATTCACATAATCACTACAATATGAATATGGCACTCTCCAGTTTCCCAGTTTTTACTGATTATAAACAAACCAAATAATAAATTTAAGTATCACCAGGCATTTTCACCTATTGGATTAATTTTATTAAGAAGACATGCTTAAAAAAGAGTGACAATTTTGAAACATTTTAAATCTTGCTAGAAAGCCCTAAGAAATAATTCTAGAATCCAAATATATAGAACTATGCAAGCATAAACTGTTTCATTTATCTCTGCTATTAACAGGAGATATAGTGCTAGATCACTTGCCAAAATGTCTAATTATTTAATTAACTAATATGAGTATTTATCACTGAAAGAAGTGTATCTGAGGGAAGTCCTTTAGTGTTACATTGGTTTATAGTTATGCGTTGGATTAATTGTAGGTAGTCACACTCAATGAGTCTTGAAGAAAGGATATTCCAAGAAGCATTGAACATTTGATATACTGGTGAAACAATGCCGATAAAACAAGTTTAATATTTCAATAGCTTCTTTGCTGAATGTGTTTCTACACTGGCAAACAAGGTGCATATCAGCCGCATTTTCCCTGCTGTACCATTCTGGTGTAATTAATTTTTTCTGTTAGTTCTCTTCAGGAAGATTATTTCATTTCTCTGTCAACTGTTATTTTTTGAAAATGTAATTAGACCTAAACCTTTCTGAGATCATTTTATCAAATTTGATAGCTTAAATGAGAGACATTGTCCTTTGCAAATTCATATGTTTTCATTAGATTAAAAGGCCTCCCATTAGAACTTTTCATTTAAATTTATATGAGATTTCTGATGTGTAATTCCATGCTTCACAATATTCGATTTCTTCTGCAATATTATCTGAACACTGTTGCTTTTTTATTACATTTAGTGTTACATTTCCCTCCTTTGGTGCTCTTATGCTAGAGGAGATGATAATTAAAACTACACTACTTTAGTTGGTTTTTCTTTTCATCGAAAAATATATTTTTATGGTCACCAGAAAAATAATCACTAATAGCTTCACTAAACCTTTAAATGCAGTTCTAATGAGACAAATTTCTGTACCGAATTAGATGCTTGTTAGCATGATGCAATTTTTTTATCTTTAGCCTATGCAAGTTAAGGTACAGACTAATACTCTTAACCCTAACGGAAACAATAGTAGCAATTGTTTTTGTTTGTTAGTTTTGTTGGTTTTTTGTTTTGTTTTGTTTTGATGAAAGAGAAGAAAATATTCAGATTTGAATGTGAATCTGATAAGTGCTGTTCTGTTGAGACTGGTTATGAGAGAGACAGATGCAAAAGGTTTGCTACCCAGAGAAACCCACCCTTGGGCAAGGAAATGTCAATCTTGAAACACCGTCTTTGTCTCTATTACATGGAAATCAAACACCTGCATTGTACACCTAACTGGATATCCTTTTAAGTATATCCTTGTGGTTGAAGCACTCTGCTTGTTCTTTAAACTTGAAGTGAGGGAGTTGGCCACAGTCTCTCTGCTGTGCCCTTGGGAGAGGCAAGTCCCTCTTCTGCAACAGATTGCTGACTTCTGCCAAGCATTAAAGTACATTTCACTGATAACACTGAAACACGGCCTTGTGCTTTGAGGGCAAGAGTGTCAATTTTGACAACTGAAGCAGCAAAAGTAACAGAAGTAACAAAATGGGAGCTCTTTAGATTATTTGAATTTATTTCTGAAAATAAATGTTTATGATAGTTAAGTACAGAGCCATAGGTCCACAACTTCTACAGGTTCTTTCAAAAAATATGTTGCATCCTCCCCATTCCTGTAAATCCCTGAGCATTTTCTGCCTACAATGACAAGAGATAATCTTAAGAAAAAATAGATAAGCAGGATTCAGCTGCTTGAGCAGGCTAGTTGCTTCAAGAATCTGAAAATAGACAGGGGGCCATAACCCTCAAGAGTTGAACATGGTCAGACATCATATTCCAGAAGACAGGGAGGCAGTGATTTCCCACAGGAAATCCCTCTGATATCAGATCGTCAGCTATGAACTTTCTAGAATTAAGTACTTATGGCCAACTCTTTCTCCAGGGAGGCAGGCAAAGACTTCCTTGACATCTATGGATAGTCAATACAGCAGTCACTGGGACAAGGCTGTGCCTTATCTTACAGTCCCAGTGGCATAGCTTAGAAGAGAAACATAAATCCAGGCTTCCTACAGCCCAGGTTAAAAAAAACCAAAATAAAAACAAACAAAAAAAAAAACCACAAGAAAGCAACAGTCTAAGGGAATGAAAAAATTCATTATTCCATCTCCAAGCTATTATATCTTTTAAATAAATACTTGCATATACAAAAACACCACCCCAAACCACCAAACCCCACAACCCACAAAAGAATCTGATTTCCTGTGTCCCATGTGGGAGTTTGACCCACCAAGTGAAAAATCAATAATTTCTTTTTCTCTTTTCTGCCCAACTGATTCCTTAGATTCAATGCACTATTCCCCCAGGGAATTGATGAGAAGTCTTTCCAAGTGTAGGAGACACCAGGGGCTCTGAGTCACTCAGTAAGATCTATGTCTGGTCAAATACATATGACAATTTATAGATGCCTGCATAGGTGTCCTGGTGACTGTATCATAAATGTAGATACTATAGGGATATGAGGCATTTCCCACACAAGAGATTATCCGAGTGTGGAATCTCTAGCTCAGTAACTCTAGGCACTCTGATCAGACACATTAAGTTACAATCAGATACTCAAATTTCTGAATGAATTTATATGGGAGGGTCGGGAGTTTCAAATATGTCTAGGTGGAAAAGAAACGTAGGTTTAATTTGTATTCAATGGTATCTCTGCTCTGAAGTCACTTTTTGAAAACTTCATGTGACCAAATTGGCCAGCTGTCTGGAAAGGGAAAGGCAGCCCCAGTTTTTCCTAAAGTGCTTGTGTACCTTAAAAATGGGAAGCATACTCATTTCATACTTGGACTACTGCTTCACAGCATAGTCAGATTGCAAATTAAGTCAGATTACAAAAAAAATTAAGGGATGCATGTCCCTTCAGGATTCACTGAAGGTAGCTAATTTGCTCAGGGACACGGAGATGATTGTACTTGCATGGTATCTTTTCCATACAGATAGTGACAGTGAAGGAAAAAAGTGTGTCTTCTCAGGATAATCTGGGGGTATTTTTGGCATGTACAGCATGCAGTTTGTAGAGATGTAAATAATGGTACAAGTTGGAAGGTTTTATAGAGACATAGACTGTGTCTAAAAACAAAAGTATTAAAGTGGCAGGATGCAGTGAGGAGTGGTACCTGCTGAGTGGGACAATCTGAGGACCTGAAATAATGAAATAGTTCTGATAATGTCTGACACAGGCATTATAGTCCTATACAGTAAAATCACTGTCAGTACTGACTGTTCAGCTGCAGGTAAGGCTGAAATGTTCTGCATTTTTCATCTTCTCCCTGTTCCAAGAGAAATGTTTATAAAGATACTGTTTTCTCTTTAAACCCATAGAATGAAAATTCTTGTATCAAAGGTCTTTTATTTATCTCACTGTTGTATTATGCCAGGATCGTCTTCAGAGCATTTCTTTCCTCCCTTTAAGAAATTTTTATGTTGTGCTTGTAGAGCAGAATCAGTTGTCAGGAAGTGAACTCTTTTACTGTCATGATCATGAACAGCAGCAGCACACAACTGGAGCTCTCCTGTGCTCTCCTTTGGCCACTGTGGCAGGAGTGGAGGCAAGGAGGAACAGGACATGACATGATTTCTGTATGCACTAACTAGGACCAGTATGCTGGCATGACATCCTAGGTGAATGCTTGTGCCCCGTAAAATTGCAGTGCTCTCTTGTGTGTACACAGCTGGCAGTTCTGGTCTGCCTGGAAGGGTATCTACAAAGTGGTCCATTGCTTTGCCTTGTTTTCATTTTTACCCACCTCTCCCTCTTAAGGAAATGCCTATCAATTACTATCTGTTGTTATCAAAACACATTTTCTATCTATATTTTACCTTTTTGATATCCATTACTTCCATTTAACTGAAGATGATTTACACTTATCTCTTATAATTGTCCTTGTGAAATTGTGAAAATGTCACTGGTGAATTTGGGGCATGTATCTTCATTTCCATTAAATTTTCCAAGTTAGAAACTATTAAAAAATCAATTGAATTTTTCCTTTATATTAAAATTCCTTGATTCTCTAGTTTCTCCATTTTCCTTTCTTACTTTTTTTTCAGTGTGCCTCCAGGAATTCCGTATTCTTTTTCTCATGTTTATTCTCTTTTTTTTTTTTCTTTTCTTGCAGAATTTTGTCTTCAGCTTTATTTTATGGTCTGCATAAAATTTCAACACACCAAAAAACTTAGCTACCTTCTTGCATCAGCTTTGTTTTTTGGACCTCACAGAACCAGAAGGGCATCCACAAAATGCCCATAAAATGCTAAAGAAAACAAAGTAATTTCAACATTTGAAACTGTAGAAAGTCAGTTGACTTTATCTGAAGAATATAATATTTTTGAAACATGGAGCACTGCATACTTACTGAAATCCAACATGCAGGACAACTGTTGCAGTATTTCAAGCTCTGGACAATAATACTTGAAAGAAGAAGTAATAAATATTTTGACAAACATTGTAAAATCTGTGTAACATGCAAGATGTGATTTTTTATTATCATGTTCTCTGGAAATTCCAGGTGCCAACACAGACTAAAACAAGAAAGAATGTGGAGACACATAAACATTCATCTTATTCGGATTGAAGAGAAATGGCAACTTTTTGTGGGAGGACTGTTCCGTGTATTGTCTAAACTATGTTGGCAGAAATCCAGAGAAGGTGGTTTACAATGTCACATGCTCTTGGGCAAGTGAATGAGGCAGTTTTGCTGAGATGACCAGATGATTGGAAGCATGGTATGGTAGCAATTGAAGAATAGCAGCCACAGAAGCAAGAAAATATCCAGAAAATGTGGTTTCAGAAGTCAATAAGGTTTCTGAAAAGCACATGGAAGACTCTGGCATGCCAAATTATTACCCCGCTTGTCAAATAACTTAAGGGTTACCAAAGGCATTGAGATTGATTTAGAAGTGGGGTTCAATTTGAGCTAGGCATTTAAGCTCTGAAAGTCTAATCTCTTGTCCTGACTAGCAAGCAAAATACTCTAACAAGTTGCATATTGATCTAAGCAATTCTGAAGACAGGTTTCTGCACAGGGGCAAACCTCTTGCACCATACACACTCCAAGAGACTTGAACTTGATTTTAACAGGTTGTCTGTATCCCATCTGCTATCTACCTGCAATGAAACATTTGCAGAATTCGGGCTGGTCCAGTGATTCAGTCACTGGGAGTGACTTTAGGCTGTCCAGGTGACTGAGGAGCACAGGCACTAGCAAGCTTCTAAGTTTCTTGACACTCCTAGAAATTCCTGCAATGCAATGCATTTTCTGGGACTGGAATGTATTGATTCAGTCAGTCCTTCTGAAGTGTTAAAGCCTGTTTTCCAGTTTGTCTTTGCCCTGATTGCAAAACCCCCCTTTGTGGTTAAAGTAGAAAAGCAGTCTGTTAGTGCTGTGAGAGGCACTCACACACACACATTGTGTGTGCTCATCTTTTGATCTCTTCCTTAAAACCTGGCACGACTCATGAGAATGTGTTTATAGCTGAATAGCCCTGAAATGTTATGTCGCTGATGCAGATTGACCTCCATAAATAGCATGTCCTCTATACCAAGATCCATTTTCTCCACTCTCTACTGCTCCTTTGAGATGATTTTTACTGTTGTTCCTAGCTCTGGGGATTTTTGTTGAGAGCCTGTTTGCAGAACACATACCACACATACCTTTCAAGGCTCTCTGACTCTTATTACCGATATTACTTTTTAAAATGATTTAGTGAAGGCTGCAGATGTGCTAAATGGTTTGGTAAAAAAGCATGGAATGCCTCTGGAGAGGGGCACCCACCTGCTGACTCATGAGTCAGTGCTTCTTTGGTTTTACAGTGCTGAATGTAAAATAAATAGCAGATGATGAGAAATGTTGTACACTACAATAAAACACAGAGAATGCACAGTTCATGACAGAAAGTAAATCACTGCTGCACATTTTGCTACAAAATGTAACTCTGCTGTTCTGTTTCTCAAAATGCTTCAAGTGAAAATGCAAAAATCTCCTCTTGCAAAGCATTTTAATTTCAGATCACTCTTGCAATACTCCAGCCTGTCTATTCTCTCCCCCAGGAAGTAGCACCTTTTTAAGCACTAAGTCACAAATGGCAAGTGCCTGACCTGAAGTATTTGGCTGCTATTAAGTTTCTTCAAATACTAGAGAGAGGGAGAGAGAGAGATTAAATATCACCATCATAAGCTGCTGTTTAGAAGGAAAGTGGCTAACAAAATGCATTTAGCGCAGACACAGTTCAGTGCCACAAACTGCACTAATGTGATGAGGTAAAGAAGGAAAAATAAAGGAGTGTAGTTTCATCCTCCCCTGGATTGTGGTTGTGCCCAGTAGTGGGTTTCTTAATGTTTCCATCACATCCCCCTATTTTTAGAAGTTAATAGCTCGACTATAACAATTTGCTTCAGGCTGAAGCTTGGCGTACAAGGTCTCAGTCAGGGAGCACATTTAGTGAAATAGAAGATTACCCATTTTAAAGCCATATTTTTTTTTCTGTCATAAAATCTAAAAATATTCTCCTTTTCAGAAATTACATTTGGCATCTGATTTATCTATAATATAATCTGATCTATTTTCTCACTGCATTTAACCAATGAAAATCCCCATCAGAAAAAAAAAAAAAGATGTTCCCCTTTTGCTTGTTTTTGTGTATTGATGTGAGCCTGGTGACCACTGTATTCACACTTTTCAGACTTTAAAAAAATCTGTAGCTATTTGAAATTCAAGGAGATATAGAAGGAATAGATTTTATGACATTCTCCATCTGTGTGATTTTTTTGCTTTGGTGCAAGCCAGGAGAAAAGATATACGACTAGTTGCACTCTGAGTTTAATCTAATATTGCACTTATTTTTTATCTGTTTCGGAGACCTTGATTGCGTAGGTACATCAGCAACCCTAACCTAAAAAGATAGTTGCTAGAAAGATAAGGTGATTTGTCTGAACAAAACAAGAAAATTACAGCATGATGCCTGTTAGTCTCCTGTAATTTTTTTTTTTTTTTCTAATTTAAGTATAGCAGAATAGATGGATGAAAGGAGATTTTTGGAGAAGAGGCAAATACTCAATCTTTTAGAGGAATTAAGATTATTGTAGAAATGATGCAGTGGTAGATTCAAAAACATAATATGCACATTTTAATGATCTAAAATGCTGCAAATAACATTACATATTTTGTCTTTGTTTAGAAGTTATTTCTAATTTTTTTTGAGGTGCATTTGTTTTTGTTTGTATTGTGGCTAAATGAAAATTAGTTTCCCAAGTTATATTATTGCCTTGTTTTACAATGCTTCTGGGACTTTTACGGACTGAAAAGCTGTAGTAAATCTCCCTTTCCCCCACATCTCAGTTAATTTTACTCACATAAAATTGAAATCCTTTAACTTTTTTGTTAAAGCACAGATGACACAGTGAAATACATGAAGCTTCCATGGAAATAATGAAAAAGAAAAGGTATCCTGTCTCTCAGTCTTTCAGTGGTGTCTCTGCAGCCCAGTGTTCTGGTCACTGACCTGCTCTGAAGTGGAGCTATGCCTCTGTTGAGCAGTCTGTCCATTTGACACAACATCATGATGATATGACTTTTCACTGTAGCATCTACACCAATTCTTGTTATAACCGAGCTAAAAAACATAGTATCAGGCAGTTGTTACACTCAGTACTTTAAAAATTATCTTGCACTTTTTCCATGCAATGGAATGCACTTTGTTGTCACAGGGTTATCTATCATCTCACTCCCTTACATGGGAGATTTTACTTTAGCATCTTTCTCCTTTTTTTTCTGTTATTTTCCATTTTAGATGTGAATGACTTAGCAATAGAAACAGGCTTTTTAGGAAGCTGAGTCACCTTCAGGGTATATATATTTGTTTTTGACAGGTTCAGCAGTACATTACAGGGTACTTAGAAATTAACTAACTTGTAGTAATGCTTGGTTGAGTGACTTCTTTCATACTCTTTCTCTCCAAAGCAGGGAATCCTGGCTGATCCTCTGCTGCTCTCAGTTTCCTACCAAACAGGGAGAGCCTACTGCTCAGCTCCTCAAAGCATATCACAAGTGAATTATGCCGGACAGGTGCTCTAGATGTTTCTGAGAGCCCTCCAGAAAGATATAATTATTGGTCCTTTGTTCAATGTAGACTGGAAAGTGTCTATGTATGTCTTACACATTATCAGCTCTTGAATAAGTACAATATTTTTGGCAATCATTTCAAAAAACAGCTATCTTCAGTTTCATCAGGCAGTGGAAAATCTGTGTTTGAACAACAGATGTCTTCTGTGGAATATTGAGGAAAGCAGAGAGAAAAGCCTCAGGCAGTCTTTGGAATGGGAATGTTTATCAAACAGCTTTTAACAGACTGACCAGTAAGTTTGGTTGGGTTTTTGTTTTTCATCCTTCTGTCATCTACAGCATATCTAGTGTAGAATTAGCCTTGATAGAAAGGCTGAAATTTATTTCTAATTCTGTATTCCCAGACTTTGTGAATGTCCATATTATGCAAACTGGATTTGCTGAAGAATGGTAGACGATAGATATTCTTCCTTTCCTTCCTGCCTTCCTTCTTTTCTTCCTGCCTTCTTTCCTAGCTTCTTTCCTTCCTGCCTTTCTTCCCTGCCTTCCCTTTCTTTCCTTTTACTTCTCTAAACATCAACATTTACCCTTTGAAATTGTAAGTTATTATATATCATACCCAGTTTAAAGTAACCTTCACTTTAAATTCCATGGGTTTTGTTGGCTAAGTCAGTATTTCGACAGCATTATAACAGTTTTCTTTGTGTGAGTATTGTCAGGCAGACACTTAGCACAGGTAAGTATATTGCAGTTCTGCTTGGGGCTTAGTGGTGAATGTCACCTATTAGGCCTTTGCAAAATCCTCACAACTGCTCAGAAATTCCACTGTATGGAAAAATTGTCTATTGTTAAGCAGAGCTTTAATTAAAGCCATACTTTGTTTTCAATCCAATTTAAGAACAAATACAAAAAAAGGAAGATGTAAATTTTACAATGCCTGGCAATGTATCCAATTCTGAGCTGAACAAAGAAGCTTATATGCTGAAAATCTTGTAGAAATAAAGCAAGTAAGATAAATAAAAAGCTTCCAGTGCTTAATTCCAATCGTCTCCACAACAACTGGAGCTGCTGATAAGACACCTACTCAGAGTAATGATGCATAATGTGAAGAAGCAATAACCCAGACTGCATAAGTATGAAGGAATGCCATTCTTTTAAAGAAAAGTGTGGCAAATGTGAAGCTCTGTTAATGTTCTGAGCCATTTTCAAAGATATTTTTGTGAAGACGGCAAATTGCAAAGGTTTATTTTTTTTCCAAGTGTGATAGAACAAGAAACGTAACTAATATGAGGGTATCGAGCATTTGTCCATGTACTATCATGTAAATATTTATGTTCTGTCAGTTCATTATTAGTGGAGGTTCTAATAGGAATATAAATATTATAAAGTGTGTTTACAACAGATAAATCATAGGGGTGCTGAAGTAATTTGCAACATTAAAGCTCATTTTGGATAATTACAGAGCCCCAGAAGATTGTATTTATGTATTACAAAGGAAGGGGATGTTCAGAGGAAAACGGTTCTGGGCTGCTGACATTCTGAGGAGGCTGATCCTGCCTGGAACTGACTTAGGAACATATGCAAATACTAATGAAGGATTTTGTGAATAGAAGAAGGGTAAGAATCAGCATAGTTTCAATTGCAAGGCTAACCTTATTCATTAAAATTTCATGCAGATGAATTACTGTAACTATTGAAGTAATGTAAGAAAAGATTAGTTAAGATTATGCTGGCAATGAAGATACTAATGTTTTATTACGCACAGAGTTCTATTTTGCATTTTATGTGGGGGTAAATTAGATGGCAATGTTGTTTATCCTTGTTTTATGAAGGCCATTTTCATATCCTTATTAAAGCTTATTATTGCTCTTGCCTTCCCTCCCCTCCCAATCCCCATACCCATTTTACCTAGACAAACTAAATACAAAGTGTATCTTCTTCTGCATCCCTTAAATACAGTTAAGAAAAAAAGAAAGCAACCACTTCTCTCCTCCATCCCAAAAAGGACTAAGCAGCAGAGACTTTGGAAGGTCATATTAAAATGAGATTAAAATGTAGCTCTCTGAGTTTAGCACCAAATAAATGTAGTTCAGCTCTTTTCTATGAATGTTTTATTAATAAGATTAATTTAAAGTGAAACATATATTATTCCATTCTATGACAGGGTAGTCAATGTCTATGTGGTAGATGATCGCTCAAGTAAAGCTCTATGAGAAAGAACAAAATTATTTTCTGAACAACAATAAAAGAGTTTAAAATTAGAGTGAAATCTATCTATCTAGCTCATGCTTTTTTCTTCATGGTAGTAGAAGCTATCAAAGCCTTTGTTGCTTGTAGTGGTTTTTTTTGGTTTTTTTTTTTTCCCTAGGCTGGTTATTGGACCTTGATTATCATTAGAGGACAACGTTACACCTTGAGAACTGGATATGATACCTTTTGGCCTTTATTTTTTCCCAAACTGTGGTCAGAATGGTTTGTTTTGTGGGTTTTTTTAAATTTTATTTTTTAAAAATAGATAAATGAATACATAAATAAAGCATACTACGTATAGTAATAGGCAGCTAATTGTTTCTCTCAAGGCAAGGGATCAGGGTAGCAGCTCCCTGAAGTAGGAGTTACATAACTTAACGGATTTCATCACACTAAGCACTCATTTAGACAGAGACCACACATTCATAGCAGCATCTGTCCTAAAGCCCAGTATGTCAGAAAAAGTCAAAATAGCTGTCTTCATGTGATTAAAACTCATTGTCCTGCCCAGTCTGGCTCTCTCCCAACAAACCACCCAGTCTCCCTCTTGACAGAAGTAAGAACTCCACCTGCCAAGGCTTTTATCTGTATCTTGCTCAGTGTGTGTTAAAGAACAAAGTTGTGATGCAAAACAAAACTGCGAGTTGCTGCTGGGAAGCCCACACTCCAGTAGGCTGCATCCAGTGATCTCTCACTTGCTCTCTTCCCAAACAGAGTCACACTTTCTTCATGTGCTCCTTTTTGGCCTGCCAATGCCAATGTTCATCATTTCCCTCATGACAGTATGATGTGATAAATATCCTGCTATGGGATAGGCCTGGAGAGAGAACTTCAAATAGTGAGTAACGGAATAGGAGTTGACTTGTTAACTAGATTCAAGAATATTATAAGTACTTTCTATTTCTAGTACTCTATCTCCTCTGTGATTCAAAGAATTAATTTAGATAGCATTTAACCAGATGGAAGTTGAAATTTATTTCTGAGAATAGAGTAGGTTTAATAGATTTTTCCATTGTTATTTTTGTATGACCTTTTTATCAGTCTCTTTCATTTCGGCTGTCATCTCCTTTCCTGTGTTCTGTCTTCACCTTCAAGATTTCAGTGGACTTTACCATCATCCCAGTTTCAAAATTTAACCCTTTAATCCTTATCATTGTTTAGCCATTGTTACATTTTTATAATAACCTTCTGCCTGCTAAGACCTATATACAGATATTTTTGTGTGCTCAACTAATGAACATTTATTAAAATATAATCAAAGTGAATGCTGTAGCTGAAAATCTGTTACAAATAATGTGGAGAAAGAGAGATGGAAATTCAGCTGCTTCCCTTATACCACTTTCATTGTATTGAGAGCTGTTAGACACCTAATCTTCTCAAGTAGTGGTTCTATGCTTTTAAGAGGATTATATTATTAATAGTTTAATTATTCATTACGCACCCTTTTTCCAAATGTTACAAAGGTTTTTGTCGCTTGGTTTTTAAAAATATAATGCAGTGTTTTAATTTTTCAATCGTTATGACTTGCTCTGGTTTCGCCGGTACTTTCATGAAAAGTTTCTTCGAGAAGGACACAAGGAGATGTCTGTAGGAGAAGCAGATAGATCCCCTGCCAGTGCAGTGATTCAAGCCACTGGGAGAGCAGCACGAACTAGCTGTACTCCAGAGTCTATGGTTTGATTACTGTCACTACCAGTCAGATCATTAATCACAACAGTGGTAGTGACAGCAGATTTCTTGACCTCATCATGAAAGGCAGGGAGGACATCCACTAGAGCAATTCATCCTCAAGGCATAAGAAAACTGTAAGGAGGATGTCTTTTTTTATATAGTGTGTTTTCTTTTATCCATTAATTCTGTCTATAATCTTGGCAAAAATATGATAGCTACAGGAAGGCAAGATCTTGCATTTCATCTCCTCTTGGAAAAACATCTTTTGTTTCTGATGACATGAAATACATGTTCATTTACTCACCATTCTGCATCCCTGAGGATGTAGTAGCTTGGCATTGGAAGCCAGAAATGTGAGTAACTTTCTGCAGCTGTCTATAACAACAGTGCATGTGACTCTCTTCTGTTATATGGAGGTTGGCTGCATGGAAAATTGATGTGGGTCCCCTTCTGAACAGCAAAGTGTATATTCCTTACAGAATAGTTATTCTCTAGTGGCTGAGGAGTATTTACAGTCTCTTCCTGCCAAAGTATTTAACCCTGAAAACCCAGAGATACTTACTCTAAAAACGGCAGACTACAAGAGAGAAAATGTCCAGTTGCTGATGAAACAGACATCATTGCAACCCATCTTACAGTCCATGAAACCTGTGGTACTTAGTCTTCAATATCCATACCATTTTGTTGACAGCATCTGCTATTTATGTGCTTTTTCATTTCCTCATGGAAATTTCCCTCATTTTCCCAGTTATTAGAATACAACCAGTCTTCAGAGAAATGATCTTGATCAACCTTTACAATTAAAGCCCATTTGATACTCATTTTCCAATAAGATTATTTGCAAAAACTATTAATTTTGTCAACAGAGGATCATAAAAGTGCGTTTTAAATATTTTTTCAACATAAGCAAAGTGAAATTGCAAGGAATTTTTGTTCTGAGACTGGGAAAATGATGAGGAATATCTTCAATGAAAAGCTTCAAAGACATGATCAAATACAGTAACGTAGTAATTGCAAGTCATATGAAGAATTGCGAAGTATCTATGCAAATAAATACTCAAAAGGGAGGGTAATTAACATGGGTGTGTCAATGAGATCTCTTTATGGCTTCATTTTTTCTCTTCTTCACCTGCCACACAAAGTAGGCAATGCAAAATCATTGGATGATTAACTAGAAACACACACTTTCCAAGATCATAGAGAACCCTTCATTGGGCTGAGTGTTTTCTGCAATTATCTAATTTATAAACTGCACTGGGAGCTAATGGGTACTTAAATAGTTTTAAAAGCAGTTTTCAAAATGAAATTTTATCAGAAATAGCAATCATAAAACTCTAGTCATGAAACCTCCCTTTCTACACAGAAGTGTTCCTCATTTGGATGGCAATATGTGAAGTGAAAAGCAACTCTGATTCATAAACACGTAACTGTGGAGCAAGCACTAGTCATGACTTCCAGTCATGGTAGAGACCTTGAGAGTATTAGCCAAAGGCAATGTATATAATAGTATTCCTATTTATGTTACACAATTGGTGCTAAATTGTGACTGGAAGTAATTAATCAAATGCTCATCGAGGTGTACCAACTAAATTATTTGGTATTTCAAATAAAGTATTTCAAGTACAACATTTCAAATGCCAACTCCAGGCAGTTCCATGAAAATGGGCATGAAGGTGTGAGACCTAATTTTCACTGTGTTTACTTAAAATAGCAACACTGTACTTCATAGCTTACAATTCAAGATCCCATGTTTCCTCTCTGTGTAGGAAAAAGTGCCAAAAATATTGGTTTACTTCTTGTTTCATCTATATAATTCATACTTATATCTCCATTTTTTCTGATTTCCCCTGGAAATAGTAACTTTATGTTAGATTTGTTTGGGCTCTTGCTTAAAGCCTATCCTATTTTTTTTTACAGCTCCTAAGACTCAGACATCTTAAATGCTGGCTTACCTTGATCAGCAGGATTCTCACTTCTCCAGTTCTGTAAAATTCCAGGTTGGACCTTCATATTTCAGGAAATTAGAATTTTCTGCTTTAATTTGGCCTTGATAGTCTTTTACCTGTAATTGGATATTCAGTTAGTGCTTTATTTATCACTTTTCTTTCTGATTCTTCACTTTCACTTTGTCTTTTTTTTAATCATATATTTTCACACAAGCAGTTCACAACATTAACGTATAATCATGTAAAATTATTTGGCAAATGCCAGTACTCATACAAGTAGGTCACAGTTAAATCTCAGCTAGTGCCAAGTGCTAGCACTGTGCAAACTTCCCATATAATTCACTAAAACACCTTGGTCTTAACCTCTGTCTCATCCACTTAAGTGATGTGGGCTTTATATTACAGAGTTTGTAAAGTGTACAGAAGTGACAAGCAATTATTTATTTTGCTCTCTCTCTCAGTATACAGAGAAGCCAACATGCCAGACTTTGAAATCAAGCCCAACGAAAAAATTTCAACAACAACAACAATAATAATAGTAGCAGTAGTAATAATAATAAAGAATAATAATTTTAGAAAGAAATATACACCCTATTTATCAGCCTGGAGGAGTCATAGATGAATTATTTTTTGGGGGTTAATAGTTGACTATAGTCACCTATAGTGTGGGAGTTTTGTTAGCAGTTTAAATTAATATTTTGTGAAAATTAAGAAAAAAAAAAATTCCACAAACCCTTATAAATTTTATGTACTAAAGTAAAAGGAATTTTAAAAAATCCAGTGAATATAAATCCCTGAGATTTTCACAAATTTAGCATCTGTTCCAATAAAATTTACTGTTGAACTAATTTCATGCACTAATATAAAAGTAATGAAAATATAAATGTTTGTCAGGCTGGAAACACTACATCAGTGTTCTTGTTTCTAGTTTCCAGTACATTTTCAGGTGCATGTAGAGATATGAGGGATTATGGAGAAGCCATAATACTGTTGAGTGTTAAAAAGAGAAGACAAAAAGGGGACACTAAATGTAACTAGGGAAAAAAACCCAGTAAATTGAATTATGACTCTTACCTACTAGGGCAGAAATCTTGCTTTTATGCATTCAACAATTTTTGATGATAATGTGGGGTTTGTGCTCCATGCTAAGTGAACAATCATGTTCCATAATGTATTGCTTTGTTTTGTATGTAAAATCCTCCAGTGCAACCTACTTTAAACGTGGAACTTTCCTAGCAATTATCCTCCAACAGTTTAGGAATAGGTAGCTAGATTGACATTTTGTTTAATTATCCCTATTAAAATGCAAGCTTGTGGTATATTATTGTAATGAATTCTAGCAATAAATGAAATGGGCTTGTGTTCTCACAAAGAAAAACCTTTCTTTTTGGGTGAAAATTTACATCCTAAACATCAAAAACCTACGTCATTTGGGCCTGTAATAATAATAATAATAATAATAATAGCAATATAAATTATATGATTATCATCTTCTTATTAAAAATTTTACTTGCTCATACCTGAAAAGGGTATGAATTAGCATAGCCTAAAGTGTTATTTGTATCCTTGTTTCCACGGAGCACTATTTTAGAATACAAAGTTAAAGCTCTGCCATTTTTCAAGTTAAGCCACTCCTAGCTGCCAGAAACAGATTGTTCTACTTTTTTCTATGCATCCTATTGGGCTTCTATCTGATCTGAAGTTTACCCATACGGATTGTGTTTTGCAATGTGGTTACAGTAGCCTTTTCCAAACACCTTAAAAACTGCAAGAGACCCATCAGCTTCATTTCATCAGTATTCATTTTACTGTCTCGGTCCAGTATTTTCTTTGGTTTTGCATGTGTTTTGTTATAGGTAAAGTACTGCAAGATGAAATCCAGAAGCAGCATAAGTTCTGAAAGTTCTTAAGTGCTATTTGGAAATGAATCTCATCTTCATAAAACTGAAATTATTCCTGAGGACTTTCTTTCTAAAATTGTTTTTTTACAAAGGGCTGTGTTTAAAATTACGAATTTCTCTTGGACGCAACTTTTTTACTTTGACCTAAAGTGGTTTTCTTCTGGAAGAATACACCTGGAATTTCTTTTTAAATAGTGCTGTGATTGCTTCTCCCTTTTATCCAATAGCCCCTCAGGTATCCAAGACACTCTTCCTAATGGAGCTGAATCAAGTTCTGGCCCTTCCCTGGCAAGGAGAGCCTGAGGATATCTCTTTTGCCTACTCTTATCACTGAGTTCATGAGGGTGTATTTGGCAAGATTCTTCTGATATCCTGCTTTTAAAGTTGTTCCACATTGCTTAGAGTAATTAAGGATTCACAGGCCTAGAGCAAGCAAGGGGGAGCAACTGTATGACACCACAGGGAGGATTATTGTGCTTAGGAAGGTGAAACTCTACTTTCTCCTCCAAATAATAGTCCATCATGTGGTTAGGTCTTTTGGAGATTTTTATCTTCAGGTTCTATAATAAACTACACACTCCCAAAAGCTTTAGTCTTTGTGTAATATCTTTTGCTTTAGATTAAAAGAACAAAAAAGGCAGGATTTAAGGTATCAGCATTAAGTAGGTAAACATAAAAACTGACTGACTTAAGAGGGTTTCTAATGGATGTTTTACTTCAGAAAATGCATAGATTTAGCAAAAAAATTACCTTGCCTGCATTTCAGTGCATAACTTTTTTTGCCAGTCATCAGTGTTCGTTGGATTGGGGTCATAACTTTTAGACTGAAAATCTTGATATCATGCACTTTTAGTAACCCAGAGAAATCCTCATTCTCTGCACATTTCTTTAACTTAGATTGATTTTAAAACTAAATTAGATATGACCCCTTCCCTCACACCCGGGCACACAAAATCTCATGATCTATTTCCTTCTACTTGTCAGGCAACTTCGGTATTCTCTTCAAGCAGCTTCTCATCCTTCTTACCCTATCCCGTCCCATCACATTGTGTCCTGTCTCATCCCATAAGTTTTTTTTCAGAGAGCACAAAAGCATCTTTCACTTCTACTCAATTTTCAAAATATATTCCACACTCACTAATTAATATTTTTCTGCAGTCTCTAATTTGCATGGATGAATACTGGGAGCCTTTTCAGCAAAGGTGAATATACCCAGGTATTTCATGATATAGTCTAAATCAGAAAATCCACCAGAGGCAAATTCCCAAATTCTTTCCTCAGTCTTAATTCCAGTACAGGCAGTTGTTAATCCTACTTTACCTAGTGCAGATGAGTGATGCTTTTAGGATAGAAAACTCTTTATGAGTAAATAAAAAAATTTCTTTTTTTAATGAATCTCTGTTTGTTTTGTCCTGCTAATTAGCATTCACATTTTAAAATTTGCTAATTTAAAAGAATGTCATGTCACAGATACAAGAGGTGGACATATCTTTTTAAATAAATTCTCAAGTTTTTATATACCCTGGATGAAAACTGCAGTAAAGTAAAAAGTTTTCCTTATAGCATACTCTTTTTGCTTGAGTATACTATTTTGTATCCTTTATTTTGAGGGATCAGCAAAATTAAAGTGTTGCTAAAACAAATCAGCATACTTCTCCATCTCTATTTCTATATCTTTTCAACTTTAAAGGTGAGGCCTAGGGAGGTTGGTAGTGTCACTGTGCTATCTTCTTTGCAAATCTGTATGGTGATATGTGACACGCAAAGAAGTAGGCAGCCAAAGATACAGAAAAAGATTGGGAAATTACTTTCTATATTGAACTACACTATGCAGTGAACACTGATTTTCTCTTATATCCTGCAGCTATCTTGTCATAATAATTTTTTTTTTTGTAAGTCCTTTCCTTTTGTTTCTAGATTTTTGAAGACTTAGCAGCCTGCCTGAAAGAAATAAACGGAAAGTCTGAAAATTTTTCAGTACAGTATGAATACCGATTAATTTTCTGATGTATTTTTAGTCATGTTCCATTAAATATGTAAAATGATGAGTCGCTAGTATTGGTGAGAGTGGGAAGTGGAATATAATTAATAGATGAAAGAATGCCCCTTCAAAATGTAGCTGCTATAAGTACACTTCGCTGATCATGAAATTTCTAATTCCAGCCCTCATATCTATATTTTAGATTGACTATGCCCTGGGGCCTCAGAAGTGAGCTCCATTTACTGAAAAGTCATGGGAAGTCATGTTTATTGTCTCAGCAGGTAGCTACACTTTAGACTTAATACTGAAAAACAAGAGAAAACGGAGGCCGGTTTATTTTATTTGGTGCACGCTGAAGCTTCCTGACTGATGTGTATGGCAAAAAATAGAAAAGAAAAGGTAAAAGAAAAAATAATAGCACACGCATCAGGTTCTATCAAGCTTTAAATATCTCTCTTTTAAATGCGTCAAACTAAGTTCTTCAGTGTTCACAAATACATTTGCAAGTGAGAACAAAGTAAGCAATTTCTTCTGTGGAAGGAAATGTGACCAATTTATCACACAAGAAACTGAGCTTTTGTGTAGGCTGTAAGCATTTCAGCAATATCCTTTAGACTCCTATCAGTTCTCTAACCACACAAGTGGAAGGATTAGTGCGTTAAAATTGACTACAGTAATGAAATATTTGTTTATTCAATTTCAGACAGGATACTTATCTCTCCGAGGTTGCAAAGCAAAACATTATGCTAACATATTTCATATATGTAGGCAGCAGCGAGGCAGCCCCAGACGGTCTGCTCTCTTTTTGTCACACAGTGTTCTTAGTGCCTAATAACATTGTGATGAAGGGGCTGTTCTGTATCTGTGTAGCCATGTTTATTGCCATATGGTGGTTCCCAAATTACATTGCACTCCGACGTGTCGGGATCAGCCAGAATGGTCTGGCTGGCTCCCAGCATCGAGCACTTGCTGACAGGGCTGGTGCAACTCATGGTGCAACACAGTTGGTGAAACTGCATTTTCATCGAGTTGCCTTTCCTGCCAGCTATTATTTTCTACACTTACAGAAGGACTTCTCTAGTTTACCTTTAATATTAATTATTATATATCCCTAAAACACATCACTCATGCTTCTGCTAATAATACCTTCCCTGGGGTATAATATTAGCTAATTATTCCATTAACTAATTAATCCAAATCCTTGAAAAAGTTCATTTGAGGTGTCCCATTAAGAGTGTCAGTCATATTAGTTACTCTAACCCTTTGACTCCCAGGCTTGTTGCTAGTATTTCTGGAAGAAGTAGCATATTTAATTTTTGGAACATGAGGCTCACAATATTAAGTGGGCTGAACCAGGAAAACCTGCTAAGCTTGGACCAGCACTCCAAATGATGTATATGTTTGTTATGATTCTTAACCTCCTGACCTAAAATAAATAATGAGTCGCACCACAGTTTTTCTGATCATTTCATAGACTTTAGTGAATCTTTTTTGATATAACTAAATTGCTGTATCTTTATCTAAATAGATATAATCCAGTCCTGAGATGATCTAACAACTTTCATCAGCCCAGCCAAACTGTCCCATTATGTCAGTATGTTAATATTGCAGATTTTAGTGTGAAAAAATGGGATCTAAGCAAGCTCTAATAAATTATCTCATATACTAGAAGTAGTTTTCTCACAAAGTTGAAAGTTTCTTTGTAGGCTAACCTGAATTCTTGGAAAATTAATGAGTTTGCATTAATTCATTGATATGTAGCTATTTAAAATATAGTGCTATCAGTGATGTTGACATACCCTCTGTTATGGCACATTTCTGTGCTCATAATACACACTAAATATCTGGGAGTAAGGAATGTCTAAGTCTGTAAAAAGAAGCACTTGCATTTTGGAATTATTTAATTGTACACAGAAAACCATAATTGCATCTCTTCATTTCTATTACATCCTGTTATCCCACAGTGGATTAGCACTAATAAAATTCAAAAAGTATTTCCAGAACTGAAATATACTAGAAAAGTCAGAAAGCTTATATTAGGTCTTGAATTCACAAGGGAATCTAAATCTACTATTATACCTAGCACTTCATAAGCTTTTGTTTCTTAAGACTAGAACTGCAAATCATTTTGTGAAACAAAAAGATGTTAAGATTTTATAGATGTTGAAAGTTATTTAATAGTGTTCATGAAATATCTTTATGTCTTAACTAGAGCTTTATGAATAACCTATTTTTTGCTGAACATAAAAGTCCGGACAAAAGCAAGAGACAATCCTCTCTGCTCTTTGTAACATTAAAAATCTGGAAAAAAAAGGTCACTCTGAACAGGGGATTTCTGTTGGCTTAAGTCAATTTTATTTTTTCTTAGAATTGTCTTTTAATTTAAAATATGTATATTTAGCAACATTTCTGGATGAATAATTATAACAAAAAAAATAGGAAAAATTGTGATGGAATTTAATGATTTTTCTTTGCAAAAAGGTTATCTTACATTTTCAAGAGGAAAAGTATTAGTCAAATGCTATTTAAATGCATTAAAGATTTCTAAGTTCTTCCTGGAATACGTCTGTTCACACAAAACATCCCTGCAATTGCATGTTGTTATAAAATACTTACAATTACAACCAAATCTACTTATTTATTAAGTCCTATTCATGAAATTAAGCCCTTAGCTTCAGAAAAGGTTTTCACTAGATGAAATGCACAACTTCTTTTCAGTAGAATCAATGAAAAACCATGAAAAGTCTTGTTTTGTCTGCAGTGATTATTTTGCAACAATGATGTGTCATGAATATTACTCTCCAAATCCTCTGCTTTGTTTTTGTATTCTCTAGCTCTGTGCATCTTCTTGAGACTTACTTGGACACAAACACCTGTTCCCATCCTTAGGATCCCTTATAACCTTCATTTGGTCCCGTACATTCCATGTAAGAGTTAGAGACAATGGTTATTTTTCTAAAAGATATTTAAAAGGAAGGCTCCTAGCTAGTTGTGATATGACGCAGCTCTGACCATGTGTCAGACTGTTGGGAAAAGAGCTCAGTCCTGGCTTCTCTTTGCTCTGGAGGGTGTTAAACCTCAGTCTTTGCATGAGTTGTTGTGCCTGCCATGCACATCACTGATCCTGGCCCTGACCTGATGACTTGAACTCCTGCGCTCACCCTGAATTCATCTCGTCACTGTGGACTTGCCTGGCTCCTAGACGTTGTCATGGGACTTGCTCTGCTCACCTAATTCAGGGTGTCCTGGTCACCTAATCCATGTCCTTTGCCAGCCGTGTTCCTGCCCTGCCATCCTTGCTGCAGCTCCTGGCTCCTGGCCCTCCCTCGGTGACAGAGCACAGAGACATTCCTGTCTCTCCCTGACAATGGGTCTCACTTCACAAGACCCTGCTTCTGTATTGCTGCTCTGTATCAATCAACATGACTGTATCAAAAGACATATACTTTGCAGAAATAAGTAGGAATAAAGAAAATTACAAAGAAATTTCTGTTTAGGAGTGGAGCAGCAAAGAGAGCTCTAGACAGCTATTTTGGTATGTTCAAATGGCTAACCCTCCCGTGGTCAAGACGTCCTTTGCAGGAGTGAGAGATGGTTGCTGTAAAGAGCCTATAGGTTACAACCCTCACAGATACATGTTGCTAAGGGGAATTGAAATACTGGCAGAAAATTACTTGGCATAATGAAAACACCACTTGATTATCATTCATTCAGTAATATTATTTTCATTAAGTAAATGGAGATTTCAAGAGCTTTCATGCCTCAGTCTCTCAGAAAAGAACACTGAAAAGCTGACCCTCAGCATGAATGTGAGCTAATAAAAGCTTTCCCAAATTGGAGGTAGGCAGTGGTGCCTACCAAGGTGATGTTTGTCACTGTTTGAATCGACCTTTCTGTGAAGCTTGAAAACCAATTCACATGTAATTGCAAAAGCTGCCTTTTGGTAATATCCTATTTTATTGACAAAAGGGGATGAGGTCAACTCATTTTCATAACAATCTGCTTGAAGAAATCTTTAAGCACTCTATCATTTATAGTTGTTTTGCAATACAGCCTATAAAAGTATTACCGAGCTTAGAACAGACAATAAGAAGGGGGAAAATTACAAGTTTTGTATTAGTTTTGCTGGTTTTTTTTTAATAACTGTTTTAAGAAGCCGCCTAAAAGCCTACCATTAATGAGCAAAAAAAGATAACATAATTTTTTTCTCTGTTCATTAATCTATTCTAGCTTTGAAATATTGCTTCCTTTAAAATCAAATTGTTCTTCTTGAATCCTTTCACAAATGCAACAAATGGAGAAAAAAAAAATACAATGCAAAGGAAGGAAATGGTTTTCAAAATCAGACACATTTGAAAGGTTCCTTTTTTTGTAGCAATAGTTACAAATGTCAGCAGTGACTAGTGACAGTAGGTGATAAGTGGTTGTCAGGAGACCTGGTTCTGGTTTTGGTTCACTACTTAAAATTATTGTTTCAGTGACTTTATTCTTTTATCTGGTTTTGGATTATCCTAGTTCGAGTCATAGTTTCCACTGATTAGTTATTACTTGTGAATGAATAATTTTCTTGGACAAATTGCTGCTTATCAATAGTTCCTAAACAGTTCACTACAAATTATTTGTAATTTTCTCCCTCAGTTGCATGGATGATTACCTATGTCAGATAGCAATGGTTTTGGTCCTTGCTGGGATGAAACAAGCTTTCTGAACTAATGTCCCTGAAAACAAAATCCCACAGTTTTAATTCTTGTTATTGAGGCTGATTACAGTAGGTTGTTCTTTGAACATAGGGAATGACAGATAAAGGTAATATAAAGACATAGGATACTTTAGGATATTTTAAATATTTTGGTGACTTCCCTTAGCATAACACAGGATGTCCTTTTTTATGGATCTCCTATTTAGAAAATAGCTGATGAACTTCATAAACAGATTTATCAGTGGCTGTATAATAATTCATTCTATTTTCTTTTGTCACATTCTCATTCACAGTGAGCATATTTCTAATACGAAAGCTGAAGCTAGATATGTGTTTTCTTCACCTGCTTTATTCTGTAGCTGAACTGAAACACCACACTCTTTAGGAAGCTGCTGTGTCATTCCTCTGTTTTATAAACAGTAGATGACTTTTGTATAGCAGCTGAAGAAGGGCATGGATTCTGCTCTTTACTTAGTGCCATACTGTCACCAGTTACTCTCTATTCTTAGCAGCCTAAATGTATCTCTTATCAAATGAGTTAGTACCAGGTCTGTTCTTTAGGCTTTTAGAGATCATCTCACTGCTCCATTAGGTATTCCAAATTAAATAAAACCAAAAGGTCACCTATTCTGCCCGTACTTAGTTGTGTTTAGGCAATCAGCAGAAATACCAGATGCATCCTTGGTCCTTAGGGTCTTCCAGGATTTGGGGCCCTCTTGAAATCTTGTGGTGGAATCACTTCAGTCCATGACTTGTGTCTTCCGCTACTGCCGTTCATTGTTTATTTTGGCCTCCTTTGCTTAGATAGGAGCCTTTCCCTTTCCTTTCCCTTTCCTCAGTTTTTGAAAGCACAGTAGCTATTTTCATATGCTCACTTGCACATTTGTGCCTGCACAAATCTTGTCTACATTTTTGGGTTTTGACTTTTGAATAAAGTCCTACCCTCTTCAGCGGTTGCAAGAACAAGCCCAGAAACTACAAGCAAAATCAACTGTCAAAGTGTTGTTATTTGCAAATGTGATTTGCAAGTTTTCTTTTGCTCTGTGTCCCTGGTCCAGTGTAACTCCCTCAATAAACGGGTCATAAGGACTCCAGGGACAGTGCTGCAGAAAAGGAAACTGGCTCTGTTCTAAAGTTGAAAAGTGCTTTATTCCTGTGGAGGATCTAGGCATCTATTTTTAATTACCAGTTTTGTGATTACTCCTTCAATAATGCTACTACCAAAGAGAGTTATTTCATTAAAACAGTGTTAGCCAATTCAGCCATTTAAAAAATAACCAACACCCCCAAAATGTTTGTTTTAATTAATTATAAAGGGCAAAACTCAGAAAACAAGTAAATATTAATAAAAGATGTCAGTCTTGAAAAGGGCAAAAGGGAGATAGATACATGTATGTACTATTGTATAGAAAGAAGCACTTTAAATAGAACTGTGTGCAGAGTCAGACACAACAGAATATCCATTCTTGCAAATTGTTCTTAGTAAATCTGTCTAATCTATTTATTTATCCTCAGATCATGCACATTTAGATCCGAGTTCTGCCAGCTGAGTTAATAATTCTTATCTGAAAGTAATTACGTTGGTCCATAAGTTTTCACCACTGTGTTGTTCCACATCATATCAAACTGCATGACATCTCATCACATTAGCATAAAATGCATTGTGGTGGTGCACAGCATGGTGCAGTGGCAGACTAGAAATGATGCAGCATTCCTAGTGGTAGTGAACGAGGAAGTGTCGCTGGTATTTAGAAACTTGTGCCTACTGCAGTTTGATTACTCGCTAGAGGATTTGGGTTTTTCTTCTTGCCTTTATATTTAAAGGGCTTGAACTGGATATTAACTTTTATGACCCAGATTCGGTGCTCTGGAAAAGCACTGTTAGAACCCCAAAAGACTTCAAACCTACCTTTTAGTTACAAAAATGTGTCAGTTCTGAATTTATTGACCATCTGTCAGACTTCACTCACTATGAGCTAGCTGTCATTGTTTGTTATTTGATGCACTTCTATAATGACTCACTGCAGGGAGCTACCAGTATCTCCATCACAGCAATTAATGAGGTCACTGTCTATCTGCAAACATCTCAGCCTATAATTATTTTTAGTTGCTATTAGCTAGTGTGCCAGATCAGATGAAAGTAATGTGTCTGTATATAATATTTGGCACAATTAATAATATTTACCTGTTGTGGAGATATTTGGCTGACTGTTTCTCTTAGTATTTTTCTTTAATTTTATATGAGATTTCTCTCAAACTAGCCCCCTTCAAAGTCAAAGTCTCATGAGCAGTAAAAACAACTGCCACAACTGAGCTCCAGTACTCTATTCTATTACTCTGTCTCAAAATATCTACTGTATTTCATATGCATATTTGGTATGAATATTTCATTTGTGCTTAAGGTATTTTTCTAGATAAATATAAGTTTGAAATTATTTCATTATTGCTACTGCTACTGTTGTAGTTTTAAGATAGTGGTCCTAGCCACAATTCAGAATGGGCATACTGCAAGCCAGAACAGGGTGGTAGGTTTTCCTGTCTTAAAAAGTATTGTGAATTTTTCCTAATACTGTTTTTAGAACAGCAGTTGCCCTGGAAATCCATGAATATTTCCACTCCATTGTGCAATGGATTTGCTGGTGTACAAGAGGACATAATTCCCATCCAGAGGATTTTACAATCAAAGGAGGCAAACTTTGTTGTGTATGGGGCCAAAAAGAAGGATAAAATGTTTCAGCTGAGTTGAAGAAGAAGGATTTTCCTGTCGTTCAAGTATCATAGTAAGAGAAACACCAGGGCTTACCTCCATCAAATTATTTCAGGCTGTGCAAAATATCCCTTCTGAACTGATAGATTTACTTTGGGTCCTTTTTTTGGAACTAAGACAAAAATGGTCCAGATTCAGAAAAGAGAAACAACAGTATGGATTCCTGGATTTTTCCCTACCCAGTGCTCTTTTCCTGTGGTGACACAGCGAAGAGGGGACTTATCCAACATACAGGAACTATCAGGTTCAAATTTTTCTATTCCAAAGTGATTTGACACAACCCTACAAAAGAAGAATGACAAAAAGTATTTGTAAAATATATCAGAACACCTTTTCGTCACGATAGATTTTTGTAAAATTTGGGAAAAATTTCAGTAAAATTGCAAATAATTTTGTTTGCCGTAATTTACACACTTGTTGGGCTCACACAAGATTTGCCAGTTGACACTTTTAACGGAGCCTCTAGTCAGTAGCAGGAAAATAACTTCTAAGCTTGAGTGTGGCAATGTTGTAATGCTGTAAAATACCACAATGGTGTAGATGATGTACATAAAAGGAGGCAATAATAATCTTATAGATCACATGCAGCAATGTCTTAATGTTTTGTGTCAAACTGACAGGTTTTTCATGAGTATTCTGATCACTTGTTAGTCAGTGGGAAATGCTACCAATCAGAATTAATATATATAAAATACATGTTTTACCACGTATTTTTTTAAGGTCTTGAAAATAAAATTCTTCTTCAACTGTTTCCATTTATGATGACAATTATCTTCTGCTCCAATTTATTCTTTTACCAGAATACCTTGCTGTAACTAGTATTCATTATTAAACTAATTGGCTTTTCTGTTAAGATATGGTAATCAAATTCCTTTCTTTTCTAAAGCCCAATTACAGGTCAACACTAAAGCCCAGACCATTTTACTGAGATTATAATTTCTTTTCTCACCACCAGTTCTGTTAATTTGCCCTTTGTGCAGTGAAAAACCTTCACTGCACTGAATAAACTGTTTGCCCAAGGAGCCCAGTGAGGCCAGAAGTGAAATCCCTGGTAAGATACAGGATACAGCAGGATTTCTGGCCAGAACTGAAAATAGGAGCAGAGGTGTTTGCCTATAGGCAATTCAGAGATGAAGGTGGTGAAAGCTGGGCAAACAGCACACTTCCCATGCTATGTGGCAGCATCTTAGGGATAGGAATAGAGTTAGGGGTAGGAGAGCAGCAGAAACCTTCTTCAGGGCTTAATCAGAAGAAAAAAAGGAGTGACAGCTAAGACAAAAGTCTTATGTGCTGATTAGTCAGTTCTGAAGAGCCAAGGATGGAGATCCTAAAAGATATGGCAAAGTTTTTAAAGTGACAAGAAACTGAGGGGATACTGGCAGCTAGCAAGACTCATGAGAAGAGACGATGGTTGTGGAAAGCATCTGAGAAAGTCTTGCTCAAAGATCTCCAGAGAAAGGCCTGAGAAGTTAGTTTAGTTAATCAAAGATCAACAATATTGTCTCTGTAATGTTGTACCTCAGACTAATAAAATATGATTCCTCATTTGACAAAAAAGTCTTTATGGTGATATTTTGAAAGGTATTTTTTCATACTGTTAGAGGAAATTCTCTATATAGAAGTTGCTCTAAGAGGAGTTTATTGTCAGGATTCACTATTTTTAGGCAAGTAGAGTACTTCTCGGCTACTTCCACACCTGGATGGGAAGAGTAGTCAAGATTTTCTTTCTTCCTTAGTTTTTGAGATAAAACTTTGGAAAATGGAAGGCAGAGATAAATTGCTTTTCCCTCAAAAAGGAAAAAAAGGGAACAGAGTTTCCAACAAATGGAAACTCCAACTGATGGAGATAATGTTTTCTTTCCCTTCTTTTTCTCTGAAATCCTACTTTTGGGAGAAATGGATGAATAACTTCCAGAGGAAAATTTAAAAAAGAAAGAAGTTAAAATGGAGAAATGGAATGTACATGTTTGATTGCTCAGGTGGGTAGAGCTGACAATTTGAATGGATATTGGTGCTTCAGGTTTATAATTCATATGGGTAGGCTGGGCAGGGTATAATCTTGTTTTTCCTCTTGATGGCTTGGGTGATGCTTCACAATATGATGCAATGAAGCACACCTTGTTCAGTGAATATTTAACTCTCCTTAACATATAAATTTGGGAGAGTTAGCAACACTGGTTTCTAGATGATTTGAAGGTGGCCCAGGCTTATTTTGATAAAGCTAGTCAGGGAAAGGTGTACTTAAGAAAAGCCTTAAGAAAAATCTATTAACTAGGAGAGTGGCAGTACATTTCACTCCACCTTTTTGTACTTAGAAAATCTGCAAATAGCTCTAGTAGATTGTACATTCTCACTTAGCTAAAATAATTTTAGAAGGTAGCATATGTAATACTGAATCAAACACAAAGGCAAATTCCAATCTGAAGTGCTACTGCTTTTCTTAATTCTTTTTATTTAACAGTCTATTTGCTAGTTAAATGCCGTTTGTTTAGAGTCATAATACCACCGAATTAGCATTTTTGTTGTAAAGAATAAAATTCTTGTTTCTTCAAAAGCTTTACTGTGTAGAGCTCTAGGAAAATTGTACAATCTTTTTCTCACATAAGCTATTTTTATTTTCCTTTCAGTTTGGTACTGTTTTCCACCACACAGCTTTGTCTCCTGCAGATTGTCAAATTTGTCAGGATTCCTTATTTGTTGGAAACTTATCAAGCATAAGGGTTATTCTTTTACTAGCAGCTCTAAAAATAAATCCCCAGAAGGTATGACTTGTTTGATGATAACCTAGGCTGCGAGAAGGGACTCAACTGAATAACAGAATACTAAATAAATAAAACTGACTTTTCTTTCATCTGCACAATTCAGCAGGGAGTACTTCCTTTATATGAGCTGTTGAATTTGAGTGGATCCAGTCATTTGTTATGACAGGTTGCAATTAGTCAGCATGCTGCTTATGTTTGCTTAAGATTCTTCTGCTCGCTGGAATACTGAAAATGTTTGAACAAAACAAAGCCATAGGACCTTTGACTGACCTAATCACTGGTCTGTCTGGAGATATTAGTAGGTTCAATGTTTACATGAACAACAGGTTTCAGGAAAAATGTTGTAAAACACAGCTTTGCTCTGACTACTGTCCCTTTCATTGTTTTGTTTATGTAATTTATTGATATCTAATTTTATAAGATTATTTTGGGGGGAAGGTTTTTTTTTAAATTATTATGTAGCTTGCAATTTCTAGCACAAGGGGAGCCTGAAATGGAGACTTGTATCTCTACTATTACACAAATAATAACAACATTTAACAGCCTTTTGTCTCTGAGGCATTAAGACTGCAAATTGAGCTACATTAATGACTAATTAGTGTTTTCAGCATCCTCCCTGTGCATGAGTCAAGAAAAAGACAATTTAGTTGACTTTTAAAAATGTATCCTCCCTAAATATGAATACTTTCTTAAATTGAATATCTTATATTCTTAATGGGAAAATGTAAAATTTTATTTTAAAATTTGAGAACAGATCACATTTAACTTGAGAAATTTCCAGCTATGGGAAGTTGTGATTTATTTTCTCTGTATTGTGGAAACTTGGTTGTTATGACAAATGATATTAATGTAAAGCCTACAATGAAGAAAAGAGGGATAAACATTTTATATGACATTGTCCATAGATGGAAACAGGAGACATTGCATTACCTGTATTTAGTCATTATAGGGCCCATGCAGTTTTAAACACATAGCTTTTCAAGTGAATGTTCTGAATTCCAGTAGGCTAGCTTTTGAGGTTTGTAGCAAGTAGAAAAAAGTAAAAGAAAAGTTTTATTCAATTTGGTGAAAAAAATATAAAAGCAGAAAGGGGTCTGGAGGATATAATGAAGCCATCTGAACTGTTTGGAAGAGATGGGTGAATAACTTTCAGAGTAAAAAAATCCCCATTACACCATGGGTATTCTTACATGCTTGAATTTTTAAAAAATAATTTCAGTCCACTTTCTTCTTGACCATGAAGGTTTTTTCCCAAGATTTTAATCATATTAATGAACTTAAGAATTAACAAACTACAGAACAGTATTAATAGTATTTTTTAATTATTAAAAAAAAAGGATTATTATGAAGTGAAAGAACCCTTTTTCTTCCTCAGATTCATTGCAGGTTTCTACCTCTATCCTGCCTGCTCTGGAAATTTTTTCTCGAAGCTTTGTTGCTCATCTTAACTGCTATGGATCACATACAGTCACCTAGAGTCTTTAAAGATCAAATTTAGATTAAAGTTTCCCTCAAAAATAAAGAAGAGGCACCTAGGAAAATTATGGAGTTTATTTAAGAAAATGGATAGCTCTTGTTGACAGATCAGAAATCTTCTGAAGGACAAAAATATTTTTAATGAGGATTCCAGAGAAAGAACATACTGCTTTTACTTTCTTGTAGTCCAGATAAACTTAAGTCATTCATGTACTGCAAACAAATGGATAACAAAATATTTTTATATTTAAGCACTAATTTTTTACCTAAACCTTGAACTCCTGACAGGAGAAAATTGAACTCTCTTCAGGCAGCAGATCTGCTGTCATTTTAAAAGAACAACATTTTTTTGCCTCTTATTTCCTACATGCCTTTTTAAATCTTGTATAAAATCTGCATTTTCCTGTCTTCCTAATGGCTTGTTATGACTGATCCTCAAATAAATAGATATGATAGTTAAAATTATTTTTGAAAACATTCAGTGCTCCATTAAATATCAGTGGTCAAAATCTCTTCAATTTCAATGGATAGAGATTGAAACAAACTTCATTATAAATATGAACCTCTGTTTTTTTTTTTTTTTTTTTTTTTTTTTTTTTTTTTTTTTAATTATACAATTTTTTATTTTTCCTGAGTTCCACAGGCTCTTCTATTCTTGCTTTGGAGAGACCATTAATTATTAGAGTTTGAATTCATAACATAGTTCTGATGTGTCTGTCTGTAATATGGCTTCAAGAACAATGTGAGATAATACATCTGGTATAGCTCTCCTCCCGTTGATCAGGACACTTTGTACAGATCCTGGTTACATCCAGTTTGAACTGCCTAATGTTGAGCAGAAGGATAAACCTGAATTTTCCACCTACTGAGGTGTTCCATCTACTGGGCTGTAACAGTATGTGTAGACACAACTTGATCTTTCCCTCTAAATGACATTGGCAACATTTCATGAGCTGCCTGTTTCTCCAAATATTTGTGTGTTTTGGGAATACAGATTGGGTTTGTTCTCTATTAGGAATGAGGCATTTGTAATGAGAATGAAGGGCAGAAAGGGGAGGTCTCAGATGAGCAGAAGCAAAACCAGGAGTTCAGATAGCTTTTCATTCAAACTGAAGTATATTTAATTTAATATTCTGCAGTGGCAGAATAGGGGTGTTAGAACGAAGTCTTATCTTTACCACAGTCTTGCTTATGTTCCACCTTGTGATATTCTCTCTTCTCTTTTTCTATGCTTCCAAATCCATTGAGATAATAGTGATTTACTGCTGCTCTGAGTCATAAAGATGCACTAAGAGTCTAATCCAGGAAGTCAGTAGGATTTTTGCCACAATGAATCAGTATAACCCATGTTGCATAAAATGAGCAGATATAAAGTGCATTTCAGGACATGATATAGCCTTGCACTGTCTCCTGTGATGGTGCATGGAATTCCTCTGAAGAAAGCAACTGCAGTCGTGTTTTTACACTATGGGGCAGAAACATTCCACCTGGCAACTGTAATTTCTCCTTCAATTTCTATTGTTGATTCTCCATATTTATTGATCTCTGTGAGGTCAGTATAAGCCACATCACTGCCACAGTTATTCTTTTTGAAGCCATACCAACTAAGCCTGTGAATCTGTCTGCCTTTTGAATGTCTGTCTTTGAGAACTATTAAATCCCACACATCTTGCAGATTTTTATATTGCTCATTTCTCAGGTGTATCATCCTATATAAACTACACCCAAAAGACATACAGAAAGGAAAAAAGAAGAGACAATTCAGTACAATATAAGGATAATCAGTCAGAACTCGCAACATCAGGAGCAGATGTAGCCCAATTAAACTCAACAGTTTCACAGGTGCTCATAGGAATGACTTAAACATAAAACACACTTCTCTTCAGTGCTCCTTAATTTTTTTTCCTAGAGCTCTTTAAATTTTATATACTTCACCAAACTAAACTAGGAAATGTATATGGAAACGGCAATTGGAGCTTAGTTGGATATAATTGACTTAAAATTCAACATGCTGTTTGTTTTTGGAATCATGGCAAGCCATACTTCTTGAGGGGATGAGGGTTAAGTGATATCACATAATCATTTGGTTTTGAACTCCTGGCAAAAGGCAACCACAATTAAAACTGGTATACTCAAGATCTGAAGGTTGCTAGAAAATGCTGGAACTCTAGCCCTAATTGGCTTCAATGTGTATAGTTCTTTCTCAGCAGCATTTGCTGGAATTTGTCACTGTCTCACTACCTGAACATTGTGCTATCAGCCAGAAACATAGCATATATGCCATTCATTCTTTTCAAGCTGGTGCTTTCCTGACTGCTGTTTAGGAGTTTATTGAAGGGAATGGACAGAGTGATAATGCACTCATTTTTCATGCATATCTCTTGTTATGGTATTAACATTAATCCTTTGACTTCCTATCATATTGCAGAATGAAAAGGTTTTCTTCTGCCCAGATGCTGTAACATCTGGAAGACAGAATCCATCTAGTTTTTTTATTTTGTATATAATATGGGGATTAATTCTTTTTCCCTGGAAGTTATATAACACATATTCTTCTGCAGCATAGCTCCTTAGAGGATGTGTACTTGGTAACTTAGATCTTACTAAAGTCCTTTATTGCATTCAGCGGGAGCTGTACCTGCAAGTTCAAAGAACAGGCTGGAAAGTATGCATGACATTGCCATCTTGAACTACCTTTACAAGGCAAACTTTTTATTATTTGGCTTTATTTAACCTACTCTTCAGTGCCGTATTTTTTCTTTTACCAGTGAACAATTTACTTCCTAAGAAAATGAGTTTTATCTGTCAGAATTTGTCAAAATCTTCAGGGGAGTGTGGTGGCTTGTCCTTGGCCAGCAGCCAGACACCTGCCCAGCTGCCTTCTCACTGCCCTTCTTCAATAAGGCAGGGGAGAAAATAGGATGAAAGAGCTCATAGGTGTGGTGTGGGCTCCTCCATGGGCTGCAGGTGGATATCTGCTCACCCATGGACCTACATGGGCCGCAGAGGGACATCTGCTTCACCAAGGTCTGCACCACGGGCTGCAGGGGAATCTCTGCTCTGGTGTCTGGAACACCTTCTCCTTCTTCACCAGCCTGGGTGTCTGCAGGGCTGAAGCTGTCGCATATTCCCACTTCAAAGTACCACAGGATGAATTAGGTTGGAACCGAATCCAACCTATGACCCAACACCACCCTGTCAACTAGACCATGGCACCATCTGCCATGTTCAGCCTTTTCTTAAACACCTCTAGGTACTCCACCACCTCCCTGGGCAGCCCGTTCAGTTGTCTAATCACCCTTTCTGTGAAGTAATTCCTCCTAAAGTCCAACCTAAATCTCCCTTGATAGAGCTCAAGACTTTGTCTATTTGTCCTGTTGCGTGTTGTCTGGGAGAAGAGACTGCTACGACTTCCTTTGAGGTCCCTGAGCCTCCTCGCCAGGCTAAACAACCCCAGCCCCCTCAGTGGTTACTCATGGGACTTACTCCCTAACTTGTCTCTCTCACAGCTGCTGTGCAGCAGTTTTCACACTCTTATGTTTAACTCAAGGCTCCAGCCCTTGGCTGTGGGACCCTGATGTGGGTCAGCTGGAGACAGCTGGAACCAGCTATGCCCAGCACGGGACAGCCCAAACTGCTTCTCACAGAGGTCCCTGCAGCTCTCCCCAGCCCTGCAGTATTCACATCCTCCATGACATCCATGATTGTATCCCTCATTAGATTTTTATCCCTCTCAATTCATCCCTCTTCCAAGATGAAAAACCCTAATTACCTCATTTTGGCCCAAGAAGAAAGAGGATGGCATTGATGATCCTTTTTTCCTTTCACTGTAGTTTTCCTAGGACCCTGCCTTTGCGATGGGATCTCGGCAGTGTGCATGGAGAGGGTGGCTGAATGCAGCTGAGGCAGAAATATTCTCCAGTTCAAGGCACCAAGCTTTCCCATGGAAAGAAAAAAAAGTTTCTGGCTTTTTGCTTTGTTCTTGCCTGTAGGCAACCTTCAGCCCCGGGTGTTCTTACGGCTGATGCTCTCACATATTCTCACTTCACAAAATCATGGAATCAATTAACTTGGAAAAGACCTCTGAGATCACTGGGTTCAACCTATAAAGAGTTGGACTGCATACAGAGTTAAGAGTTCTGTTTTTCCAAGGTAAGGATATTACTTGACATCTCCATGTTAGTTTTCACCATCTGTAGTAAAATAAACTGTAACTTAAATATTAGGATATTATACAAAATATATTTGATACTTGAACAATGATTAAAATTGAGGTTTATGGAGTAATATGTATTTTTATATTTTTGTTACCACTCTGTTTTGAGGAGTTCATGACAGCTGACTTTAACTTTTAACATTTAAACATTTCTGAGCCACAGGTGGTTTTTTAAAAAAGTTAAAAGCTATTTCACAGCATGAAACAACTGTGAGTTTCTTATACTTTTCAAAATGTAAAGTAAAACAATTACTCAGTTAAGGAATTAAATTATTTAAGTAGCAAGTCGAATTTGTTACTCTTTCAAGTAATTTTTTAAAATTAATAAAACATTACATAAGTAAATTTAGTGCTTATATCTCAAATACAATGTAATAAATTTCACATAAATGAATAAGTCATTATTTAATTTAAGTGTTAATGCTAGATCTTCTGAGAATGAGATCATTTTTGCCCTGAGAGTCTGTGGTTCCTTGTGCAGTAGACATTGAGTGTAGGATGAAACCAGGCTTATCAGTTGGCTTCCTGAACTAGTCTAGGTGACAAGAAAGCAGGGGCTGGTACCATTAATACCTGTAGGGCTTAGTGAAGAAGGAAGAGTTGATGGAACTGACAGATTTCATTAGTCTGCTTCAATGTACTTCCTAATGTTAGGCACAGCACCATCCTTGCCAGAGTTACACATCTTGCAGAATTTTCTGTGGGCCATGTTGTTTAAAATGAGTTCTGTTAGAACAGTGGTCACACTGCAGAGTAGAAACATACTGCAGATCACATCAGGAAACCACTATGCTGTTTGACAGGCCCCTGCAATCCATCCACATCCCAGGTGAATATTTGGCATATCCCAGAAACCTGACCTTGGGCTGGACGTAGGTGGGATTCCAGAACTGAAAAGAGATATGCTTCTGAGTAGCAGCCTCCCTAGTGTGAGCTGTCTGAGGCAAACCTGGAGAGCTCTGCAAGCCAAAAGAGCATTGTGATACATCATGGGCTCCAAGGCAGAATTTTGACCACCTGCTTTTTTAAAAATTCCCTTTCATGCAGCTTTTGATACATCAAATTCCACTCCCAAGTAGGTGATTTTCCAAAGTGCTTTTCTACCCTATTGTCCCTCTGTGTTATTCTCCCCTAAAGTACTGGCTTGATGCATGGTTACAAATACTTTGTGCTTTCCTCCTACTCTGTAGCCCTAGATGTTTCCTCTGGAAGCCCCAGCTTGAGCTGCCAATCTTGGCTCTTCAGCCGTTTCAGAGCAGGCAAGGAGTCTAATCACCATAGGATTTTTTAAATTCAAAGGCTTCTGTACGTGGAGACTGAAGAACAACTACCTTAAGTCTAAATACTCTTAATCAAAGCACTCCAATTAATGTAAAAACCTTTCTTTTTTATTTTTTTTTCCTAGTGCCCAGTGTGGAGTCAGTTAATAACTGAGTTTTATGGGGAATGCTTAAATTATATTTAATACAGTAGGTTTTAAAATTACATTAACAAATACTATTTAGTAGGGTATGATGTGCTAATAATTTCTATGAAAAGCAATTGAGAATTTCCAAAAACTGGTAATTAAACTCAACCTAAATTCATTCTGTCTGCTGACATACAAACTGCCTATCACAAACCGTTGGCATCTCCACTCTGGTTTTGTGTTCCTGTCTACATTTAATTACATAAATGATTGCATTTTATTTCACCTTTCAAAACTCCATATGTAACAAGGCTAAGGTGTATTATGCATGACAAGCGATACAGGGTATTTTCATCTAATCCAACAATACTCGTTCGTAATTACTTTTTAATAGTGTAAATGACTTAATAGCATTAGATGACAGTAACTTTATATCTTCCTGCTGAAAAATACATTATGGGTAAGAAACTATTCAAGTGAGTGAGAACTTGAGGAGCTCTTGACTCCTGGTTCTTCTAGAGCTGGGAGTTTTGCAATTCTGGTTAAGGAGTAGTGTCAAAGCTCATCAGTTCCTTGGAGACAGAAAGCCAGAAGGAAACTAAATTATTAATCTGTCACTAGTACACTAGGTCTAACAAAACCCTTCAGCTGTGCTGCTTACTCATTTCCATCTATCTCTAAGTGAGCCAAGTCATGACTGATTCTCACCTTCAGGTGGTTAATTGGCAGAGTTTGGTGAGCTAGCCAGCAGTCCTTCCTTTTTATGGATTTTTTTATTCGGACTGGGCAGTCCACCAAATCTGGAATATTTACTAAAACTCTTTTATTTTACCTTTCACCACCAAAATAGTCACATTTCCATTGTAAGCTTTAACTTGGTGCTTCTTTGGAGACCTCAGGCCATGAATGATCTCTTGCTGCAGGGCAGTGTTGCTGTGCAGTGTGCCCTACAGTATAGAAGCTGCAGAACTTGGGGAGCTACAGCTTGACACATCTCTTTGTATTTTTATTTTCAAGCTCCTTTGATAGGGAACTTTTCTTGACTTTTATGTACTCCTAGGTGCATAAAGAGGCCTTCCTCCAGACCTCAGGAGGAGTTTTATTGTTGTACTAGGGAAGTGAAATAACTATTTCATCTTACAAAGTTTTTTAGAGAAATATTATATTTTTCCTTGCATTTGTTTAATAGTGTTTTATCTGTGCAAGATGCTGACGTTTGTAATTAACTTTTCAAATCAAGAAATCCTTTTCCCAATTTTTCAATTTCATCCAGCAAAAATGTTTGGAATTTTTATTATTTATGATCACAGGGTTGCAGCATCTCTTCTATGAGGACAGGCTAGGAGAGTTGGGGTTGTTAATTCTTGAGGAGACAAGACTTCCAGAAGATCTTGCAGCACCTTCCAGTACCTAAAGAGATAACAAGAGCGCTGGGGAGTGACTTTTGACAAGGACACATAGTGGTAAGGCAAGGGAAAATGGCTTTAAATTGAAAGAATGGGTTTTAGATTAGAAATTAGGAAGAAATTCTTTACTGTGAGCGTGGTGAGGCACTGGCACAGGTTGCTCAGAGAAGCTGTGGCTGCCCCATCCCTGTGTTCGAGGCCAGGTTGGATGGGGCTTTGAGTAACCTGGTCTAGCAGAGGGTGTCCCTGACTGTTGGAACTAGATGATCTTTAAAATTCCTTCCAACACAAGCTATTCTATGATTCTATGATTACCTGAGATTGCCTTTGCCCAAGGAAGAATACAAAGTCAGAGGTCTTGATCCAATGTGCATTTCTCATATTATTTAATTGAAAAAATCAACAATTCATGAGAACACATTTTGATTTTTGAAGGAATTTCATTAAGGTCTCAAAGTGCTTCATTTCAAGTAAATTAATAATTATATTTCAAAGAGAAAAATAATTCTTTTTCTAAATTTGACTTTATTTTGATTTCATTTTTTTTTCTGGCTATGTCATATATCAGTAAGTCCAAACTTGAGAACATTATGAATTATGAGTGGGGAAAAGACCCCAAAAAATAAACACTTCTTCTGAGTTTGCAACCTCTAGTGCCAGTGAGTTTTGTTGCATTGAATTTTCTGAAGGAGAAGAACTGAGAAGAATACCAAAAATGTGAGCAGCTATGGGCTGGTAATAAAACAGTGCAGTATTTCTGGAAATTCCAGCAAATTTAATGGACAAAAGGAGTCACTTGGAAGGTCAATTATTGGGCAAGGAATGATGTCAGCTTTTATTTTTTCATAATGCAGAGACTTCACTTTATCTAAAGAGAATTAAGAGTAGAATTGAAATGAAAGTTTTTAAAAATAAATATATTTGACCCACTAACTCCCAAGATATTTAAATGTTTTGTCCTCATTTTGGCTGTGACTTTGTTTTAGAATTTATTTTAGAATTTTTTACTGGATGGAAGCTCATTTTTTAAAAGGAAATTCTTATTTCTGACTGCTTTTCCCAGTCTGCTGTGTCTTAGATCTGTGACTTTAATGTCCTTTAAATCAGCACAACACATTGTGGCCAAACATTCACTGTTTAATCATGATTGTATAGGAACTACTTAGACAACTGATTGTATAGATAAAGATATACATGCAACATTTTTCTACTCTCTTACTTCGTGAATATGAAAAAAAAGTATTAAATCTGAACGCTCAACATACCTTCCCTGAAAACAGCTACTTAATTTTCAGGCAGATAAGGCTTTGTGAAGAAATCCTACCTAGCAGACACAAAATCATGTATTCTCTTCTGCCTTACTGGGAATCATAATAAATACTCATTATTTCATGGGCAAAAAAGAAACATTAAACAATGGGGTGGCTTAATGTTATTGATGAAATTGAGTCTGGATGGAAAATAGCTAGAAGAAAATGGAAGGACACATAAAGAAAAAATCAGGAAGAGAGAACAGAATGGACAGAGGTGAAGTGGAAGGAATCTTACAATGAGTTGCCATGAATAATTGTATTTCTTACTGCTTCATTCATAGAACCATATAATGGCTTGGTTTGGAAGGAACCTTGAAGACCATCAAGTTCCATCCCCCCCTTCGATCTGCCAGCAACACCTAGGACCAGAATAAAAGACTGACACACTTTGCTTGTCACCAGCTAAGCTGTATGGCATAGGACATCATTATACTCAGTCTTATTCTTTTAATCTTGGCTCAGGAGATGAAGGAAGTAGGTTAGTATCAAACATGTAAAGGAGTATTTGGAGACTGGAATTCTTTCATGGTTTTGAGAGAATGGATCTAAGTAAAGTCCTAAAGTAGCTTCTTTTCCTGGATAGTAATTTGTGTTAAATCTGTTCTATCAGAAAGCCAGTGTCATGTGGAAAGCATTATTAACCTTTGTAAAACAAGCCAGAAGAGCTACTAAAACTGGAGATATAATGATAATTTTTGCAGTGACTTACCAAATCAAGGTTTGCACAGTCTTAGGAGAAGTCACAGATCCCATGGTTTTACTTCGGTTAAGTGAGTGCTTATTTTTGTCCCTGTGAAAAGTTACCATGGACACACTTGTCATGGCATTTTGTCCACTTCTCCGGATAATGTAAGGATTTTCTCTACTTTTCTTTGCCATGATGAGAACCTCTAAAAGCTTAGCTGTATGGTACACATTGAATCTCTTTTTTTTTTTTTTTTTGGTACCACTTAGTGGGATCCTTTCCAGAAGGAGTGGAATCTCTTTCTGGCTTTATTTTCCTTACCTTTTCTTCCTGGGTTTAGGAGTGCTGTGCTTACTCAAAAACACTCATGCTCTGCTGTCATTTGGTTTGGGTCCAATGCCTGAGGCACAAAAGTTGCCCATTTCAGAGGCTTGGAAGATACTTGAGGTTAGCACCTTTGGCAATGCATCTTTTTTTAGGAATAACCTGTATTTCACTACTAAAATAAATGTACAATTTATTTTTAGCACACTGATTTTGCAGCTACCAATTTCTTCCCTGGATGGACAAGCGATTACTTATTATGTAATGAATTGTGGGCAAATTTTATCTTCTTCTCTTCTGTGGTAGTGGGATAAATACCAACACCATTTTTGACTGAAATTCTGAAGGACATTTACTCTTTTCCAAATTGAACCAGAGGCATCACAGAAGATTAGCCAGGGCTCCACCACTGATTCAGGCAGCTTTACACAATATGTCAGTGTGAAAACTGTAGAAAATATCTCTGAGTAAAAATGTATTACAAAAGGGTTTTGCCTTTTTCTTTGCTGATCTATACCTACTGGAAAGTTTCAGAAGATTCTAGGGAGAGCAATGGGATTTTTTTTTTTTTTTTTACTTACTAGTGAAAAATCATTTATGGTTGATAGAAACCAAAATTTCTGAGCTACTGTACTCTTTGTCCTGCTTCTATGTTTCAATATCAAATGCAAAAACTATTTTGAAGAAGAAAATGCATGTTAAAAACATGGGGTAGAACTACAACCACCAAGAAGGAGTATGATATACATATTAGTGAGACCTATTTTACACTCCTGTGCTCCAGATGTGGCATGGAATGTGGATTTTGCTGCATAATCATCAGGTAATGAATGTCAAGGTATTTTGTTAAGTATTCTGTGACACAGAGAAAGTCATTTTATAACTTGCCTTTTGCCATATTACATTCATGGCATGCAAGTAAAATATGCACTCATAATAGGTAAGACAGTAGTCTGGCACAAAACTTTCTGAACTTTGTTGTGATTTGGAAGTCTTATTTTATATTTTGGTTTAAAAACATTCATTACTGTAATCTGCCTTTGAAAATGCTCTAAAAGCAGGAGTCACAAATTTAATGCTACATTTTTGAATATCATTATTCTGGTGGAAATCATGTGAAATGAAAATCAGCTCAAATATTTGGCTTAAATTCTTTTGTTTCACCTGTAGGGCTGAAATCTTCTTCTCATACATGCATGAATTTTTTCCTTTTGATTCCTGCTTTTATAAAAATTAATTGAATTATTAACTGCACTCTGCATGATTTTGATTAAGTATTAGTCATTGGTCCTAAAGTAAGTGCTCAGATTTTCCTTGTGAAAATGCTTTGATTTAATAGATTCCAACAGCACTATAACCATTACCTAGTAATGAACTTCTTTCATAAGCACACCAATTTATACTTTAGGGCAAACCATGCTGACATGGAAAAGTCAGGCTGATGTTAGTTTTATTGTGTAAATCACGTTTAAAATATATTTTCCTTGATTTGAAATGCAAGGTGTTTCAAAAGTATTGTGAAGTTGGAGAAATAATACATCAGCCCAACTCTGTAGGCTTAAGATTTGCTCTTCTTTACCGGACTGAGCTTTGTGTCGTAAGTAATGGAAAACGCCTTTTCATTTGTGTAGTTGATAAACCTAAAACTCCTTGATTAATACTCTTTTGCAGAAATCAGGTACTGCTACGGATATGTCTTGGTGTTTGTAATTTCTTTTGCAACAGAGATGAAGCTGTTAAAGATTTTACTTAATAAAGGTAATTGTAGTTCAAGAGTTTGGGTGTTTAATATTCCTTAGGTGTCTGTCCTGACAAATCTAAAAAATGTGAGAATCTCTGATACTTGACGATGACCTTCAGTGATATTATAAGAATTTATGCAAGTCTTATTCAGGTAAATGGTGCAAGGAATATGGTTATTCATTGTTCTCCTGTTGATATAACATATAAAGATAAGGCCTGTAGGTGGTGGGTACAGTGGGCAACTGTATGAATCTAAGTTTTCTTTTTGACTCTGCTAATGATTAACACAGTTTTGAAACGTCACCTTTTAAAATCCATATAAATCTTACTTCAAATTATTCTGGAAGAATTTCAGTATTCTGATTATATCCCAAGTCAATTTGGAATAATCAGTTAATTGTCCTATCAGTTAAAATTAATGTAACAGTAACAAGCACTGCACATGGATCAGCTGCAGGATGTACTAACTATATCAGTACAAGATAAACATGACTGGAAACTTCCCTGGGCACTGAGATCAACTGGTAAGAAATGGCACCTGCTGACGCCAGCCTTAGCTTGCAGAAGAGAGATTGAATGCAGCCTGTCTGCTGGGAACGGTTCTCAGAACATGTTAAATGTCAACCCATGTTCAGGATTTATTTGGCAGGGTGATAGCAAGATCCCAGTCCAGAATTGTGCCAGGGTCTTATTAAAAAAAAAAAAAAAAAAAAAAAAAAAAAAAAAAAAAAAAAAGAAAAAGAAAAAAGACAAATGATAGTCTCCCAGTACCATGAGATGTTCTACAACATTGTCTATAATTTTTTAAACTATGTGGCCTTTCTTTGACCATTACTCCTGGACAGATTGCTGGCTACAGCAGGATGTCTATGATTATCGGTGAGAGAGGAACACATGTAAGGTTCTCTAAAAAGGAAAAGAAAACATGTATGAGGTGAGAGTTGGTCTCTTATCCCAGGTAACAAGCCACAGGACAAGAGGAAATGGCCCCAAGTTGCTCCAGGGGAGATCTAGATTTTATTAGGAAAAATTTCTTCCCCAGAAGGGTTGTCAATCACTGGAACAGGCTACCCAGGGAAGTGGTGGAGTTGCTATCACTGGAGGTATTTATTTAAAAGAAAGATAGATTTATGGGACATGGCTTTGTGGTAGACTCGACAGTGTCATGTTTAAGGTTGGACTCGATGTTAGAGGTCTTTTCCCACTTAAAAATTCTGTTCTATGGTTCATGAAATTCATGAACTCAGGAGAAGAGACTACAGTGACAAAGGAGAAAAAAGATCAGTCGGAGGATATATCTCTGGACTTACACAAGAATATAAATATTTGTATATGCTAACACACTGTTTCTGGGTACTGGAGGGCAAAAGTTCTGCTGATGCAAAGGGAGACCTTCAACTCAGTAACTTCCTTGTCTTTATGCATTTTAGTACCTTCATTAGCTTCAGAATGTGGGATCTGAAGACCAGTGACGTTCACTGTTGGTGATTGACTTCACTGCTGGTGACAAATTATTCACAAGTGCAGGGAATATTTAAAAAATGTGAAGACATTTTCATGTTCACAGAAACCCTATGCATTCAGTTGAGTTTACATACTACATAAAAAGCCAGCTGTGTTTTGTGTACTGGCTTCCTCAAACAAAGCAGGAATCCTTGTATATGAACCATCAATGTCAAAGTTAATGGAAAACACACATTTTCTCTGAAAATTTTACTTTGCTGTTTTCTCAAATGGACATAAAGATCCACTGGGGATAGTTGCCTGGCTACTGTAAGGTGTTGAAAGACAATTGAAATCAACTGGAGACTTAAAAGCCTAAAGAACTTGCTGAAAATCTCTGTTCTGCTATTTCCACTAATATTTTGTAGCAACTGTAAGGCACTCACAGGACTTTAAAGATTGGCACTTAGCAGCTATACATATTCATCATATTGTTTGTTCCTCTCCCTTCACCCTCTTCATTGTCTTTCTCATGGGTATGTGAACTCTTAAGTTACTGTTTTGTATTCAAGAACATTAATTCTGTTTTAATGCCACAGTGGTCATAGTGGTCATGTCCTCCACTAAGTTTATGTTTAGCTTTTTTCTCTCCAGGTGTCATTTCACTGCTGAGTAAAATTTGGTTAATGGTAGAGATGAGATGCATTAGCTGATTCAGGGACATATTTATATTTTTTAAACTATTTTATTATTTTTAAAATAATTTCTTTGTAATATTTAAGACAGAATAATCCATTGTGGGCTGATGAGAACTTTGATCCCAGTCTCATCTCTGATCACTTTGGCATTGATTTAACATTATTTTTGCCTTACCAGCCGACTAGGATAAAACCTGTCATGTGCATTCATCTTTGTTAAAAGATGAATGAGTAAGACAGGCTTTAAAAGCATTTTAAAGAGCAAGGTGCTGGAACTGCATTCTTAATCTGCATTCCTTCCTGCTGTCTTATGGGATGTTCTGAAACTGTGCTTTTTAGAGGTCAGATCACTTTTCTTCAGGTTTGTAAAGAGGATGAAAGCCATAAATTAAATGGCCTATGGGATAAGTTCAAGAGCTAGTCCATTTCAGCTACAAACACCCTATTCCCTTGAAAATTATGACTCATCAAAAACAAGAATTATATCCCATTTCTAGAACTCCAGCTAATTTAACTCTTATCCATTTGTGGATTGGACTTTGCCATTTATAATAATTAAAAAAAAAAAACCAAACCAAAACAAAAACAAAAACAAAAAAACAACCCAAAACAAACCCTGACAGAAAACTTCAACTCTCCCCCTCACTACCCTTTTTTGTTCCATTTGTTCGGGATAGAGAAATACAACCAGCTGAAATAGAAAATTCTTAAAGGAGGTCTTGATTGTGTTATCTACAAGGCCTTCCTGATAAAATGTCATCTTTTATTCTACTCTAAATTAGGAGTCAAAGTATTGTTGACATAGTGTGACATACTGTAATTAGCTGTCCAGAGTCATCTCTAAGTGAGGAAAAAAGAGGAAAGGAATGAATTCCTTCAAAGTGCTGTGAAAAATAAACAATAACCGGGAAGAATTCTCAACATGGTCAAGCAAGCTTGTCCAGTGTGACAAAAAATGAACTGCTCATACTAGGTCTGAAAATTTCCTGGCTTTGTGGAGAAACTACCTGTTTGCCAGTATTCTTGCTCTCAGATGAAGAAAAGAGATCCAAGGATATGTGCTTCACACTCCATCTTCTTTATAAGTGTCAGTCTGAGTATATGTTTCTGAATCCATTAAAAATGATCCTGAGCTTTTGTTGTAAAAATTAAATTAACAGAAATGGATAGGTTAGGTTTAAAATTGCTTCTTTGTGGACATTAAGTAATGCTAGAGAAACAGTAAGATTATGCTAAATAACATCATCTAAGTAGCCTGTCACTACCTTTTCCTTCTGCTACACAAGCTGTTTTTCCAGCAGACAGTCTTGTACAATATATATAGAATGGGGATTTGAGTTACAGTGTAATGTAAGATTACATTTGGCACTTGGATTAGGGCCCTTACTTCCAATTCTCCTCTGGTTTGCTGTAAAAAAACTAATAAGTATGTGTCAGATCCTTTTCTCTTTTACAGAGGCTTGTGACAGGGATAAACCATAGTCTCCTGTTATTCTTGTTAGCTGAAGGCTCAGCGATCAGGTGCTCTACTGTTTCGCTCATTTATTCAGCGCTGCTTTACCTTCAGTTGTGGGTTGATTGATTTGAAGTTACTTTAACATTTGTACTCCACAGAGAAGATTAGAATATTTCCATCCTTTGAAGACTTTCTCTTAGGATTTTGACAGTCATGGCATTCCAGATCTGGAAGAAGCCAGTGACTGACTCATTAAATAGAACTTTGGCAGCAAATAGAACCCGGAAACCAGAGTCAGGAAACTTGTGGTCACTTATGGCCTGGGATTTATGACATGTAAATTTTACTTACACCTGGTTTTATTATCTTTGACACTGAGCAGACACTGAGTCCATGCCTTTGCATGTGCCTAACAGTACACAGTACCACCTGAATGGGATTTAGAAAACATAAAAAAGTTTAGGTTCTATATGCTTTAGTTATCCCTGCTACAGAGTCAGCTTCTGAACTAATCATGGTAGATTCTCTAGATGATCAGTAGAATAATGTAGGCATTATCCATCCCTAGGGTGGGATTCATATCATCCTAACCTAAACTGAACCAAAATAGAACACATAAATCATGCCACAGAAGTGTTTCTTTCTCTTCATTAACCATAGAGGGAATCTAAACAAATATGTCAGATGATGACATCAAAAGTTTGTTGTTCTTCTTTCTAGTTCTCTGGGGGATTAAACATTGGGTGCCTTCTCAAAGCATGTACAACAGACTGAAAAGATTTGCCCTCGCATAAATGTAACTAAGGCTGCCTCTTTCTGTAAAAGAAAAGTCTTGTTAGTGTCTTTGTGTCACATTACATAACAACCTAATAGCCACGGTAGCCAACAGTGGACAGTCAGTTGGTTGAGATGACCACAGTGATGCCTGGATGGTCAGTGACATTGGCGTGACTCCTCTTAATGTGCTTCTGTGCAGCATCATGAAGCAAGGAAGACATGGACAGGGAATACAGCAAGACTGTCTCATACCAGTGACAGAGAGCGATACTTGCAGCCCTTCTGTGGTGTAAGATCTCTCTCTCCCTCTGCTGACACCTGATGTATCTTATACTCAGTGGTGAATGACTTAAGATTTTCATGGGTGATGGATTTAATTTGAAATCCATCCTTGATGATTTTAAGGAATGTTTGCCGTTCATCAGCTCCAGGTATGCTGAAACAATTCTTTCGCACTACTGAAAACTGTAATTGTTCCATTCCCATTATTTCTATTAAGCTTAAAAAGGTGTTCTGAACTACTTATGGCACATGGTGAATCACATTTTCTCTTTGTTGTATTATGAAAAATTATTATTTCCTACAAGAAGCTAAAGAAGGTGACATTTTTAGAGGGAAAATGTGAATAATTATGGTTTGAATGACATGATGCTAATTGCTTTGGGCTGTCCCACTTGCAGTTCAGAAAGAACTGTTGAGTGAGTTTAACTTCATGGTTTGTGGTATCATCACACATCTCTTTGTTCGCTCTTCTGCTACTATATGTCAGTGGAACGTTGTTCTGTTCTCTTTTCCCTGAGTAACGACATACTGAAAGTGGGATAGAATATAATAGTTAATTTCATTATGTCGGTACAGCCTCTTGAAGTATTTTTTATCTTGTCATTTTTAGAGAAGTTAACAATTTTGACAAAGAAGTCCCTTATGATATTATCCATTCCATACCCAGTTTTTAAATCAACAGATTTTCAGAGAAAATGGAGGATTGTTGATCCATGGTTTTACCTGGAGAAAGCACATGCAAAATAAAGGAAGAAGCATCAGAGATGTTTTAGGAAAAAACAAAGGACAGAAGCCCCTTTCATCCATTGGTTTTGATTTGCTGGATTGGGTGTTGTTAGCAGTTTGATTGCACAAGTAGCAGCAGTTTGTAGTGACATACTCAGCAGTGCAAGGTACCTATGGGCAGGCCAACACTGATGTGTATAAACTGGTGTCATTCTTTACATCTACCACATTGCAAAGTGACATCTGCTTTATTGCCTGCCTTTGAATATTCTGTTGCTGGTAAAGTTTTCTGCTTTTTCCGACGTAATTCTGGGTTTGGCTAAACTCAGCTTGGTGGCAAGTAGATGGATATCACAAACTGTTACTCATTCTCAGCAGTAATATTAATTTAAGACTGATCTCACTTAATTTTAGATATCTAAATCAGAGACACCTACTGAGCCTCTCACTACTTGATGACACCAAGCTCTGTTGTGGGGTCAACACAGGCTTGAGAGATGGGTGTGTGCAAACCTTATAAAGTTCAAGGGGACCAAGTGCAGAGTTCTGCACCTGGGTCAGGTGTAATCCCGATTACAAGTATAGGCAGGGTGGAGAGTGGATTGATAGCAGCCCTGAGAAGGACTTGTGGGTGTTGGCTGAAGAGAAGCTCAACACGAGATGGCAATGGACACTTGCAACCCTGAAAGCCAACTGGATCCTGGGTTGCATCAAAAAGAAGCGTGGCCAACAGGCCATGGTATGATTCTATGATTCTGAAGCTTTCCGGAAATTTAATTCCAACTTTTCTGTACTGTAGAAGCATTTGGTATTCACTGAATATAGAATTATTTGATATTGTTCTTATTTGTCTGTTGTTTGGCTGTTACCCAAACTGCTAATAGTTTTTCCTGTGCACACTGAGGAGAAAAACAAGTTATCAAAGTTAACACTGATTTGTAATGAATACACTGTTTGCTGATAGGTAAAGCTGCAAGAACAGAAAGCAATTGTGTTGCTCTGGCTAATTGGGGTTTCTTACGTGTAGCATGAGCTACTGTTTCCCCTACTCCCCGTCGTTCTTTTGCGCAGGTTGATTTCTGAGCCCCTCACGCCTTAGAGTCTCCCTTTAACAAAGAAGGAATCTGAGTCCTTTGGATTCACAAATCTGTCAAAATTCATTATCACTGAACCTATGAAAATACAGCCTCTGGGACATTACTTTAAAAAAAAAAATAAAAAGAAGTTTCATAACAGTTGGCAATATCCAATCACAAATAAGATTCAATGTTATGCTGCATGTTTGCATAATATAGAAATCTCTCAGGTAACACTCGTTTGTGAGAGGTAGGGCTTCTATGAGCAATTATTGGTGACCCTTTCTTGAATACACCAATCAAATTAGCCTTTCTCAGGACAGAAGAAGTACAGTTCTTTAGCATTAAAAAGAAAAAGGAAGTATTCTCAGAATAGAAAACCATAATGAGTGTCAGTAGTTCTTCCAGTAGGAATTATTCATGATTATGTCAACATTTCTTAGACAAATTCTAGTTCTAAGAGAGAAAAATGAGACCCACAAAACTAAGATTCTAATTCTGATTCTAATTCTAGTTCTGTGAGTGAGAGAGAGAATGAGAGCCACAGGACTAGAAGCAGAAATTTTCCAGTCCATTTCTTAAAAATAAATGTATTTTACTGGTCTGACAATAAAGTTTCCAGATTTGACCTAGGAGTGGTAGACAGCTCTTTCTAATGTCTAATTATATCCAATAATGTATCTGCCAGAACAAAACCCCTAAGGAGGTGGGTGAAGCATTAAACATCTAGTATTGAAAATGATGAACCCATTATCTCTATGAAATACATTGTTTTTATTCTGCTTCAGAATCTAGTGGATGCTTATAGTTTTTATACTCTTTCGTTGTTTGTCTTCACCCAGTTAATTGGCACAGTAAGGAGAACAGAACTTAATCCTTGTTGGGAGTCTCATGGTAATTCAGAAGTCTTCTTATAATTACGGATGTTTTTTTAGAGATTTCCTCATCTCAGTGTGAATGCTACAAATCCCAGCACTGTGTACAGTTGTACCTTCTACATTAAATACATATAGGTTAAAATACAGACCCAGTTTAGGGAGCAAGGATTAGAACCCATGACTCTCCTCCCAGCTTAGTGCACTAATAATAGGCTGAAGTCTGTTACTCCTTCTTTGTAGAACAGCTTCAATAATCAGAGCATAAAATTAATTTCCTCACTGCAAGCAATCTGTGGACTTGTGGAAAGGCAAAAGATACTAGTGTGTACTCTGCGAATCCAAAAAGGGTACGTAACTGGTCTCACATTTTTTTAACTTCTTTTCTGTAGAAAAGAGGAGTTACCTTGACTGCCTCTTTCATCTGTGTTTTGTTTTTTGCTTCTGTCTACTTGGTTTTAAATAGCATGACCAAAGCAAGTATACCAAAATGCAAATCATGAGTAGACAGGGGTGTTCTCCAGACCCTTGTCCACTGACACTCCAGAAAATGGATTTGATTTGAATATGCACTTCTCATGTTGTTTAAAACCAATAAATTTTCTGAGTCTGTGTTTACAGGTCATGGGTTTTCATAGATTCATAGAATTGTTTGGATAGGAAGGGATCTTAAAGGTCATCTGTTCCAACTTCCCTGTCATGGGCAGGGATGCCTTCCCCTAGACCACGTTGCTCATAGCTCCATCCAGCCTGTCCCTAAACACTACCAGGGATGGGCCATCCACAGGTTCTCTGGGCAACCTGTTCCAGTGACTCATCACCCCCACAGTAAAGAATTTCTTCCTAACATCTAAATCTCTCCTCTCAGTTTAAAACTCTTTTACCTTGTTATATCACTTCATGCTCTTGTAGAAAGATGCCCTTTCTCTTTTCTATAAACTCCCTTTAATTACCAGAAGGTCTCAATGAGGTCACCCCTGAGCCTTCTCCAGGTTGAACAACCCCAACTCTCTCAGCGTGTCTTCACAAGAGACATCCTCGGATCATCTTTGTGGCTCTCCTCTGAACCCAATTTAATAGGTCTACATCTTTCTTGTGCTGAGGATGCAGTACTCCAGGTGGGATCTCATGAGGGTCTACTCTCAGAGAAGGGGTAGAATCACCTCTCTCGCCCTGCTGGCTGTGCTAATTTGGATGTTCCCTGGGCTGCAAATGCACAGTATTGGCTCATGTCCAGCTTTTCATCCATGAGAATGCCTAAATCCATCCCTGCAGGACTGCTCTTAATAACTTCTCTCAGTCTGTTCTCATGTTTGGGGTTGCCCTGACCCAGGTGCACTTGTTGAACCTCATGAGATTCCATGGGCATCCTTCTCATCCAGTCCCCCTGGATGGCATCCCTTCCTTCTGTTGTACCAACTGCACTACTCAACATGGTGTCATCTGAAAACCTGCTGAGGGTGCACTCGATCCCACTGTCTGTGTCATTGATTAGGTATTGAGGAGCACCAGTCTGAAGACAGAGCCCTGAGAGACACCACTCATCATCTGCCTCCACATGGATATAGGCAATACAATACAGGCATTGACCACATCTGTTTGGATGCATCCATCCAGCCAATTTCTTATCCACCTATTAGTCCACCCCTGTTTGTGACCGTGTCAAAGGCCTTAAAGAAGTCTAGCTGGATGACATACATTGATCTTCCCTTGTAACTCCATCGTAGAAGGCCATCTGCTTAGTCAGGCACAGTTTTCCCTTAGCAAAGCCACACTGGCTTTCTTGGATCATCTTCTTGTCTTGCATACATGTGCCTTAACCTTGCTTCTATAAGCATCTTCTCCATGATCTTCCCAGGCACAGAGGTGAGGTTCACCAGCTTGTAGTTCCCTGGATCTTCCTTCCTCCCCTTTTTTAAAAAAGAGATATGTTTCAATTTTTCAAGTTAATGACTTCACCTTACCACTATGACTTTTCAAATATGACGGCGTGTGGCTTGGCAGCTGCATCAGCCAGCTCCCCTCAGGACCCTGGGATGAGTGTCATCAGGCCCCAGAGACCTGTGCTTCTTCAGTTTAATCAGATTGTCTCAAATCTGCTCTTTGCTTACAGTGGGTGGCAATTTGCTCTCCCAGTGCCCACCTGGAGTTTCAGGAACTTGAGAGATGTGGGAAGCCTGACTGCCAGTGAAGACTGAGGCAAAGAACTTGAGTACCCCAGCATTCTCCAGATATGTCACCATTTCTCCTTTCTTGTTTATTAGAGGGCTACACTCTTCTTGACCTTTCTTTTCTGACCTATGGATTTATAGAATAACTTCTTGTTTCTCTTTTGTGTATTCCAGTATAAGGTGCCTAATTTGTCTTTTGAATTTTGTTAGAAGGCAACATGTGGCAATGTTCATGATCATGTTACCTGCCACTTGCTTTGTATCACTATGAACCATTTTTCTCTAATAAGAACAACTCTAGAGGTAGCAGACTCAGAGTACTGATGTTTGAGTATGATTCTGTGTTTAAAACTAAAAGTATTGGTCCTCATTTTGATTATATTTATTTAATTTCACATGAATTTAATTCTTCATTAACTGAAGTTGTAATAATGTTGAGGTTTGTTACATTAATCACCATAATTTTTATCCTTTTTCTGTTAGCAAAAATTGAATGGTGTGAGCTATAATCCCTCCTTCCTGCTATTTCTGTAGGCAAGGCAGGGCTTGTATTTAGAAGAGAACCAGTGTAACAATCTTGAGCTTTGTCTCAGTAGGGAGTCACTTCTGAGATGGTGAAGATAATAAGATTACAGGATGTGATCACTAGTGTGACAGCAGCTCATGCAGACAAGATCAGCCTTTTTGCAGCCTAGCTTTCACCCATGCTGCCAGTGGGATAACTGTGATAATGCAGAGCTCAGAAATGGGATGCAGAACACAGATGGTGCATGGGACAAGTGGCTGGGTGTCCCTTGATCTGTCTGGCCACAGTTAGGCGTTAATACCGAATGCTGAAATTGTAAACACAAACTGAATGCATCTATGTAATGTATAGCCACATTTATACTTGTAGACAGTTTCTATTCAGAATATGAATACTTACTGCAGTATTTTCAGTTCTCAGTCTTAACACCCAACACTATAGTATGACTGCCTGCCTCTGTCACTAGTTTTTCCACGTTTATGGCAACCTCACTGCCCTCAGCCTGGTACCCAGTCTTAAAGAAATAAAATAACATGGTGATGTTGATTGGGATCATTTAAGAAAGAGAGGGAAGAAATGTGTGTTTCGAACTTGAAGCACCAAGAAAACTGTTCTGTTCTGTGTCTTACCTCTCTGCCTCTGTAGGTCTGCAGTAGTGTTTCACAGAGATGATGTGTGATATAGTTTGATAATGTCTTTAGTGTTTAGTATAGTGCACCCAGGGAGATAAAGAAGAGTCATACAAATAGACATGAGGGCAAGACAGGTATCATAATTCTTAATGTGAACTTTGTCAAAGTGTCTAGACAAAACAACAACTTTTTTGTGTGTCTTAATGATTTTTATTGTTTTTTCCACATGTATTCTTGACTATTTTATCAGTAGTGCTAAAACTGATTTTTGGTTTGCAAGTAGCTTAGCACTGTATGAATTGTTTTTGTCCGTCTCTGCTTGCTCTTCACCTGTCTCAATTCTTTTAATCTCAGTTTTACAAAACTGGCTAAAAGTACCTACATCTGTTAATGGAGTCTGAAGGGACTGTCCAAGGGACTTAGCACTTGGTTGGAGAAAAATATTTAACAGACTTCTAGTGCATTATTATGGTCTGAAAGGAAAGGGATTCCTTCCTCTCAGTTTACTGATATTTCTTTTTCTCTTTTTGGGCAGAACCAGATACTTCCGAATGATGCATCAGTTAAAAAAAAAAAATACAACCTAAGCAAAGGTCACCGACAGTCAGTTTCCTGTCAGTTCAAGTAAAGCCCGTCCCTTGTTCTGACCTGTTTCTCAGGAGAATTGAACAGATGGATATCTCCCAAAATAGAGACAAATATAGAGAGCTCCTTTGGAAAGAAAATGATGCAAAGCACATTCTAAGAATTTAAAATTTCTGATAGTCCTGAGAATGGACAATGAAGGGTACAAAGCTAGGCAGAGAAGAAATCACAAATGTAATACAGAAAGATAAAATATAGACAATTCACCAATGAAGAGGGTGAAAAGGAATGTAAAAAGGAAGGAAAAGAAAAGCAGAAACACTGAGGTACAGCAGCCCTTTTGATGTGAAAGAAAACATTTGTCTGGAGATTCATAAAGTCTCTGAAAGGCAGAAATTACATAGGTGGTGCACACTGAGCAAGCAATGTTAATGGGGGAGTGCAAAGCATTCTTGTCTGCAATGAGTTGGGGCAATGGACACAAGGCAAGTAAGGCTTGTTGATAACGTATCACAGAGGTGCACGGGATTTCACAGCCTTGAAGAAGACTGCTCACCAGTGGGACCGGTTATAGCACGGAGACCATAGAGTGATTAGCTTAATTAATTTTTTTGCTAGTTTAAGTATAATTAAGAGTTTGTTTATTCATTGTTTTACCTTCTGTTCTAGGACAGTTTTTAGAAGACAACTCATGGATGTAAAGAACAGTGACTGGCCTATAAGATGAAGTTTAGGTAGGATACAGATCAGAATGCATTGGCTGTGGGTCTCTGCTAATCTATTTCAGCATTTCAGCTGAAGCACTTCACTGAGGTTGCTTTAATCATCTGCAGGCTTTCTTCCACCACATCTGATCTTTCCCAAAGTTATGTTTTCATCTCCAAGCTCCTCTCTGAACAGGGGAACTGCATAAAGAGCTTTCAAGTCTCTGGATTCTCATGTTCATGTCTGAGCATCCAGTCATGCTTGTAACATCCCTTAAGATATTTAAATTATATATATATATGTATATATATATATATATATACAAACACATTTTGTGTTCTTATAAAAGGCTGGATAAATACTTTTGTATTATCTTGGGTACATTAATATTAATTTGGATATCATGGTTAAGACATTTACTATTTTATGAAGAGTCTAACACAGAGAGTCTATAAATGCTATCCATACTTCTTTTTTCTTGAAAATTTTAAGCCGACTTTCTCGGATTCATGAGACACAGAAGACTGAAAAGAATTTTTTTTCTGTATTTCCCAACTGAACCTTGTGGGATCAAGCTTTTTACATGAGTGAAGGGGGAGGAATTGTTGTGGTGCGTTTTTAAGCGTGGCACGGTGTCGCAAGCTGCAGCCTTCCCAGAGAGCACGGCCCCGCAGCCCAGCAGCAATAAAGGAGGTGAGGGAGGATCCCTGCATGAAGTTCCACAGAAGAACTTCATTTGACATGGTGCGATGGTTCCCAGAGGCACAAAGACACACCAGGGTCGTGGGGTTTTGTATGGGGACGAGGAGGGCGGAGAGAGCACGAGGGCCAATGGTCTCAGGGCACAGGGGCGGTGCATGGGCGGGGTTGGGGTACAGGGGCCAACAGGGAAAACCCGAAGGAGTGGCCAGGAACGGGGAGCAATGGGAGAGCGGGGAAGGGAGAACAATCTGGAAGGGGAGGCATATAGGGTAGAAAAGGGGGGGGAGAGACAAAACCAATAGCAGTAACAAAAGATGCATACATAATGATGAGGGAAAAAAGGGTCTTGGGAGGAGTCAATCCAGTCACCATAACTAAAGGTCTCCTGGCTACTGCCTTTCAGGAGGAGATTGAAGGTTTTGCTTTTTTGGCCTTACAGGCCACCACACAAGTCCCCACCAGGAATGAGGAGACAGGGCAAAAGGATAGTATCCATTTTGTCCAAAAAGTTTATGAGTCTCTTGACCTGTTTTGAACAGGATTTAGAAGAAAAAAAAGACAGTTTTTCACATACAACTGAATTGAGGAAAGAGTTTCTTACTAGGTTGTTCCTGAGGGAAACAAGACAAGATTTCATCTCCCCTTGAAACATATTTAGCTCAAGGAGAGAGACACTGTAACTGTCCTAATCTATGGGAAACTAGTTAATCAAAGATTGTGCATTAATAAGCATCAAAAATTCCACTTTTTGATCAAAGTTTCTCTAGAGAAGAAGTCTGATAAAACGAACAAAGGTCAGGTTTAGGCCCTATAGCTGTAGTAGAAACTAAAAATTCGAAAAGGAGATCAAGACACAAATTCATTAAAGGCCAGGGTTCCTTAGTTCTTCCATTTAGGAAACTACTTGTTGTCTCAATAAAGCAGCTGGTGATGGATTAGATCATATCATATCACATTTTGCTCTACATTATGAAAGCTGTGAGAAATTCAATTCTCAGAACTTTGATAATGGGTCGTAATCTTCCTGACAGTATTTTAAAAATCTCTGCTTACTGAAAAAAAAAAAAAATCAGTTTCATGAGCTTGTTTATTCTTCGTGATTCTCACTTAGCAATTCATGGTAGGACCGTTGTTTGAATTTGGACTAGTAGTGAGTTAGACTAATTTCCGTCTGACACACAATTTTTAGATTGCTTTGATAAACTAAGATTTATTTTCAGAAAAAAAGGGGCATAAGTCCACTGGCTGCCAGGAATCCTTGCCCACTGTGAGAGCAGGAAGCCCAAGAGGGCACATGGCCTACAACTGCAATACTAAAACCATTAATCTCAAGAACTGATTCCCTACTCCTCTACCAAATGATACTCAGTTATGCAACTGTTTTGCTCACACCTCACCTTTTCTTGAGCAGACTGATGTGCCCTTTCTGTGAAGCACTTGGTCCTTGGCTTTGAACCTCAGATGGAAATTTCTTGTGTATGTGTGTGTGCATGTGTGTGTGCACAGTTGAGTAGGAGGCATAGTGGCAATGCTTCAGCTTGCGGAATGTGTTTTTTATGTCATGAAACTGATGCAAGTTATGCATAACCTGTCATGTGGCACATGAAAGATGAGATTTTTTGAGGGCGTAAACCTTCAGGCATAGTGACAGATGACCTTTTGGTGGGGAGAAGTTTAAAGCTTATTCCACTGTACTTTCAGGAAGATGCTCCTGAAAGTCTCTCAGATCCCATCCCAGTCCTGCTCCAAAGGGAACTAGATGATTTGGTAAGTGGTGATTGGATGAATTAACATTTGTGGAGTGAGGATGACAGGAGAGTAGAGGACCAGTATCTGCTTTTGGCAGTGCAGGAAAATTTATTGCCTCTTAGTAAGTAAAACAGGGACCGAATGACAAGGCACTGCTTATGCTACTTAGATCCACAAGGCAAAACAGAGAACCTATCCAGATCCACAAAGAAAACCACAATTGACATGAGCCGTTCCCTTTTCTTTGCCTGAACATTGACTGGGAGAGTCAGCATAGCCAGGAGGATGCTTAGAGGTAAAGAATGAAAAGATCTGAAGACCACTGTTTGAATTAATGCACGGACACAGTTTTTCTTATTAAAATGGATACAACCAAAAATCCCATGTTTTTTACTGCTGCTTATTCAGCATTTCTGGTAAGGTAAGGGTTTTGTTGGTTTTTTGGGGTTTTTTTTAAGGAATAAATATTTAGGAAATACATAATTTTAATCTAAACAAATAGGTGCATTTGAATCAATTATATGGGTATACTTACCTCTTCTCCTAATTGTTTTAAACTGTAGTTATTGAACATTTATTTTTGGTGGCCATTTCAAAATTAAAATAATTCCAATTCCCTTTCAAATGCCTTTCCATTTAATTCTCCTGATTAAAAAAAGTAGACTCCCTATACCAACTTATTTTTTGGGGGTAAAAAGTATAAAGCTGTACTTCAAAGGCCAAGAGTAGGATGTAGAGAACATATACAAGAATATGGTTCAAAACCCCTTTAAATTTAGGCTAATTAAAATAAAGAAAAGGGAGTGAGAAAATGGAGAGGAAGGTCTTTCACACTCAATTCATTACAAAGATTCTGGATACTCAGTTTCTGGATATACAAAAATTTTCTATTAAAGAAATAAAAGCCACTTTTCTTGTGGTTATTTCCAGCAGGTTTGTATGTATCCAAGTACTTAAGGAGTTAATCTCTTTTAGCATGTCAACTAGTTGCTTCCACATTTACTGTTTGAACAGCAAAATTCCTAGTCTCTGATGAGACTCTGGGCTTAGTTATGCTAGATGCTCTCTGAACATAGAGCAGTGTCTTTAGTCTCACTGGTATAGGATATGGCAGGAATTAATGCTGCCTGGAATAAAAGCTGCTGGTTTCATATGTCAAGACAATTGTTCTAAAAAAACTGTGTATGTCAGAAAGGGGATGTTATGGGACAATCCCAACTCTTAGGTCAAGTTATAGCCTCGTTCAAAAACACATGACCAACAAGTTGCCTCATGTTAAATATACAGCTGAGTGGAATCTAATAAATCTTTAGATGCAGTTTATGATTTTTCTCTCTGAAGTTACTGTTAGTACTTGGGAGAGAATTAAAAAAAAAAAAAAGGAAAGAAAAAAAAAAGGGGGGGGAAGAAAAAATTGCCTGTATTTTTCAGCCTCCTTGGTAGTCTGCTGATTTTCCATACTCTGCTGTGCTCCCTGGGATATCTTCTATCCTACTTCAGCAGTTTTGACAGGTGTATGTGGATCATAGGTTTGACTGGTTTCTATGTGTTTTGGTCCTGCTTAAGAAGCTGCTGTTCTATCTACAACATTTTGTTTTCTACTGCAGAAATAGAATTGTATTTCCCATTAAAAATCTTTGGCTTTAGGAAGATTCACCTAGAAAGCAACATCAAAAGAACTCTACTGGCTGGCCTCAAATTACCAAAGTATGGAAATTCACAGTTAGGGTAAAACCTGTGAAACCTCAGTTCATCGGTACTCTCTGTGGGTAGTCTTAAGGCAATGACAAAGCATAAGTAGGCAACAGGGCTTTGATTTTTAGCTGTGCTGTCTAGTTTGTTTCAGTCAGCAAAGTAATACTCTTTTCATTAAATATTTAATTTGAATTTTCCATGTTTAACTCCAATTTTTTTCAGCTTGATAAAAAATCTTATCTGCTTGGGGCCATTATGATTGCATTATCATTTTGTGCTAAGTCTGCCTGTTCTCTCTTTCTTTCTTTTTCTCCTTCTTTCTCTCTCTCTCTCTTTTCTTCTTCTCTGTAGATTCCTATGTCTTCCTTTCTTTGTGTTTCTTTTCCTTTCCTTCCCTCCTTTCTTTCCTTTCTTTCTTACCTTCTTCTTTGACTCAGCTGTCCTTCTCTCTTTCTCATTCTCTCCCTCGTCCTTCATTTGCTGCCCACACCTCTTAATAGGCTGCTGTATGTCCCAACACAGTTTGAAATTAAGTAGTAAAGGAGTGCATTTCTTAGGAAGGCATGTTCCCCTTTTTGTTCTCCTCTTTTTTATTTTCTTCCTACCTCCAATGAAGTTACTTGACACCTGGCTCGGACCTTATTGATAAAGACTATTTGAAGGGAAGAAAGGTAAGGAGAAAATACTCAAGCAAACACTTGATCTCAAGTCTGTTGATGCCAACAGTTCTTTGTTACACTAGAAAAATAGACAAGACTGGAGCCCAGCAGGATATTAGGACTAACCTAATTTATTTTTCAGAGCTTGACTTTCTTTCCTCATAACCTGCTAATTTGTTCTGTCTCCAGCAACATCAGTAATTCACAGAAGAAAGCAGATACAAAGGTGATTTTTATTAGTCATTTGGTAAATCTGTGAATGACTGTGCCTGTCAAAGGCTCCTTTTCATTCAGACTAGCAATAATTTCTTCTGCATTAAGTAGTCCATTTGTATAAGTGGAGGTCATTAAAGCTCCTATGACAGCCTCATGGAGTAGATTTGGATGAGTTTCACTTGGATATGTTGCTATTCTCCATGTCAGATGTGTAATATTATTTCTGAAAAATGTTTACAGCACAGAAGATAAGGGAAGAAGGATGGTATTGTCATACTTTCTCCAAGGTTTTACATAACTCTGATAAGGATTTACTTTATATGCTGTATTTCATATTAATAAAAAAAATCTGCCTATATTTATCTTCACACAATTTTCAGATAAAATTCAGTGCAATGCTTGTTCGGAGTTCCTTAAAATACTCAGCCTAAGGCTGAAAGAAGAAATAAAGATTTTTTAGGTTATTGTTATTTTTTTGTACTTCAGGGCTGAAAAGGCCTCCAGTACCATTTATGTAGTTTTGAAGTACCTAGCTTATCACAAATTCATTAGTTTTTCAGGGATGATATCTCAGATTCTGTAACTTGGAGATCCTTCCCAGATGACTATTGAAAATTCTGCATGGTAAAAAATATCCTAGATATCCATCCTGGCATAAGGAGATTTTGAAGCAACACCAGATATGACCATCTTTTTTTGGGTGTAAATGACAGTAAATGTAACTGATACGTAACTGCGAACTAAAAAAAAAAAAATAATTTTCATGTGTCTGAAAGCTTCCCAGCTAATTAAGGATGAGAGTTCTAAAATAAATACATGTATTGGGATTACTTTAAACAGTGTCTTCTGTGTTTAATATTTAATCATACCAATGCCATTTCATTGTCCTGAAAAGCTCATATATGAAAACATTGTTATTCATGTTCTTCTTAGTCTTGCCTGAAGACAATGTCACTTCCAAAGAGCTTGCCAACTTAGTAAATAAGAGAGATACACAGAATAGGGAATAATAAATACTAGTCCAGTCATCTCATACTCATATAAACTGTGCTTTATGGGCTGCTGCAGATGACTTGCTAATTAAGGCTCTCAACACTTCACAGATAGACTCCAGCATAATACTGAACCTTCTAATCTCATAGTTTGTTTCATCTTCGTCTACACCCACTGATTTCTCCTTCCTTTTTTTACATTCTCTTCCTCAAAGAGGTGTGGGGATAAAATCCACTTTTATCTATTCTATTACCAAATTGAATGACTTAGCAGTCTAAGAACAATTGACTTTCAGTATGTCTTAAACTCATAAACACCTTTTAACAAGTCCTTGGCTATTCTTCAGTCTCATTCTGCCTAATAAGTGTGCCTGAATATCCCCTTCGGGGCTGAGTCAAACGATTTGGGAAATCTAGGTTTACTGGTGAAACGTGAAGATTTTTTTCAAATTATAGGAGAAACAGTTTGCTGTCCAGGAAAGTGATTCAAACAGCCCACTTTTAAATGCAAAAAGAACAGCTCATAAAATTGCTTTTAGGAACAACCCAATTACACAAAAGCCCATGTTTCTTCATTTTACAACAAAAATTTCCTTTGGGTTGTGTTGATAATAACATCTGAGCACAATATATTTGTTTAAATTACTTAGTAATATTTAATTATTATTTTTTGAAATAAATGGTACCTCAATTATATTAAATTATCACTCTCCCATACAACTCCCAGGTTTGTTTAAAAGTTAAGAAAGGCTAGGTATCTTTTACAAAAGTAAGGCTGGAGTCAAGCATCCTCTTTCAGGATGGTAAGGATATTACCTGCTATTCCTATGCTTGTTGGACCCAACGTCAGAGAACAGTTCTGGCCTCATTTAGCTGGCTAATATAGGTATGACCCATATGAACTAACCTGGGGTTTCCATGCATACAGAGGTGCATTGTTAGGTGGAACTACATGTCTAGCTTCCTTCTGAGATCTATTGTTATACATTCTTTTTGTTAAAGAAGATACCTAAACTTGCTGAGTTCCAGCAGTGGGTCTGGTGGACAAACAAACCTTGCTTACAAAGACATCACAGTTGTTCAGTTTCTCAAAACAAAGCTGGCAGTGGAGCAACTTCTTACTTCTTCGTAATTTCTGCATATCAAACAAATATCTGGGGCAGTCACCACTGAGCAAGAAATATGAATTCTAGACCTCCTCAAGCTTGTATTTCCACTCCATTAAATATTTCCAATTGTGTGTATGGGAAATCTCTGAATGAGTCTGCTGAGGATGAGCTATTGTGAATGTAGAAATGTTTTTTAGAGTCCAGAAAAATCCTAAAGTCTATAGCTTGAAGGAAAGTATAACCCAAGTCTAATAACGACTATTAGAATGAGGTTTTTGTATCCCTCAAAAGGGCAGGTGTTCAAACATGACTTGTTTGTAAATGATTGTTTCTGGACATTGTCCTAATCAGCATAACTGTGACATCTATCTTTCTCTTAGTTATGCACTACAAGCCTAAGTACCTAATTCTAGCATTTCTTGGGATCCTGTGGGGAGGAAGCTTTTAGTTTTCATTGCATTGTGGTACTTACCTCGGCCAGTCTGCTTAGGATCTCTGTAGAGTCAATGGAAAGAATTAGTTTTAAGGTGCATTTGTCTTAGTTTGTCTGCATTTGGTCAGAAGATTCACACCTCAGAAATTACAATTCTCTTTACAACTTTTAAGGAAAATCTAGCTTAGATTTAAGCATTTAAATTTTGTACATTTTTAGCAATGCCAGTCCCTTTTTTTGAATATGGCTAGAGATATCTAAAATGTGACCTTAAAATGTAAAGAATAAAATCCATTTCCTGAATCTTCTGTTGCTCTTTGAAAGGTATTCTCTGAACATGTTGGATAAGCTGACACATTCATTTTCCGCAACTATGGATATTCCTTCAGCCTTCAAGAACGGTTCAGATTATTTATTTGCTCATAATCAAGCAACTAAAAAAGTAGGGATTCCTGTTATATCTAATTGCTAAGGTTTAGAAGATCTGAGGTTGTTTTGTGATATGAAAGTTGACTTCTTAAGACTGTGCAACACTGTACATTAACTCAGTAATAGCTTCTTGGCAAACACCTGTGATTCTATAATTTTCATCACATTCATTAATAGAGATTCTGTTGCTTAAATGCACCCTTAATTCACAAAAACCAGCTTCTTGTATTTTTTTTAACTACCAGATAAGAGAGAAAACATTTCTAACCTCCCCATCCCTATTACTGTGCAGTTTCATGGCATTAAAAGCTGCAGATCATGGCAACAGAATAACTCCTAAGGAAAAAAAAAAAGACAGTAACAATTTATGTGCAGAGGAGGCTCTTCAAAGTCATCCGTTCCATATATCAGAGCTTAGGACTGTAAACACAAATGTCCTGGCTCTGGCCAGGACAGGGTTAATTTTTGCAGTAGTCAGACTGGGGCAAGGCTGGGGCCCAGATGTTATTCTATACCATCACATGTCATTGCTGGGGATCGGGAAAAGGGACTCTCTTTCGGGAAAAAGGGGTTCATTCTGGTTGAGTAAGCATGGCACTGGTCCTGAGTGAGAGGAAGTGGTCAGGGATGGTGTGGCTGGAGTCATGGGCTCTTCAGTGAGAACTTTTGCATGTGAATCACTCTCTCTTTTGTACAAGTCTGTTACTAACATAATTGCTGTTACTGCTTGTTTTCTGCTCTCCAGGAAATTGTTCTTATCTCCACCTGTGATCTTTGCCTTTTGTGCCTCCAATTCTCCTGCCACCCACAATGGGGAGAGGGGAGGGGGAGTGAGGAAGTGGAAGCGTGGTTTTCGCAGGAGCACTAAATTGGAGAATACCATTCCTAAACCACGACAAAAATGCTTACTTCAAAATATTGTAATATGAATATTCAGTATAATAACCAACAGAGGACAACAATGGCATTAATTAAATGATTAACTGAAATTTCTTATCATTGGTTATGCCTTTTACTTGTTCACCTACAGAAAATTGCCTGTAGAAGTATGGAAAAGTGACAGAAACACAGCAGGATTCCCAAAGGTGGTTGCTTTTCCTCTCATTACCACTTTGCCCCATTCTTTACAGTTACACTTTGTCCAAGGAGTTGGCATATAAGCCTATCTGTTTTGATAGCCTTATTTCAAACTTGAGTTACTGTGATTTTACTAGCCAATTCTCTCAAGCCCTACAGAGTGATAAGACTAATAGGAGAGAATGATGAATGAGTGTAGAGACAAGACTGTAGACTAATTATAATTTTTAAAAAAGACTGTGAAAGGAAAGTAGTTCTTTGCCATCAGGGAAGGAAAGAAATATGAACATCTTTGGATCATGCAGTTCAGATGACTTCAGGCAATTCATAACCAACTACTAAAATAGAATATACTGTCAGCAAACAGAAGAAGTACAAGGTATGGTAACTGAAAACAGGTTTGTCAATGCATCATCCACAATTTAGTAGAGTAATAAAATGAATGTGTTAAACTGTATAGTATTCAGAAATATGGGTAAAGCAAAGCTGAGAGCATGCTCCTACTGTAAAGTAATCCTGCATAGAAATGTCTCTCAAGTGAAGCTGTGTTTACCAGATTAACCCCCTGCCCTTTTGTTTTTTAAAGCAAGAGATCCAAGAACAAATGCATCTGGGCTTGACACTGAAAGCCAAAAGGAAGGGCCTGACATGTCTTGGTGTTTTATCTTTATGGAATCACAGCATTTTCACTGCCTAGTGTTCCTCCAGTTCTCTCATAATGTTCAATCATCAAATGTCGATGGATCAAGTCATCCCTTCTGAACTAGTTTGTTTTGGTGTAGATCTTCCATAGCTATGTTTGTTTGTGCACTGAGGGGCTTCATAAATTTGACTGTGTTGGTGTTTTTTCAAGGGTCATCCTGAAAATAAACTGACCCTGTGGACCAAAAACAAACCGTATTCCGATTTGGTTTTGATTAAAACTCTTGGTGCCGGGAAACACTGTGTAGTCAGTTGTCTTCTAAATGCAATGAAGCACAAATGAGATCTGGTGTTGAACCAAGTGCAAAGACATAAAATATGGGGAGATGCAAGGTCAAATTACCCTTTATAAGGAAAGAGGTATTACATTTAAAAAATTGTCTTGTTTATAGCAATAAAAATAATATTTATCAACTTAAAGATGCTTCACTATACTGCTTGGGCAAAGAGTACTTAATTTCTCTTCCAAATCTGAGTTTGCAGCATTGCTGTGAGCTTGGAAAGATTTCCCTTTTTTGTTTTTCCAGTCCAAAAATCACTCACCAGCAGAAGAGATTAGTTCTATGTAGGTGTTTCAAAATACCTGGAACATGGAATAACTAGTCCTGCTTTGGTGATAGATTTAAGAGTAACTGATTTAAGGCTAACGGATTTACTGCTACAACACCTAAGGATAGAAAAGGGTTGTCTATATTTGGGATGCACACATTCTAGGAAAGCATCTTTCTTGAATAGTTTAAGTTTAAAGTTTTAAGTTTTAAACTGTAAGTTTAAAATATTAATAGTATGATGTAGATGTCAGCAGCTTGGACTTAGTCTGTATTTGTTACTGGCCCTTTATGGTCTGTGTTCAGAGAAAGGAATAGTCCTTGGTAAGTTGCCATGGTAATAGGTAGAGTAGACATGTCTCAGGTAGAGAAATGAAAGCAGAGCCAGGGTGTGATTCACCTGACTCACTATAATAATCTAGAATTATCCTGGATATATAGGATACTCCTCCTAATCTCCAGCTATTGCATCACAAAGGGATGGGATTCTCATGTGTTCTGTCTCTCAGCTCCACATTTAGACCTCAGGTACATTACAGTAACTCAGATAATATGAAACAACCTATATTTAGGCAAATTAATCATTCTATAATACTACTTCACTACATTTGTCTTACAGATTTAGGTATGCCTGTTTCTGTTCAGCTCACCTTCTCTTTTCACAGTGAATGCCTTTCTAAAATGTATTTTCTCCAGCATCTCCCGTTGCTTTTCAGTTGAAACACTTCCATTTCTGTGCAGACTGAAGATTCTGAACTCTTTTGCAGCCTAATGTGCTGTGGACTTTACTACCAGACAATGTCTCAGAGCACTGCTATATTTGCAGAAATCAGTCCACCAATTTGGTGCCATCAGGGCAAATCTAGAAAAAAAACCCTAGTATTCCAAATAATTATGGCATAACTTAATGCTTTTGTACAGCTGATCAACTTTAAACATTTTTCATATATGCTTTCTTGCTGATCTTAGGATTTAAGTGCGTAATATACGTGCATTCCTTTTCTCCTCTTTTCCATTCTTGCTACCACCCCTTGTATTTTATCAGTTGTCATTGCAATTTGTGGGATGTTTCATTGGTTAAGCACACTAACATGTATCCCACACATTTTTGTGTCTTTGGTGGGAGGAAAGTAAAACATGAGTATTACTGTTCTGAAGAGACCATAGGCGAGAAGAAACCCCCACAACATTTTTATTATTGTGAATCAAAAAGCACAAACAATTACAATTTCTTGTCTACTTTACCTTAACCTGTAATTTTATTGAGTTTTGCTCATGATTTACAGATGAAATTCAGGCTCTGATCTAGTTACTTAACACATGAGATCTCAGGGAGCCACTCGTAACTGTTTTGATAATGTATGAATAACAGGATTCTATCACTGGCAGCTGTTTTATATGGGTCTTGTTATACATGGATGTGGCATTACATCCATGTCTAACAATTTGTCCTGACAGTCAAAAGTCTTGTCAGATATTGATCTGACATCAGGTTCATGTATAACAAGATTTTTGATTGACAGATGAGCAACTGTCCAGAATGAAACCAAAACCCCACTGTTTTTAAAAGCTAACACTGCCAGTCAGTAATCTGGCTTTTCTGTAGTATTTACCTGCATCTACAGTGCCTTGTATCTTTAATTTTATATATAAAACCCCCTTCAAATTGGTAATATTACAAAGATTGGATTTAGCTTCTTAATGAAATTTTAAAGATAAGAACTGGTACAACCATGTTAACAAATGCTATAGAAAACCATGCTTGGCAGCTTCAATTTCAGTGCAGACATACGCGATATCAAAACAGCAGGGAGAAAGGGAAAAGGCTGAGGGGAATTAAGGTGATGTGTGTGAGAGAAACACATTAGACATGAGGTTTTAGAGCCTGGGTATTATCATTAAAAATCCCCAGCAGAAACCACCACTGGGATTTTTGAAGTTTATGGAAACTTGACCAGAATAAGTGTCTCATAATTTCTGCTTGCTTATCTCTTACAATATTTATGCTATTCTGAAGAAGCTTTCTGGATTCTAGCGATTAGTAAGGGGAAAAGGAGAGAAGAGCAGTGTCAGCTTCACTAAGCTTTTGGCAGGCCTGTGCAAGGGGCGTTGCTGCAGCCATGAGACAGAGAGGGAATAAGAAAGAACATAAACTAGAGTGAAGAGATTAAGCATTCATCATTGAAACTACTACAACACCCAAACCATTCAAGGTGTATCATCAGTAATAGATAATTACTCAGGTACTTATTGAAAACAACCAAAAATATAGCTCAGAATTTTATTGCAGAAATGCCATCTACAGCACGACTATAGTTTTGTATTTACCTTTAAAAATCACTGTAGCTAATGCTGTGTGTTTTAAGCCACACTGAAGTCCCTGGTTGTTATTTAGAAAAAAGGGCTAACAGTTTTTCAGGTCAACACTAAGAGTGCAGGGGAAATGGCTGATACAATCCATTTAGAGTAATGATGATCAGCAGTTTAAGACAAATGGGAATCTTACTACTGATGTCAATCGGCTGGGGATCAAGCTGTAAGGGATCTCACCTACTTCAAAGGTTGCCTTCGCTCCTTTACTCCAACTGCTTTGAATTAATCTGATGACCCAAGGCATCCACTACAAGGATACAAAGTACCCGTTAATGTAGTTTAACTGGCTGGTTAAGTCAGTTTTATTGCTCTTTTGTGTTACTCAACTAGTGCAACGCATCCAGAACATATAAAGCCTAAAAGCTATAGAGACCGATTTTAAACACATATAAACACGTATGCACCATTTCTCCTGAGCTTATCTTCATTTTATTCAGTATCCTAAGCCACTTAAAAACCATTAATTGAACCTTACAATAGCTCTGCATGCATTTTAGTTGGAAGGGCTTTATGTCTGCTTTATGCTTCAGTGAACAGTTGAACAAGGACAAGACAGCTTGCTTGGTTAATTCTGCATTTGCAGTTATATTTCTATAATGTTGGTTTCCAATTACTATCACTACTCAAATAAACAGCTAAATAGACGGAACGACTGGTAAAGAGAGATGTCCACAAACACAGGCAATTAGAAATAGATGTGTTTATGTATGTACACATTTCCCTTTCCAAATATCAGATTCAGTGTTGGAATACGAGGAAGCCCAAAGTCAGAAAATTATAGAATTGCAGAGCTTGCAGCAAAATCCAGTTTAAACTACTGAAAAACAGCTTTCAGCTTTACTAATGAGGTTTGGTGCAATTGTGAAACACTAATTCATTGGTGGTAATATGCACTACATTTGTCTGCCTTAGCCCCTTGTATCCCAGGATAGGGAAAAAGTGGGAAAAAACTCTTTGTCAGTGAGAGGATTCTTATGTGCTGTTTGTGTTTTATTCAGTGCAATCCATTATTAATTCCTATATTCCTAAAACCTCCAGCAATGTTGTAACCAACACTTTCAACTGCAGCCTGAGCCGTGGTATCTATTAAGTGAGATCTTTGAAATTGCTACATTTGAAACCACTCTCAAATCAGAGAATCTGGTAAATCTCTCCAGCCTGTGCATATATATGTGAAAAGGATTATTTTCAAAGAAATGTTTTTTTTTTTCCTACTAGGTTGTATGTGGCTTCAGCCTGAGAGCTGATACTTCAGAAGTTTCCAACTACAGTCTGATGTGATTGAGGCTGAATTTCAGATCATAGTTTCAACAAAGAATGAAGCTCTCAGTGTCTGAGAACTTTAGTTATTTGAAATTACTATTTTTAATTAACTGTCAATTGTTATCACAATATGTTCTCAATACAGTGTGTGGAAAAGTATACATTGTTATTTTGGATGTTGAGTGTAACTATAACACATACTAAGCAATTTCAAAAATCAAAATCAGGCTTTAAAAAAAAAAAAAACCAAACAACCCAAAATGTAAGATATATTAATATGGACAGATTTATACAGACCAGATGCATTACAAATTACAAATTAAAAAAAGAAATGCAAATGAAAGAAACTTGTATTGCACATCCCAAAAAAGTACTTTGGGATCCTTCTGCTGCTCCTTGCAGTAGTACCCTGATCTAGCAAGGAGAGAAATTGCAGTAACTTTTTTTTACATAGCTTTTATGCTTTCCAAATCCTGAAATACAAGTAGGTGTATTCCATAAGGTTGTCACAGTCTTACTTTATTTAGAATTTCTTTAGTTCTTCTGTATTGTGGGTTTTTCTCTTTCATTTTTTTGGGTTATAACATCTGTCAGTTCTGTTTTATGGGTTTGTTTGTCTACAGAAAATGGAAAAAGTAATGATTGTGCCAAGAGACCTCTGTATCATTTTATATGACCATGAAGAATGGCCACTCATGACTTGCTTACAATGGAGACAGTGGGTCTGATGCTGATATCAGTTACACTGATGCAAATGAAAAGAAGTTCCTCTTTATTTCACCAGTGTAAAATCAGAATAAGATTTGAGGAAAAACTTTTCAAAATCAGGATATAAAAGAAAAGTTTTTGAAAGGTCAAACATTGCTTTCAATAAATAATTTTGAACTAGGTCTAAATCTCTATTTTCTGCTCTTAAAATGTTCTAGTTGGCCATAAGGGGAATAATACACACTAGGCCTTTCACTTTCCTTGGCAATACCAGATTTCTCAAGCCTCACTGTCTATCCAAGCTGTGTAGCTCTCTCACAACAGCTGCACATGCTGTCTCGAGTTATTAACCCCAGCAGGAAGCCTGAGGAGCTGCTGAGTAGCTTCCTCTCCTACAGGGTTTCTACACTGGTTTGTTGGGCTCCTGCATGGAAAGTGGATAGTTTAGAAGAAGCCATCCTCTTAATAAGGACTCTTGAGAAGCTTGATTCAGATACCAAAAAATGACTACGTTTCTCATCCTGTTCCAGGCTGTGTTTGGGGAACAGAAAGAAAATAAAGTTGAGGCCAAAAAAAAGGTTCACCAAAACGTCTTCTGTTTTGGCCACTCTGGCACAGAGTGTGTTTTCTGTGAAATTTCTCTCTGTGTACTGTATGTCATTGTAACAGTGGCAGTATTGCTACTATAGATCAGGTTGATAACTTCAGAGAATAAATAATTACTTTTGGAATATTTAGATACTACAGCAATGGGTGTTTACATGACCAGATATGCATGTTCAGTATGTAAAATTTGGTAATTGAGCTGTACATCTGGCCAGCAAGTTGTGGAATGTATTACCTGTTTTTCAGTAGCTTTAAGCAGAGTACAATGAAAACATCGGAGTGGTAAATTCTCATATGAGACAATAGTAAATCTTTAAACTGATAAAGAAGCCAATGAAGTAATCTTTAAGGTGGCTTAGTTTCCTCACTATTCTGAATGAGAAAATTTACATTCAGTCAGTTTTGTAAAGGATCTGGGTTCTTTGCAGTTGATGGAAAAGAAAAGAAATACAATAGATGTAATGGCTTCCTTGAGTATTTTGCAAGCAGCTGGTGGATACCAAATTGCTGAAATCTGATATGTCTATTGCCAAGGAGCTTTATTTTTAATGTTTTAGTCTAGACACAGGCCAAATGGGCACAAAATCATGTCCATAACCTGGTATGTTGCCAAAACCATAGGTATTTTCCAGCATGAATTATATCCCACATTCCAGTGGGATATAAAATTAACATCTTTCTCCACAGTGTGTGAATCGTGTATTTTGCAAATACCTATTTTCCTTAGTTAAAGAACCTAGTTTTTTTTTGGTATTCCAAAATGCTCTTCCCTCTCCTTCACTTACTATTGCTCACGCAAGGTGCTGAGTTAATTGAGTTTATGGGCTCAATTAAAAAAATAACTTTCCTTCTCAATCCTCTTTTGTCTTTTTATGTCAAATAACTTCTGACATATGGATCTTTTTGGAGATGCAAACAAAGTGGCTGAGTGAACACTTCTGGCCATTATCTTCATCCAGATGAAAAATAACCAAACGATTTTTCCCAAAAATATTTGTGCTGGAATTAATGCTCTTGGTAATATAATTCTGAAAAATAAATATAAGGGTCCTGGAATAAAATATATACAGATATACACCCATGTCTTAAAGTGAGATGTGATAACTTTAAAAAAAAAATAGATAATAATCAATTCTCTGAAGAAATTTGACTTGAATATTTAATGGATTTTCATTAATCCTTTGCTGTTAAACAGATGGCAAAATGTAATTGACAAAATTCTGGTCTCATGAAATTCAGTGACTGGGCCATCACTGATTTCAGTGAGTTAAAATTTTCAAACTGCATGTGAATAGTGACTCTCTGTTCATTTGAATTTAGAAATAGTTTGTTGACTACTTAGTGTTAGAATATCTAAATTGGGAATTTCCTTTATTAAAAAATGGGAAGCAAAAGTACCTGCTCTATTTTGTTCTTCTCCAAAGCAATGGAGAGAGGTCTGGCTTTATTGACTTTTTGATTCTATTTTATGGTTGGTAAGAAGAAAAGAAAGGGCCTCTACCTTTCTATTCAGCACAAAAAGCTCTTTACTTACTGCTTTGGCTTGGGACATATGAAGATTTAGGGAGCCCATAGAAACGACTAGAACTCAAAGATGAAAATCTGCAAAAGTCAGCAACTACTACAGATGCTGATGAATCTACTTTTAGCTCCTGAGAAGGGAAGATTCTTTTATCTATGCAATCATTGCAAATTAGTTTTATGTAGCCATCCCTATACTGTTTGGAGGTTCCTTGTCTAATTCTTTCAATTAAAAAAACTACGTATAGGAGTGAAATTTTGCTATATAACACAGGTGCTGTAGTAATGAAATCTGGGTAAGCATTTGATAAAACTATAGTGGTTGAAAGTGATGAGGAATGTCTGATGCTAAGTAAATGCAATGAATTTTTTGATAGAACATATGCATCTAAGCTCCCATTATATATTATGTAATGTCCTGGGCAATCCTTTTCAGTCTTTTAAAAGTCTGATAACCCACTGCTGAGATATAAATGTTGTTGACATTAATACTTCAATCAAGCTCTGTACAAAATGGAATGATGTTACTTAATAAAATTATGTCAATTATTATAACTTCCACTGCTTCTTGTAAGTCCTCTTTAAAAACTGTAGAGAAAGGTCAGCAGTAAGAGGCAGAAAGTAGCATCAATTCTATCAGATTTCTAAAGGAGTCACTTATTTAGAAAGTTTTGATGGTATACTTTAAGGATTATTATGAATCAATTATTCCTTTGCCTGGAAGGAAATAATGCCTGTAATGTGATTGCTGTGTCAATACTAGTCTTGAATAAGGTTTGGAAGCAGGGAGAAATGCAAATTACTACTACATGCTGAGTAGTCATCCTGTAACTAATGAATATTCACTTGACTCTTGTAACCTAACCTAATTACCCATAAAGCCACAGAGAGATTTCACTTGACCCTAAACTTTAAACTGTTAGCTGCACCTTTGCCTGATAACAAAGTGATAATGCAATTATTTGTGTACCAAAGCAGAAAGAGGCTGACCCCCAGTAACATGTCTGTGAGGTACATAACATGGAAAAAAAAGCAAGAGTTTTGGAAAAAATCTATTGCATTTTTAAATCGTCTGCCTGAGAATTGTAGGAGTCTTTTAAGAATGACACAACAGTATCAGTTCTAAGGGAAAGGAGGGAAAAAAATAGATAAAATAACCATAAGGGAAAAAGAATAAAAGAGCACATTTACTTAGGCTTAGACCAAGATATTGCAGTTTTACTTTCATTCTCAGCGTAAAACAAAATCCTTAAATCAGTGGATATGGGCCTGCATAATAAAGGAGTCAAAGTTGATGAAAGGCGGTCTCTTAATTTGATTTTCTGTTTTAGCAGTGAGGCAAAGGTCTGACAAGTAAAATGACCGAATGCTGCCTGCTCTAGCTAAGAGATATACATGATCAATAGAGCCTGTATCACAGGAACCCTTAGGAAAACTGGAAATTGCATCTGTAATTTTTATTTTCATGTCACATCTGTATTTTCTAGGGAAGGATTTTTTTCAACTCACTTGAAAAACTAGAATTTGTTTTGATATTAATACAAGTTCTCTATCTGGCCACATTCCCAATGACAGTAGACAACAATAGAGTTGCTTCAGCCTAGTGTTCTTTAAGTTGGTCTTGCAGATATACAAATACACCTGTTTATTACTTTGTGGACTTGATTGAAAGAAGTTTTGGGTTTTTTTAAGTTGCAACTTCATGTTCTTCAGTAGGAATGTTCGTGGAAATTTTTCCCATCCATGGCTTGAGTCTTTTTGTAGGGTTATTTTGTAGGGTTATTTTTCTATGCAGTTAATTTCTATGACCTGGCCCAAGTCCTAGATTGACTGGGAAGAAAGGCAACCTACAGCACAGGGAACAAGTGAAAGAGTCTGTAAACTCCTTTATGAGGAGATGATGTAACTCCTCTTCTGCTCTAACACAGAAATTTCGGAGAGATTCAGACAGATTTACCTTTCTTTTACTTTTGTATTAAACATTCGGAGAACTCAAAAAAGTGCACTTTGATACCATGGAAAAAATGAAAAACCTGTCTTTTATCCATACACCATAAATCTTTATCTTGTTTTTATAAGTCTTCCTTGTTTCTATTTGATCTAATGACAGTGACATGTAATGCAAAGAGTACAAGACACCTGAAATACTTTTGTGAATTCTTACTCCAGTGAACAAACCTGCTATTTTGTGAGGGGTATGAGTGTAAAAAGTCCTTTTCTGGCTATTTGCATTAGGAGGAACAGAAACAGAAAAGCTGGGGCTTGACAAAAACTAGGATGACACTGCCAACTTGTTGGTCATTATCAGTATTGCTTGAGCAGGGGGCTGTTCACTTGTTCCCTAAAGGAAAGCTAAGGATTGCTCTTCCCACTTTTCAAATTTGGAGATGGAGACAAGTTTACAAAGCAAGTATTTATGCTTTCCCTTTTATAGCTGTGGCTCACAAATGTCATGATTCCAGGCACTGTAGTGAAACTACACTACAGATTGCACGCAGCATCAGAAAGTAAGACCTAGTAAAACTTCTGGATTTGTACCAGAAGCTTCACATGAATAGCAAGAGGAAGAGATTTATGAAAAACCCCCATCCTTGCTAAAGCAGGGACAGTGTTTATCCATGTTGGGGAGGCATGTATCAGTTCTTATCTCATAGAAAGACTGGCTTGTCCAGGAGATCCTTGATTTCTCAACAGCTCTGTAGAAACCTTGCCTATAGACCAGGGTTAATTAGCACTGACAGGAAATGACTTCATTACTAAATAAAGTATTCCCCTTTCTGCCCAATTTAAGACCTCTTCTACAGGTGAAAAGAGGCTTAATTTTGACAAACTTTTGCTGAAAGCACATATGAATGGTGATGTTGAAAAACATAAAAATGTGACAGTTTGCTTAAACCAGTAAATTTAAATAATAATGCATCTGTTTGCTTTTTTTAAAAAAAGCAAATATAGAAATATAAGAATCCTGATTTGAGGATCTCCGGTTGCTGATGAGAATATTTTAAGAAACAATGGTACTAAATAGTATGGGTCACATTCAACATCCAGTGCCTTCAAGGAAAATCACTAATGTAAAAGTGATTGCTACCATATATGTCACTTTCCTTTAAAGCTGAGTATCTGGGAAATTATTTTAAAAGCATAAACGTTTACAGATTACCTGCTGCTGATGTTGAAGAGATGCAGATATTCTTGTCAGTAATTTATGGAGAAGTACTTTTGTGTTTAGTAGATTAGGGGTTTCAAAAAGACACTCTGACCTGCAGCTAAAACATCTGTGAATCCTTCTTCTTGTAGATGACAAGATGACTCCTGAAATTATTTCTTTTGTAGTGTCTTCACAAAGTCATACTATTCTCTCTGCAGATAAACAAGAAAAAGGAAAGAAAAAAAGGAAAACACAAAGTAATGTTTCAAGGCCAAAGAACTTTTTCCCAAAGTAGCAAAATCCCCTCTGCTTAGTCTAGATAGACTTATGAGCTTAAAGACAGAATTTGTAGGGAAGGATACTAGGAGGACTTCTTTTTTCTTATTCCAAAGAAATTAAGGCTCCAAATAGAGGTGAAAAGATACCTTTTTTCACAATTGATGATGCCAACAGGCTGTTTGATATTCAATTTGGAGCACATAACCTATCAAAGATGACAGAGGACTCTGTCTCTCCAGATTGCTTTGCACACCATGTGAATAAATCCCACTGGTTATTTCTGGACTCTATTGTAAGGCAGAGGAAAGATAAAGATTCTACTATTTCATCAGCCTCTCTTTAATCAGAATTCTATAGGGTTACCCTAATAAAACCCCCAACATGATGAGTTGTGAATTAAGATAGAAATTAGCTAATATAACCTGCTATCATGCTGCAGTAATTTCCTAGGATGTGTGACCTCAGTCTGGATGGGACATTATAAAAAAAGAAAAATGGTGAGACTGGGAATAAAAATGATTTACACTGAGTCTTTTCCATTCTCATGCAAGTCGGCTTAGAATTATTTCAGGAATGGGGAGCATCCGGATAGGTCAACATACTGCATGGCCAATTTGTATGGGTAGGAAATACTGAAAGAAGCATATATTGTGCCATTTTGTACCCTTTAGCACATTTGCAAAGCATTAGAGTTACTAATGCTTGCAATTTCCTTCTTTTTATGAAAATCAAAGTAACCTAAACATATAAAATTAAAATAGCAGATATATTGTAAATTTAGAAGGTCTCATTTTGGCCAAGAATGTTTTCTAGGTAGAGTATAAAAGCTTTCTTCCCTTAGTTGATCTATTGTGTTGTTAGGTGCAATGCATATGCCTACTCTGATGATCCATCACTGTTTTATTAACACACACGTTTTCCCCAAAATATCATAAATATTGTGTCATATAAAAATTATATGTAGCTCAAGAATTTTTGCTGAAATAAAAGAAAAAGGAAAATTTTGCTGAAAATATTATGATTTAATTTTTTTTTTCCTGTTTGAAAAAATCAAAAGGAAACATTTAATTTCGTGTTGTAGTCATACTATTTTGTTTGTGTGTAAGATCATAGGGACAGTACTTTGTTCCCAATAAGCTTTAAATTACTCCATGGCATGTACTCCCAGCCTGGCCTACAGTTCTCAAAATGCATTCTGGAGAGTTCTCCTACCGCATCACCAAGTGGTTTAAGGAAGCATGTCTGTGATGTGCACTAATGGTAAGGTGAAAAACAATAAAGGAGATAGGTGTACAAGGTGCCACCGTGTTTTAGATGAAACTTTACTTTTGGGTTGACTTGTCAATGAAATTCATCTGCTTGAAATGTACGAAGCACAAGGTGCTTTGTATTTCATTTCCCGGTCTTTCAATATATTCCATCCTAAATCTCACGGTCTGCCAAAATTCAGTTTTAAATGTTTTTCTTTGGTTTTCATCTGTTCTTATTATGAAGAATTCTTGCCATCTTATTAAATATTTGGCAGAAGTTACTGGATTAAATGACTGGTTGATTTTTTGGGGGAGTGGGGGGGCATAGCAACTGCTATTAGTAAAGCATAAATTCTTTTTTTTTTTTTGGTTCAAGTGAGGACACAGATTTAGCAAGGAAGACCATCTAGGTAGGTTTATTTTAATATCTGTAAACACATTAAATGTTTTAATATTGACCATATTAATTTTTATGAATACCTACAAGAAAAATTAGATCTAAATGTGACTTCTGTAGGTACAGGGATGGCATCCAGAGGGACCTTTGAAGGCTGACAAGTGGGTCCATGAGAAACTCATGAAGTTTGACAAGGCCAACTGCACCTGGGTTTTGCACCTGGGCTGGAGCACTCCCCAGTACCTGTAAAGAGTGAGGGATGCATGTATGGAGAGTAGCCCTACAAAAAAGGACATGGGGATACTGGTGGATGAAAAGCGGGCTATGATCTGGCCATGTGTGCTTGCAGCCCAGAAAGCCAAATATATCTTGGTCTCCATCAAAAGAGCTACCAGTAGGTGATTCTGCCCCTTTAACTCCATGTTCATGAGACCCTACCTGGACCACTGCTTCCAGCTCAGGCATCCTCAGCACAGGAAAGATGTGGATCTATAGGAACCAGTCCATGAAAATGGAACCAGAACATGAAAATGATCAGTGGGCTTGAGCACCTCTTCTGTGAAGACGCGCTGAGAGAGTTGGGGTTGTTCAGTCTGGAGAGGAGCAGGCTCCAGGGAGACCTTCCAGCACCTTCCAGTACTTGAAGGGTCCTACAATAAAGCTTGAGAGAGACCTTTTTACCAGAGCCTGTAGTGAAAGGACAGTGGTCAATGGTTTCAACAGAAAGAGTAGATTCAGAGTAGATGTAAGAAAGAACTATTTCACAATGAAGGTAGTGAGACACTGGAACAGGTCTCTCAGAGAAGTTGTGGATGTCCAATCCTTGGAAGTGCTCAAGGTCAGGTTGATATTACAGAAATTTCATGAAAATTGTTGCTGTCATTGTTTTTACTCCCTATACAGTATGGATGTATCTGTGGTGCTCTATTGAGAATCTGCCTGGAATTCAGGATCTAGCTCCTGATCTTTAATTTCTGAGGCCACCAAAAGTACTTATTAAATACCCCATGACATTGTTACCTCAACTAAAATGGCTATTCTTTGCTTTCCAGAGTTTCTTTGAGGTTAAAAAGCAGTTTTATTCAGTTAATGCAAATATACTTCCATCTAGAATACCTCTTCCTCTGCCTGTAGCAGTTTCCCTAAGAGTAGTACTTTCTCCATTTTATCTATACTCTACAGCTTCATTATTTTTTACTTCTGCAGCCTTTCACATCTTTTACCAAAATCTAAAGAAAAAATCTATCATCCTGATCTGCTTCTAACTGCTTTCTTTTGGCCCAGGTATCTCACTTTTGCTAGTGCACTAAAAATAGTGCAAATAACATTTGACAACTCTAAAACCCCATACTCCATCTCCCTTCTTACAAAGTCTTCAATGGACATTCACTGTATTATCCTATTTTAAGAAGACCTTACTAAACAGGAATAGAGGCAGTTTCTGACTGGATTTCCAAATCAGCCAGATATTCTTACATGATGAAACTAAGTGTTTACACGGCTCGTCCATTTTTGCCAATGTTTCTCTTCTTTTGAGGCTGTTGGAGGGAACAATTTACAGTGTATTGAGCCACAGAAAGAAAAAGAATCAGCTACATGAAAAATAAGGATTTGATAAATTTCCACTTTAACTTGTCTTCCTTGGGACAAAGTGGGATTCAGAGTTTAGAGTTAGATATTATATCTTCCCACATAGGATCTAGAGTGAGCTGAGCAACTCAGAATTGAATCCAGGAAACTTCTGGGCCTCCTGGGGAGCTACCTTGATATAAGCATAGCAATCAGTGATGACAGGTGTATATCTAACAGCCTGACCATCTCTGCAGTTTGCTGGCTGACTGAAAGCTCATTGGAAGATGCCTCCAGCCACTTATGATCACTGACGCTGTACCCTGCCTAGAAGGTAAGTTGCTTACTTACAGCTCCTCTTCAAAGAATGAAACAAGATTCTCCCTGGTAGTCATGAAAAAGGTGCTACAATTGCCTGATTTGGTGGGGTTGCCTAACAGACATTTATAAATTAGGAATTCTCTAGGTACAGAAAGGGTTGTTTTGACCTGGAAGGAGACATATCTCTCCTCCTTCCCTAAAGACTTTTATATAGAGTTAATGTAACAAGATCCCCTCTCTGTCATATTAAACTGGTTTCAAGATGTATGGAGGCAGAAATAGAGGAAAAATGCCAACCTGCTGGGTTCTTGTCCGGCAGGTTAAAATGTTTACCAATTGTGCCATGTAAATATATACAGAGAGACTACATTTGGGGTGACCAAAACCAAAACCAACTTATTACAAAGTCCTACAATCCTCCATGAGCAAAATACTGTTAGCCTAGTCATGTCTGTTTCAACTAACCATTAGCCTGATGCTGAGAAAATTATGGGCTTATTGCATGCTCCTGTACTACTCGGGAAAAGGGTGACTATTCTGGGGATGTCTGCCTTACAGTTAATGGCTGCTTTGCTTTAGAGACACTGCTTGAGGAATGCCTGGCAGTGAAATTCAGCTGATTACATGCAGAAATGTGCAATGTAGAGTGATCATCCAGGAGAAATAAGTGCTTCTAAGGAGAAGTTCAAAGCACTCTCTTGAGTTAGATGTCTAAACCAGGTCTGTTGTACTGGTATGCTGTATGCTAAACCATTGTTTCTCTCTCATCAGCTATAAAAGGAAATAGGTATAGATACCTAAACTGTAGCATGCCTAAAGTAATAGGAAAATCCAGGTCATCATATTTACTCAAACAGCTACTAATTTATTATATCACTGTTCAGTCAAGTTACCTATATTTCTCTGGATTACTAACTTTAATTGCAATAAACTATCCACGTTACATGACTGGGCACTTGCAATTCGAGTCTGTTCATTGAGGGGATGACATGTACATATCAAATTGAAATAGAAAAGATAAATAGTAAAAAATATTAAAAATAAAACATATTCAATGGAAAATCATGAGTTAAAATTCACAACATTACTGGACTTTGCAAAGATATTTACTAAGTGCTGTTAACCATGTACTTAAGCAAGGAATAATGTGCACTGAGAGAAAAAACAAAAATAATTTCATACTTTTCTTTTCCTATTCCAATATAACTTTTTGATAGTACAAGATATGTTTGTTGACTTTGATATAAACTTTGAAACTCCTAAGTAACTGCAACATCAGTAGCAGATTAGTGAAAAGTCCAAAACCAGTCTTTTTTTTTTTTTTCTGTTTATCTACATTTACATCCAGCATCAACTGAGAAAGCAACCTTATCTAACAGGAAACAAGCCACAACAAGCACAGAAGCTATTCCTAGGAGAGCAGTGTCTCCTCTTTTAACTATAAGTTAAATATTCTCCTCAATATATCGCAGAGAAAATATGTTTCCTGAATTTGACACAACTAAGGAGAATATCCAAAGGTGAATGTCAGCAATACTTAAATGCTCTTTGCTCCTGGGGCTTCTAAGTCAGTGTTGGGTGATTGCAAAGAGACCAATGGTCATTTTACAAGTGACAGCTTGCTTGTAGTTGGGTTTAATCAGCAGAGTTGGCTCCAATGCAAGGACTCTACTGTTATCTGAACCCAGTAACTGGAGTGCATTGAGATGCAAGGCAATGGGCTGCTTAGGCTCCACATTATGCACCTGTTCAGGTATTGCCACAGCTCCCATTACTCCACTCACTTATTTTTCATGTCCTGTGAAAATTAGAATTTGAAGTTCTCAGGCCAGTGAAGGGTAGTATATTGGAGATGGGATTTGTAGGATTTTCAAGCCACCAGAGTACTGGGAACAGCTCAGGTAAACATCCAGAGCTAGGAATTCAGAACTGTCAGGTCCCCAAGTATACACCTATACTGCACCTTAGCCTGAGCCTGATCATAAGCGTGGTTTATGATCGGGTTCACTCACAAGTCAAAAACTGGGCATCCTAAGTCCAGAGTGTAGATTTTTCTAGACAGGTTTTCAAAGCCTCAGTTGTATAGGTTGACTTAGACCTTCACTACTTATTTGATGTTATGGTGGAAGGCAGCAGAAGAGAAACTTCTGCAGCTTGGTCAAGCCTGTGAGATTGTAACCCTTGAGGCTGCAAGTCCAGGTCCTACAGGCACTCACTCAATTGAGGCTCTGCTGCCAAAACACCAGACTCATAAACGAGGCTCAGAAGGGTCCCCAAGTCAAAACCCGTGGCTCATTTGGACAAGTGGCACCCACACGGTATAGTCCCAATGAACATTGTATACACACTCTTTCAGCCTTTCCATTGAAGGATCCCAGTATATCACTTCCTAGATCTGATGTTGGAATATGTAAAATGTTCTATAAAATATGCCTTTATCTCCTTGTAATAAATTTAATTGATATCATCAGCACTGCACTGTGTAAAACACAGTAGCTGTGGAAGTAAAAGCACATATTTGAAATTCTGCAGTACAATTACCTTTGCACAGTAGTTTTTTCAGGGAAGTACAGTAATTATCAAACAGAAATACATGCTCATTACTCTAATCCAATTAACTTTCAACAGCTGGAACGATGATTTTTTCTGTCACTGATCTTCAGATTTTAACTTTATGTTAAATTCAGTAAAAGCCGTAAGACTTCCTTAATCATAGGTGCTTTTGGCTTTGGGACAGATGATAACCAAAAATTATAAAAGAAGTTTTTGAAAGTCTTACAGGATATGTAACCAACTAAGGGTTGGCTGGGTCATTGGTTAAATAGAGATATGCTTTCTGCTTCTAAAGCAGCAAAATGCCTCTAACCTATATCAATGTTACAAAAATTACCTGCAGCAGGCTAGCTTTTCCTAACAGGAATAGATAACCCTTTTCATTTTGAATAGTCTTTTTAATGTTATAGACTTACCCCGGGAGCAACTTATATAAGTGGTTTTATAAATGCACATATGTTTAAATAAAACATCACAATAAAAACTCACATCATTACTGTAATAGAAAAATAATTCAGATATGTAATACTACAATACCATTATTCAGTTATAAAACAGAAAGCAAATATCTATCTATATATATATATGCCTATATAAAAAATATAACACTATATGTTATAATACAACCTATAGGTATATCCTGTAATGGTTTCTATAAAATATCACTCCAGAGTTATGAATCTCAAAACTGTTGAGAATTGGAAATTTTAATGAATGTTACTTCTACTGAATTCTTCATAGAAAGTAGAAGACCCCGAGTAATTAATTTATTTATGTATCTTACTTTCTAATATTTTCCAATGAATTTTGTGAAATGAGGGGTATTTTGGAATAGCTACATTTCTTGACTTAAAAACACTTCCTCTTCTGCCATTTTTTATTTCAGCCATAACTAGAAAGTCATAAGCCAAATATGATAAACCTCTAAGCTGTTACAAACAGCTTCAGCAATTCTGCTCCACTTTGAGTAGGAGAAAATGTTTGTTATCTCAGGACATCGGAATGGAGTTACTCAGTGTATATCACATTGAATTAAAACCTAAAATCTGTGAACTGAAGGTGCAACTCCTAAGAGGGTTTTTTCCCTGGGAGGAATGTATCTCTGGGTGAATCAGTTATACATTTATTGTAAATATAAATAGTTACCTTTAGATGCAGAATCAAAACTTTTCTCAATATCTCAAACTGTCTGCCCATCAGTATGATGCTGTCACTGAGTTTATTTCTTGAATTTTCTTCTCTTTTTATATAGTCACTGTTTTATTCCATTATATTTCTCTTCTGAAAATGCAAAATAAATGGTTTCTTTAAATAAAGCAAACATCCTTCTCCACTAAAAAACAATCGTCAGCATAGAAACTAAAAAGAAAAGGATTTTTTTTCCATATAACACAAAAGTTTAATCAAGTATAAAAATTATATGCCTTGCAAATGAAGATGGAATGTTTCCTTTACATTGTGTGCTAATTGAACTGTGCAGTAGACAAAAGAAAACATCGCTAATTAGAGCAGTGATTATAAACTATTCTATTGTATAGAATTATCCGGCAGATAATGACATAAGTTTGGGTCTAAGACTAATGTATTGATACTTTTGTTTTACTTTGAGGAAACAGTGCAAAGAATCTCTTATTTTAATTTGGCACTTCTGGGGTGAAGTTCAGGACAAAGTTACTCTGCTTGAAGCCAAAGTCCTAATAAAGTGCTTGAAGTATAGGGTTTTTGTAGGCTTGTGCAGGTCATCAGTAGAAAAGCAGATTTTTAGCCCAAATGTCATTTATCTAGAGAGCTGTAGTCTAGAAACACCACTAAATGATGTATCCAGTGGCTGTTATGGGAAACTTTCTGGTACTATGAATTCACTGGAGAGCTACAATTCACAAACAACTTCAGTTGTTCATGTTCATTAATTGTTAGTTATTGCTTATTAAACAAGTAATTGCCAAAAAGTACAGTGATACCCTCATTCAAAACACATTCCAGAAGATTCTTGCAGGATATAGTGCCTATATTTCATTTATTCTTTACTTTGAAAAATGTGTTCCTGTGTTCTCCAGACATTTTAGCAGACTTTAGTATGTGATTTCTTCTCTCCTCTGGACAGGTCTACTGCTTTTATTACCAGTTACAATTTACAGCAACGGGTCTGCAATATTTTTCTACTTGAACTCAACGGATCACATCATGTCCTGGTTATATTCTTCTGACCCTGAGAATGTTGTTTCTTTAATTCAGTGGGAGATGTGATGTGAAAATCTACAGAGCTACATGCAATTTGATTCTATTTGTTATGACTTATACTGTCATCTTTATTGTAATGATATCTTGGCTTCTTCATCAAGAAGCACAATTTTCTTCATTGACTTCATGTCCCTCACTCAAACTTGTATCTGCTCTGTCTTTCTTCTGGTTGTCTGCATGTGATTCAGCCAGTTGAAAATTCTGCTTGGTTTGTTTTATACCATGGCCTACTGTTAGATTTATTCAAAGATTCTGCAGAGCATTAGTCAGCTTTTGGTCTTCTGTTTTTACACAAGAAAAATCCTTATATTGAAAGAATCCATAAATCAGCAAACATTTGAGAAAGACGGAAAGGCAGTATATTGGGAAAAGTTCATTTGACAAAATATGTTTTTTTAAGGCTCAGGTGTTTTGAAGAGAGTGAATAGCCTAGAAATATTCACTTAAAAATAATATTTCTGATCATTGTTCATTGTTAACTTCTTAACTTTGACCACTGTCTTTTCAGATCTTGAATTGGCCATGAACGATTCATTGTAAGCCATTTCTGACTTCCAACTCTGGTGTTCTGTAAACAATCACTCTTGTGATCAGTATTATGCTACTTAGGATCTGGAAGGCGTTCAGGGGCTTTGTATACATAGTACTTCAAATACATGTGGAAATATGTAAGCAGACATACTGTGCTTAGTAATATTAAGAGGATTTTCATTATATTATATGTGGATTTGGGGCATTATTTTTCTCGAATGACATGCTATTCTAGCTCTCTGTTGTGTGCTCAGTTTCTGTCTGTGACCGGGGTATAATGCTGTGTTCTACACACAGTTCAGTAGACTGCTCTTAAAAATAATTATGTACATATGTGTAGAGCTTTACTAAGAGAATGGATGGCTCACATAAAGTTACTTACATGTAAGTGTTTGTAGGAATAATTTATAGCAGAGACTGAGGCAGTGTAAAAATGATCTTTCTGTAATGAAAAAAAAATCTAGAAGAAACTATAATCTGGCTTTAGCATTGTGGATTCAACTGTCTAAAAATTCATCCTGGGGAAGACTGCTTCTTAGCATTTGACTTGTTCTATCTACTCTACTGAGACAGCTAGTAAGTGTTATTTTGCTTCTTTGTGCTAGCTGACAAGTCTAACTGCTGATGAATCTTTTTCTATTGTGTGGTGTTAACTATATTTCTGTACAATTTTTACAGGTACCGAAAGTGATGTTGTATACCTTTTGCCATTTACACCATGCTAGAAAACAAGTTGTTCACTTGGAGGCAGAAGGAGATGTTGTGTTGTAACTTTGCCATATATTTCCCCATTTTCTCAATCTTCTCTTTCTCTTTTTTTTCAATTAAAATTCAGATGAAAGTCTTTTCAACTAAAAATATAACCTTTTGAAGTCATTCATTATTCCGTAGCAAAGTAGGAAAGTGTGAATATGATAAAAGCTCTCCAAAATGAAAGATAAAAAAGTATTCAGTTTGAAATTATGAAGCGGAATGTCTCTTTTGCATAGAGAATGTAGTTTCCTCATACAGTGTATATTTGATATGTATAACCATAATGATATATTTACTTTTCATATATGGTCTTGTCTGGTAATGGCTTTCTCTTTTGTAGAAGTGAGTGAGCATCAAGGTTAAGCAGTCATATTTTTTAAATGCTGCTTCTTTCTCAAAATATTACTGTGAAAAAATAGGCTTGAAAAATGAATAGGGGATCATGGCATATAACATTAAATTTATATCAAAGTATACCAATAATATCAGAAAGAAAAAAATTGACTCTGTGAGTTTATATAGCTTGGGAATGTTTATAATGCTGTGTGTGTCTCCTAAAAGCCTTCATAGTGGATCTGTTTTAACTTCTTATTTGAGAATGCCTTATTTGCTATATGATATCCCTCCTCATACCATATAAATTTTGACATATCTCAAGCTTCAAGAAAGCATGCACACTTGAAGGAAAGTCTTTAAAACTTTAAAGTTTAAGTTTACTTAAGTACCTATTTAATTTCAAAGATACTTTCTGATGATGTCTTTTAAAGCCTACTTAGAGAACTGAGTTGTGGAAAAAAGAAGAAAATGCATGCACTGAAGATACAGCCTTTTCAACCATCAAAGACACCCTTCACCAAATTACTTCTTAAGAAAAATGTTCTTTCTTTTGAAATGAGGAATGGACGCAGTCCTCCTGGACTTTCTAAAGGAATTTTGCCAGTGCGTGTGTTGCCCCTTCTTTCACTCCTTATCTGGTGTCTAGCTCTTTTGCAGATCAAAGTACCCCTTAACTGTCAGATGCTGATATCTGTGAGAATGAGACACTCAGTCTGTAGCTGTCTTATCTCTTGGTGCGTGCCCATGTTCCACCTTTCTTCACAGACCTTAGCTTAACCAAAAAGTACAGGTCTCAGAAACAGGTAAAGATGTCTGGAACAGTATCATAAAGACAGGTTGTGAGTACTAGTTTAGTCTAGTCATCTATTAATTAACTAGACAGGGCCAGTATGTGGGTTGAGCATTACCTCGCTGAGAGCTAGGCAGTTAAAACTGGATCTGTCAGTGTGTAAACTGTAACTGCTTAACCTTTTGTACATTTAGATTATATTTGCCTCAAGTTTTAAATAGCTTGTATCAGGTTTACTTCAAGACATATTCTCATCTTTCCTTTGTTTCTAGCTGAATTTAGCAACAGTAGCTCAGTAGTTAACATATAATGTTAGCATAATGCAAAATTTAAAATCTGTATGACCCAGTTGCTAATTACAACTAAGTAGGAATGTGTGATTTAATCTTAGATATGCCCTGCATGCAGTCCTAGGACAATGCAGGAGTGGGGACAGTGTTTCCTGTGAGAAAAAATGATAACTACTGTCAGAGAGCAGTAAGTCTATTCGTTCTGGTTTTGCCATATCCTGGGGCTCAGTTGTTTCAGCTGACTCCAGCTGTTTACCACAGCATGTGGAACATCATGTTCTGGCTTCCATAGATTCATACTTGGACCTCTGAATGCATTTCTGCCTCAGGTGCTCTTTCTTGCAGTATTCTGGATTCTCTATCATGTCTGCAAGTCTCAGAGGACTGTCTGCAGACCATGACTTTGTCTGGTTCGTGTAGCTCTCTTTGCTAGAAAAATTCTGATAACTGATCAAGAGTTAAATCTGAATCTTACATTAATTTCTCCTTTAGGCTGTTTTGTTCCAGATTCCAATCATGATCTGATATTATCAAGGCTTCAGTTTATCCCTGGATTGCTACATTAGCTCTTCACACATGAGCACTTCTATATTTTCAGGTTTTTTGTGCTATCTGCTTATAAATGCATTGCTGATGTGTTTCATTTTTATGTAATGAGCAGCACTTCTCAAATCTCTGTATTAAATCTCTGCAGTTAGTCCACTCTGCCTGAGCCTCATCTACCTGAATTAACTGCAAAATACTATGAACATTAAGTGATTCAAGACCAGCTGTTACCAGCAGTTTCCTCTGTCTCCTTTTCTGAGGGTAAACATGGCTTGCAGAAACAAAATGATTCATTACCTTTTAAACGTTTCTGTTTTCATCTCCCTATTCAGGAATGTCAGTTTTAACCCAGCTTTTAACTGCTCCATCAGAGACCAAGTGATCTTACAAGAGATCTGTTGTTTCTATGCCACATGTAAATTGATCTTTGTAGCACTAGTGTCTTATAATTGCAGGGTCCTGGTCCCCTAGCAATCCAAACCTGCAACTTTGTGCAACTGCAGTGTTTCACAAACAAAACCCCTTTTTTTTTTTTCTGAACACCTACATTTATTTTGTATGAAAAATGGATTGGGAGAGAGGTTCAACATGTTAGGATATTTCAATGGCTCCCAGCTGGCTGCACTCGCAGGGCAGTGTTGGATGACACCATTAGTCCTGGGCATTACCAATACCCGAGGTCTTGCTGTGAGCCTCTGTGAAACATAGCAACAGCCACTTTCTAATAGTTCTGGTTATGTCATGACTTTCAACATCAGAAATACTCTATTAAAATGCAAGAATGATGCTTCTTTTATAATACCGTATCTGTGACAAACCTATAACTTCTACAACCCTCAGCTCCCTGCATTCTGTATAATTTCCTCCTTTTCATATGAGATTTACCTTTCATAAGATTTTTTTTCTCTGGGGATGCTTTCCTGACTGACTAATTTGGGCAGGGTCATGCTGCAGCAACCCTTCAGCAATCCTTTTAACAGTTGGCAGTGATTCGCTTTGTTCTTTTTTATCCCATGAGGTAAATACCTGTTTCATTTGAGTTCCTCCTTTCTTAGAATAATGACAGATTCATGTATCTTTCATCTGCTAATTTTGTAATTCTGCTTTATATAACTCTTTTCTTTCTCTGGACATGAGACTTGCCTGGTATGAAGCAAAATATTATTTGACCCGAGTTTTATTTTTCTCCATTCTCAAACCATCCCACGCTGTCCGTGAACTGCAGATGGAAGAGGTCATCCTTTCAAGTTCGAGTTTGTATTCTGTGTGTTATGAAGCTGTCCTCCACACAATGAAGTTCTTTTTCCCTCCTCTATTTCTTGTTACCTAAGTAATTAAACTTACCCGTTACTCTAACGTTCAACAGTCTCAAGAGTTCTTCTGGTAATGGCATGTACTTGTCAAATTCTGCTTTAAGTGGCAGATAGCCGTTGCTGTTCCAGGATTAGATGATCTTGTGAAAGTTTTTTTTCCTCATTTACTTTGGAATTTAAAAGTTTTCAGGAGTTTCAGCTGTAGGCTTTTAGGTGGTATAGATTATAGTTATTCTGTTGGGATATATGGGCTAGGGAATAAGGTGAAAACTGATGAATTTCCTACTCCGACTCCATTTCTAATGTCCATAAGAGGCTAGATCCTACTGGCACGACCACGTTGTTCACTGGGAATTATATACAAAGCAAAAATGAAAACAGACTTTCCTTTCCATTAGGAATTTTTTTCCAATGGATAAAAAACACTACCTCTAAAGAAAAATCTTGAATGTCTCAATTGTTTTTTTCTTCTGGGAAGAGAGAAAAAAATTAATATATTTTGTCCACATTTTGCATGCATCTGTTGTCACTGTCCCATAGTAACATAAGGTTGTATCCTTTTATTATTACTATTCAGGAATTCCTATGAATCAATCAGTCTTGAAGAATACTTACTGAATTGTGCTGTGGAGATAAGAGAAGTAGGAAAATGCCTAATCTGTGCATAGGTACTAGTGTTGCTACCTGAATAAAATACTACTTCACACATGGTACTGTATCTAGAACAGTATTAAACCCCTTCTTTTGTATTTTTGAGGTCTCTGGAATCCATTTTTGTTAGATGGCTTAAGGGCTGAATAACTAAAAGAGATTTGACCACTGGTGGGCCTGCACACTACAGTTGAGTCTCATGCTTTATTGTGTAATATTTTGAATTGAGGTTTATGACATTCCTAAAATGATTCTGAATATTATTGTCAACATCATAAATGAGGAGAACACAAAGACAACCAGCCAATTTGTATCTTCAGCAACACCTAGAAATGTTAGGTAATTCTGATACTTTTTTTGTTGTGGTGCTTTTTGTTATGTTGAACTTGATAATATTATTTTAGATTGAAAAATAACATGTAGGTCTAGAGATCACAAAACCTACTTGATGTAGCTGTGTCACTGAAGTGATGATTATTTGATAATAACATAAACAATAGAGAAAGAAAGATTTCTATTCATTGGGTTAATAAAATTCACACACTGAAAGAGGATGACATGGAAATAATTGCAGCTAACATTTGATAACATGGGAAATGAGCAGCTATGTGTCATTCATATAGTGATAGTAACTTAAATGATGTTGAGTACATAAATAAGATAATCAACTGAGTAAAAATGCAGGATAGATGCATGAAAATGAGTTGTTAAGTAATTGGAAACCATTATTTTGATTTAAGCCACTGCAGAAATGACTGTATTGTGTGAGGCTTGTCACTACCATAAAGAGTTATATATACAATGCACCATGACGTGGACCTAATATTAAATGAAGTTTATGGTTGAAGTTTATGGTTAAAGTTTTTTGAATGTGTTTGGATATTTTTTCTTAGAGGAGGTAGTATTTAAAACAGTCAAAATAAATAATGGCTGAGCAGTCTACCTGAAACACTAAAGAGAAGGTTTGGGTCCCAGAAGCAAGAGCCAATAGACAGAATTTGGCTGAAATAGCCAGCCAATTCCTATAAATATTAGGCTGGTAGATTTGTAACTAACTTTGCAATCTGCTAACTGTGAACATGAGATCCACCTGTCAAGTTTAGTTTTGTGCCAGATACCCTAAATAGACTGTTTCTGTAGTATATGTACAGAAAGATGAAATTTATCCCATTCTAATGTAGAGGTTTAAATTAGTTGTGATGAAATGCCTCCTAAAAGCATTATTTTTCACAATATCCCAAGGAAGAGTGTAAATAGGTAAGTGTCTTGTGCAGGGAGAAACCATTCTGCCTCACTCATGATTAATAAACAAAGACAAGATATTTGTCATCATTTTCCAGTAGCTGGAATTTATTTCAGAAATAACCAAAGAGAGCAGTCATCCCTGTTCCTGTAAGCCAGTGCAGGATAGGCAGAGCTATGACTTCCTTCATCGAAGAAGCCATTTGGCATGCCATGAAGAAGGGCAGAAGAAAAGAAGAAATGGTCCTGTGATTAAATCACTGAAAACATCCTCAATAAATATCCATTTGGCTCCAAAATATGTCCTGCATTAGAGTCTTTAAGCGACATTCAGACACATTTTCCTATTTGTAGATTTTACTTTACTTTTCTTCTCATAAGTTTTCCTGTCTTCTCTCCTGTGACTTTTAATTTATTAAGGATGGAAGGGTTCATCCCAAGGGTGTGTGTTCAGACAGAGCCTTGCACCACAGAGCCTCAAGCTGCAGGTGTAATGCAAATGTATATTAATAACTAGTGGTACAGAAATACCTCTTGTGAACATGGAGATCCAGGAACGACAGGCTCACCTGTGGGGCTGTGCATAAACTGCAAAACTGATAACTTAATTAATAAAAATAATAAGGGACAACTCATGGTGTGTTATGTACATCACCATGCTATTTCTGAACCTAACTGATGAAGCTGGGGAGAAGCTTCAATCTAGATCTGGAAAAGTTGTTTTGCAGTATTGAAATGCATTGTGAAAAAAACTAGAGAGTTGTGCAACTGAATTATTAGGTAATACAGCTGAAGAAAGAATACATTTTGATGAGAATGCTAGCAAAATGGCCAGTTGGGGTGTTCATAATGTTGATCCTCATACTTCACAGAAGAATAGAATATTTTAGATTGGAAGGGACCTTCGTAGATTCTCTAGTCTAACTTCCTCTTCAAGGTGGTGCTGTTTTTGTAATTAAAGGTTGCTCAGGACCTAGAACTCTAGACAGACATTGAAAAGCATCCCACAGAAACTTGTTTCCTTCCTGTGCTTAAACCTTCTCAAAATGAAATTTGTATTTCTTGTATTTAGTGAGAACTATTTACTTCAAGTTAAGATCGCACCCTCTTTGTCTTCATGATGCATCTCTGCGAAGGGTCCGCCACAGCCTCTTCGGTAGCTCACCGTGATGTAAAGAGAGCAATTAAATCTTCCCTAAGCCTTTTCTATTTGAGTCTAGACAAAGTCAGGTAACTCAATTTTTGCTGACATATCATGTGCTCCAGTTCCCTACGCATTCCAGTGCTGCTTTTTTGTATTATCTTCATTTGGTCAATACCTCTTTTAAATCAACGGGCTCAACAACAGATAAAGCCAGATGTGGACTAGAGGTGCTAAATAGATGGCAATAGTCACTTCCCTTGACCTTCTGACAACTCAACCCACTATTAGGTGATGTTTCATTACTATAAAGATGTTTTTCACCACTTGTTTAATGCTAAATAATAGTCTTCATTTATTTAAATTATTTCTAAGCGTAAACAGTCATGATATTGAAAAACACAGGAAGAGGAAGAATGTGTATAACAAAAGTCCTTTAGCTGAGGTTTCAGAAATCACAGTATTCTCTGATGGTTGGAGTATACCTCTTATTAAGGTGAAGAGTGGGACATTCTTGCTGGTATAGACCAAATTTTCTGTTCTTTCATGCCTTCCAGGAGAGAAGGAGCTCCTGATTTCTTACTGTAATGTTTCCTTGATAATTATAATTTCCTGAGGAATTCATAGTGATTCATGGAAAGGTCAAACTAGAGAATTCCCTTTCCCTCCCACATGGTAGACTTTGCCCTGAAAGAAAAGTAGTATATAGAAAAGATTCATGTCTTCCAGCAAAAAAGGTTATCAATATCCTGTAATTCTTTGCAAAAGAATAAAAAACCTGGGGTCTGAGGCCATTATAAATAACCAATTAGGCATTACTTTAGACCTTCTTTCTCTTTTTGCTTAGTACTGTGTAGAGGGACACAGATCATGCCCTCCAAAATAACCATTAATTTTTCAAAGAATGTATGTTTGATCTATATTTTTTTCCCTTATATTTTACCTTAATACATAACTTATGTAGCTTGGTACTTATGGCTGGCATAATTTCTTACAAAAATATATAAAAGTGAGGAATCTTATGTGTTACAAAACAGTATTTGAAAAAATACAAAGAAGACCTGAATATCCAGTGAGAATGCCTTACTGTGGAGGATTTCTCAGGAAATCTCTTGATGAGTGATCAGGTACAGGAAGGATTCTTACTGAACATATCTCTGATTACTGCCTCTTAATTTGGGATCTTTTATATGTGTTCCCTGCTTAGTTATGTTTTTCTTGGTTCCTCTTTATGCTCTCTTCTTTTTCTGTTGGACACTTATAAGACACAGATGCAAAAAAGAGCTCACAGAGTGGGAAAGACATGTCTGTCAAGGGTTCAAAGCCAACATAAAACAATAAAAAGAGGGTTGAGGAAGCATTGCTTCATAGACCTAAGCCAAGGTCATAATTGATTTTCGTCCTGTATGGTTGGATTTGAAAGGACTTGTAAAAAAGATAGAATTTTGTAAAATATTGTAATGAAACATGCTCATTTTCAGCAGAAATGGAAATGCTGTGATAAAAGTTTCTGATTTATAGTTCAAATGTATAGCTTGTTTTGTAATCCTGGTCATTGTGGTCCTTTAAAATAGGCTTTTGGGAAAATAATTCCTTGGTTATTTTCAAAGAAGTTCAAGACAATATTTTTGGTCAAAAACAGATTAGAGAAGAACAAAGCTGAAGTATTTTAATATTATCCACATACACACCATTTAATTTTTTTCTTTTTTACAAAGAAAGAAGTAAGAACACATTGTGTGGTTTAGGGAATCACAGTAACATATAAAACTACCATGGGCTTAATAGATTTACTACATAATGAGTATGCATCACAGAGAACATGATTAGTCAATAGAATGTGATTATATTTCACATAACTAAGAAAAAGAGTCACAGACAGGATTAGATGAGGTTAGAGATCAAGAAAAGACCCTTTTAATCTAACAAATATCCCAGAGTTAGAGTGACGATTGAGTCTTGAGTAAAACACAAAGGCCCAATTCATCCCAGGTGTGACTCTGTGGAAATCGGCATAATTGCTCCTGGAATTATTGTTATCTAAAATATCTTGTAAAGGATAAAAAGATGATGAAAAAATATCAACAGTACATGTAATTGTAAAGAGACATTTTATAAAGGAAGTCTCTTTGGGTCCATCACCTACATTCAGATATTACTCATTTTACTCATTTTTCTTTTTGCTGCACACAGAGCTGGTGACAGAAAAAAAATTGTCAAAATTTAAAAAAATATCCTTTTCCAAATGAGATCAGAGCAGAGAAGTAGTGAAGTAACACTATAAACTTAGCCTGGTATGCTATATAAATTGGGCTATTAATGTAAATGGTACTTCATTAATTACTCCATTTTCATCATGACATCTCTATTTGTCTGGGTAGTGTGAGGCTGGATTTTTCATGATATTCAGAAGACTTCACCTGATATAATGACTTGTCTGAATAGAACATAGCAGAATATCAATTAAATTGTCTTTTAAATTCTTTGTTATCCATCTAAGACCAGCGTCAATTATCAGATCCTGAACATACCTGCAGACCTGTGGGTAAAGAAGCATAATGCAGCCATATGTAATAGAAAACAGAAATATGATTGCTATATAAATGGTACATGGTTGGGCAGACTGCACTATAATTCTGATCCCTCAGATTCTATAACAGAAAAAGGTTGTGGAAGTAAAATGTATATTTGGAAAACTAGCCTTTTTTTGCCCAATGTTGTTAATAAAATAATAATCCTTTGTCTGTTAGAGAGCAGACATCAGCACTATTTTTAGGAGAAAAGTATAGTGGATATCTTCTTTTCTTCAGCCTTCCAATGAATATTATTATTATTTTAGAACATTATTGGAAATCTCACTGGTAAGAATTTTAGTTACAACACTGAGCAAACCTGAACACTCCTCACAAGTAAGATCATCAGAAAAAAATATTCTTTTCCACTTAAAACATTAGCCTCCTGAACTAGGTTCTTTCTTCTAAATTGGATTATGAAAGCACTGTGATGGGTATTGTTACCATATTTCATATGGCATCAGTAAGTGAACCTATTCATTTAGGGGTATGTACCTTTCTCCAAGGCAACCAGCTCTGTAGAATGCCACAGTGAGAAGATTCAACATCTCTGCCTTTTAGTAAGAAAATGTTGTCCTTTATTTGCTCAGGTATTGAAGGTTTTTTGGACTCTGTTTCCTGTTTTCCTCTGTTTCCTCTGTTTCCTCTGTTTCCTCTGTTTTCTGTTTAAGATTTAGTCTTAAATCCCGATTACCTGATAATTCATATTATGCTCCTATGCCTCCAAACTCACACAAAATTAGCATCTGTGACCATAGTTTCATCACCCTTTACATACCTAAAGCAATGATTTACATACCTAAAGCTATGATATACCTAAAGCTGAGATATGATTAAAACCTTGATAGAATTTTAAATTAAAAGAATGAAAAATAGAAATAAATGAGAACATTGATACAAGTCAAACAATATTACTTGCCCTGCCAGACTCCTGTCTAACAGGTTTTAACCAAAGATTTACAATTGGAACACTAGGAACTGTTGGCTACACACCATTTCTTTGTGAAATAGATGAAACCTTGGGGATTTACAGACATTTTTGTAGGTACCTACCATTTGTCTGAATAATTACTACGATCCTACAAATCACAGTGAACAAAGCATAGTACTTCTTTAAATCATGTTCTGTCATTATTGTCCTTGATTTACCTTTTCCTTTTAGAGGTAGATGTAGGCAATGCAAAATGGACTGTGTAGTCTTTGTTTTTCAGAAATAATAAATAACGTGAAGCAGATAGTTATATATTCGTGGTATTTGGCTTGTGATTTTTTTGTTTGGATTTTCTTTTAAAAGAAAATTGTAGTTCTGAAATCAGATTTCAATTCACATATCTTTGTTAATGAAGTGAAATATAGCAGGTTAGTTCTTTCTATGATTTTCCTTAGGAATTTTGTACAAGAAACTATTCAAGAGTAAACATAAGACAAAGCAGGTCCTTTCCATGAGGAAACGAGTTCACTGGGAAAATGATAAGTGTTTGTTCTGAGATCTTGTACGTCACCCCCTTTCTTACATTCTTCCCTAGGCACTAAGCAGGCATTCAACATGCAACAGACCTATCTCAGTGACAAGATACTGGGCAAGATGAATTTTTGGCCTGACCTAAACTGACTGCTTCTATTTTCCTTATATTTTGGGATGCCATAAATTTTGAATATGACCACTATAACAATTTTTGGCCACTATAACAAGGTTCCTTTTTTTTTTTTTTTTAAATGGCTTGGTCGACAAAGTAGTAGATTGTAATACAACACAGCAAAATGGTGGTTACCTCTCCAGAATGGAAGGACAGTGTATGGGTGAAGTGCCACAGAGCAGCTTGTTCAACTGGGAAACAAACTCTTTAATCTCTTCTACATGGTGCAATTTTGGTCATTTCAAGTTTATCAACACTCTTAAAATCTTACCACTGAAGTTTGCCATGGGACTCACACCTTCTGCTGACAAGATCTGTCAGTGTGTCAGCAGCACTGAAGTGCTGTTATTGTCTTGGAAGGCCAGTGTGCCATTTTGCACAAATGTATGGATGAACACAGCCTCTCCCTTGATCCTGAGGCAAGAACAAATTCTTGATTTCTTTTTTCTCCAGAATAATTAAGAGCTTCATTTATGCTTCATAACTACCTATTGCACGTCTTCATGTCATTTACAGTCTCTGATGTTTGCTGCAGCACTCACATCACATTCTGACACTGCTTTTGAAGGAGTATAGCTGGCTTGAAGTAGTTGTTGAGAAATGAAAGCCTCACGGCTGAAATAGTCCCTTCTGTGTTAGGTCTAGGTGGAAAATGCCATCCTTTTTGCAATCTCTGCAATCACTTGAGATTGCTGAAGTCTCTGGAATATTTTGGTGGATTCATATCTTAAATAGTCTGAATTATTTCTTGGAGGTGTCAGTTTCTTCACTGACTGATGAGGAGGGTAGAGTAAGTGCACTCTGTGCCTGCTGCACACAAAAATTTTAGTTTTCTACCTGGAAATAACAAGATGTTTGTACCTCAAGTCTAGAGGGAAATGCCTACTGCCTTCTAGATAATTGGTTATCCTTATGTAATAACTTGTTAATGAATAAGCATTAAAAAACTTCTACAGCATTGGTCAAGACCAGGTTGGATGGGTCTCTGAACAACCTGGTCTAGTGGAAAGTGCCCCTCCCTGCCCATGACAGGGGACTTGGAACTAGATGACCTTTAAGATTCCTCCTATCCAAAACCATTCTATGGTTCTATGATGGAAATAACAACCCTTCTTTGATTCAGTTCAAAACACTTGTACAAGCATCGATTTCTCCTCATCTGGGTGAACTTCAATTCTGTTGAAGTCTTCATTTAAATCTATTTTATTTGAACCCTATAATCAACACAAAATATGTGTATTACTCCTAAATCAGCTGTATTTTCCTGAAAAATAGGACATCCTGGGTCAACTGTGGCAAGCATAAAAGTATATTCCAGACAGGAAAAAAAGGAGGAACATCTATTTCTGATACACTCATGCCAAATCATGGTTTGGAATACCTTCGTAAAATATAGCTTTGATTATGTGTACACGTGTATCTTCTGGTTAGACTTGTTATTTTCTAATGTGAAGAAAATATCCCTCTGTCTCTCTATCTAATTTTCTCAAATTTCAAATTAAGGACTAGGCATCATTAAATCTGGAATTCAATGGAGTCATAGTTGCAAACAAATATTGTCTTCACAGAGGTTCCAATTCAGACAGAAGATGGCAGCTCTCCCTTTGCAGTCTTTTAGGCCTGGGGATTTTTTCCAGAAACAGATCAGAGTTCCTGGCTGGGTTTCTTGTTTACAAAGTGCTGTATACATTGACATTTAAGAATTTCTGTGTACTTTATGACTGACTATCATACATCACATCATAAAATTAAAGGCATTTATGTTCCACACAATCCTGGGCGAGATCTAAATCGTTGTGCACTCTACTGGATGTTGTACAGTACTTAAAAATATGCATCCTCTAAAAATTACCTTTCTTATTCCCTTACTGCTTTGCTACCTGTACTTCTGGTAATAATGATGGACTTTCTTGACTTTGGAGCAGGAATCCAGATTAAAATACAATTTAGCCATTTTACTCTTACATTTTCATGTTCTGTAACTAAAAGTAGAGGGTGATCTAATATGCTTTGAAGGTGAACTCTATATTCTATAGATTAGATATCTTTTGGGAGATACCTTCTAAAATCCTGTTTAAAAATGTTAAAAAAATGAAATAACCAACAATGAAGAATTTAAAAAAAAGATAAGGAAATAAAAAAAGACTTTGAAACCAGAAATACTGAATATATAAGGCAGATGAAATCTTTGAAGATAAGCTGAAAGAAAATATGATTAACACTGATGAAGCAGAATAGTGCCAAGTATATGTCATTTCTGAGCCAAATACATTAGACAAGGTGGAAATTGAACTTTCAAGAGTCATGTTAACATTTTACTCTTATACTTTATCAAGGTAAGTGAGAAAATAAAAAAAAAAAACAAAAGCCACATATTAGTAAGTCAATTTTAAATATGGTCGTGTCAACACTGATGAATGACATCTTCAGGTAAAGTGATTACAGGACTACATAATGACTCATTTCTAAAGGCTAGCAAATACCAATGTGAGACACCTTTTTGGGTTCTATATTTTTAACCTCCATTTTTTTGGGTAACTTTTATGGAGATCTGCACTCTACATTTGTAGAGATATTGTATGTTCTTGCACAATGCAAATCCTTTTCATTATGGACTGCTAACTGAAAAAAAATTCTCCACAGAACCGTCCTTGATCTTACTTCAAAATGATAAATCTTTTTTCTTGTCATTGTTCTTTGTTGCAAGAGTAACAAACTTCCGTTCAGTCCATATGGTATAACCTCTTCACAGAATCTCTACAGCTATTTCTCTTAAAGACTACTGTTCTTGCCTGAGATATAAGCTATCATAAAATAAAGATTTGACTATTTTTGTTTATGTTCTGTCCAGCACATAATAAAACAAAGGCTCAGTGGTCATGTACTATAAATAGCAAAAATCAACAATGTAAATTGTGTAGCTAAATGGTCAGTAAAGAAGTAATACTATCAAACAGATGTAATTCTCACTGACCTTTGAAAATTTTTATAAAAGTCGCCGATCAGATCAACTTAGATTATGCATATGTATAATAATTAAAAGTCTGACTATTTTAAGTGCTGTATAAATGTTTCCCACTCTCATGAGTTCACAACTCATACAATTAAATAAGACAGAACAGTCTAATGTTCAAACTTTTTAAAGTGCTTTGAGTCTTCTGAGTTTGCACATTTGAAATACTCACCTAAACCTCAATGGCATGTTTATTGTTGGTTGATGAAATATAAATACTCTGTTTAAATATCCATAACTTGTCCAACACATACCTGTAATCAGTTATTATAAATTAGAGATATATCTGATAATAAAAGTAGTAATATTAGTCATGTGCTTGACTAAGTATAAATTACAGCATCAACTAATGAGCTATGTCTTTCCCTAAGAAAGAAAAAGTCAGTAGCTGACAATGAGGCTTATGAAAAATTTCTAAGCCACTTTAGGTATTTAACCTAGGTTACATGCAGTGTAGAACAGACAAAATACCAAAGAAGAAATGTCTGTATCTCCTAAGAATCTGGAATTTCTCCTTTACCTTTCTTTTCCAGAATAATCTAAATTTGATGGCCTTCCAAAATTACAAGATCTGTTTGTCTAATTGTTTCTTGGAAAAAGGATAAAATTGTGTCCATCGGTGAGATGGGTGAGAAATGGAAACCTTTTTTTAACAATTCCTTTTTTTTTTTTTTTAATTTGGTAAGATGAGGAAAACTGTTGTCTGCATTTGAGCATTGATATTGGTCAGCAAGGTTACTGTATTCTGAACAATAATGTGTTATTCTGAACAATAAATGCATATGGGTGCTCTTTAGTGCTAACTCTGAAGGAAAATACAATTAAAATATTTCAGTTTTATAAATATATATGTACATATGTCACTTGCTCTTTTGTTTGTTTGTTTTTGTTTTTGGTTGGATTTAATGTGATTACATGATCACTATTTCCAAAACAGAATAGCTATGGTACTGATATATATGTGATCTATAAGTCAGAGATTTATTGGAGATATTTGGTTTATTAATTTAAAGGATGAGAATTTTGCTCAGGAGAAGAGAAAGATTTTCTTCCCTTAGAAGAGCATGTAGGCAAAAAACCATAGCTAATATCTCCCCTGTTATATTCCCTTATTCCTTCATGCCCAAAAAAGGAGAAAAGAAAATCATTTGCAGAAGATAGTCAGATATACAGACTGCTTTGCTGACTCTGGAAGGTGGCTCCGCTGCCAAATATCTTCAGCAGAGACCACTTTGTTGCCTAAATTCTGATATTGAAATTTTTCTGGAGAGATTTGATTGCTTGATTGTTTATCTTTTTCCTATACAAAATCTAAACATTCACTGCGGCAGAGACTGAAACCTAAGTGCCTCATTATCCAATATCTTACCAACTATCTTACTAAGTGGGTTGCAAGTACTATATCATCCTTGAGAACTGAAAATATTTATATTTTCCTCTTCTTCTTTAATCAGAATATATTTAAAGAATGTGAGCAATAAAATATTAAAAAATATCCCTACATTCCTCAAATATAAATGTCTTAAATTATTTAAATATTCCTTGTTGAATGCCTTACCTTTTTACCTATAGGATATTTAAAGCAATTTCTATTATATCTATTATCTGATAATAGCAAAAAGTATTATTAGCTCAGTGCTTGGCATTCTCATTCCTCACTTAAAATCACTCAGTGCTCTTTGAAACACAAAGTGAGAGAACCAGTCTTTATGCAAGTAGCTAAGATGTTCACATAAATTTTACTCCTTCTCTCTTGACTTTGCTTATCAGAAGTTTGCTTTGAACTGTGTTGAGAAGACACACTGAAAGCTTGTTTCAACCTTCCCAAATATTCCACAGCTTGCTGGTTCTGACTGATCTTAGAGGTGGCTGTCAGGTATTCAAATACTTCTTTAAGAAAAGTGGAAACCAAGTCTTGGTCTCCTTTTGCTCATGTAAGTCTGTAGCACCAAAGATGAGGAACCAAAGACAGCTTAGTGAAAGTTTTTTGCTCAATTTCTCATTTACAGAACATACTCCATTCTCTATTTGAAATGATGAATGAACTTGTGTAAAAATATTATCTCATCACATAATTATGAACTGCACCATAAAGTACAGTGTGAAGATAGATGAATGAAGACTCCAGCACTTCATAACTTCTGAATGCTTCATTCTGCTCCTTGACCAGTGTGTTTCTCTGCTAGTTTTTATGTTTGCAACATTACAAATACAGGGATAGATGGTGATAATTGATTGCTGGGTCACATCTTACTTCTCCAGGTACAGTATTCAATACACTTCATGTTAGAGAGTTACAGCATGTCAAGAACTCACCACATTTTAGGTAAATCATATCACTGAACTGAAAACCAGAGAGTCTTCATTTGTGATAACAAATATCAGACTCTGATGTGGAAAATTCCCAAGTATTACTTCCTATTGATCATTGTTGTGGTATTTTAAATCCCTAATACACCAAAGCTAATAAGGAACACTTAATTTTCTAGTTTCTTGTGGAAAAGGCTCTCTTGCCATCTCTTTCTATAGGTATGTATCAGTAGACCATCATGGGTTCCAAAGAAATTCTGGGCGTATATCTTTGTATATTCAGCTGAATTGTGAATTTTTAACTATAAAGACCATTCCCTCCCCACCTTTACTTAGGCAGTGTTATTAGGAATATGCCAAAGTCCCTGAAAAATCAGACATTACTTGATGTAATAATTGCCTCAGTAACTGACATTACTAAGATGAACACTTAATAACTCATAACAAATCAAGTTAAAACGACAATTTTGTTTATTGCAAGCTGAAAAGCATCATCAGCTTTTGAAAATCTCAAGTAAATCTTCAGGCTCAGGAGTCTTGAAACTAATTTCTAATCGTATTATTTTTAAATTTTATCATCATTTTTCCTTATTTTATTTTAGATTTTAGCTAACAAGCCTTTGCTAAGAGGTAAAGGCATAGTATGGACAGAAGACAAGAATAATCGTAAAGACTTGAGATTTGTGTTTACAGGCATGTGACAGTCCCTCACTATAAAAAGTGCAGATTATCCTTTTTATTTTATTTTATTCATAAAACAACAGTGATATAATAAATTATTATGTTTAACAAGTATTTAATTTACTTCTCTAAAAAGCTACAAGTCACATTTTGTTAAAAGTTCTTTCATATTCTTAAATGCAATTATCTAAAAACTATCAATCATTTTTATTAGTTAATACTTGAAACTGCATGCATATCCAATATAATTATTAACGCCAATCCATTTACTGGTTCATTTGAGTCTGGCTATGCACAATTATGTGTGACATTTTGAAAGGAAGCACCATTTTCATAATGATACAATAATTGTATTTTTTTCTGAAGATCAACAAAAGATTTATTCATTTTAATTCTATTGCTTATCTGTCTACTATATGACTTATAAGAATAAGAGAATCCAGAGGGTAATAGAAAATACAGCTGTTGCTATCTAAGTAATTGCCACTCATAAATTGTTTTTCCTTTTGTACTTTTGCTACAGTACAAAATTAGGACAAAATAAAACCACCTAAAAAATATGAAAGATATGAAAGAGAGCTACTTCTCAGAGGTGAGAAAGTTGATTTCCTGAGGCCTAGAGCAAGTAGGCTACGTTTTGCAATGTATCTGTTGATCAAAGAACAGTGTTGTTTATTCTTTTTCAAAAAAAACATGTTGCAAAACAGAAGTTCATTAAATAAATAGTTCCACGAGTATTTGGAACTTGGAAGAGGGTTTGATGACTGGATTGCTTATCCAGAATTTTGAGTAGAAGTTTTTTCTCTATTTAGGCTCATACTTGGTTTAGATGTTGAAAGGTCACTTAGGCCAGATTTAAAAATCCATTGTAATTAGTTTCCTAGTGTTCTGTAGAAGTCCTCAAATGGCTTAGATCCATTAGGAGATATAGACTTCAAAATAGTCCACATAAAAGTCCACATTTATCTTGTCTAAGTGCTAGCAAGATGTATGTGTGTCATAAGGTGCTGTAGATGTTGTTAGATATATCCAACATGCTTTATAATCCAAATGCAGAGAAACAGACATTATCGTCTCTATTCTGCTTCAATAATTATTTATGACATGTTAAAAAGGAATCTAGCTTATTCTGTTCTCTATTTGTCAGTTTGTCACTGCTCAATATATTGGACATCTTTACTTCTCTTTATTAATGCAAGTGAACAGGACTGGGAAAGGAACAAGAACCGAAGAAAGAATTAAGCTGACATATGAGCATGAGGGGTGGACTTTTAGGAAGAAACTTATGAGTTAGAACTATTATTAATCTACACTCTCCTCATAGTCAATAGATAGCAAGATGGTTTCTTCTTTTGAAGTGTAGTTTTAGAATAGAGCACACATACTTTGAAGGTTGCTTTTAATGTTTTTCACAGAATCATGGAATGGTTTGGGGTTGGAAGGCACCTTAAAGATCATGTAATACCAACCCCTCGGCCATGGGAAGGGAGGAAACTCACTAGATGAGGTCACCCAGGGCCCGATCCAACCTGGCCTTGAACACTCCCACAGATGGGGCATTCACAGCTTCACTGGGCAACCTGTTCTACTGCCTCACCACCTTCACAGTTATGAATTTCTCCCTACCATATAATCTCAATTTCTCCTCTTTTAGTTTAAAACCATTACCCTTGTACTATCACTATCTGCCTACTCTTCATCATTTCCAAAAACTCCCTTTAAGTGCTGAAAGGCTGCAATGAGGTCTCCCCAAAGCCTTCTCTTCTCTAGACTGAACAATGTCAGCTGACTCAGCCTGACTTCATAGATGTGCTGCGGCTGTCTGATCACCTTTGTGGCCCTCCTCTGAACCCAAGCCAACAGGTCCTTGTCTTTCTTGTGCTGAGGGCCCCAGAGCTGGATGCAGCACTCTGGGTAGGGCCTAAAGAGGGCTGCTGGCCATGCTCGTTTAATGCAGCCCAGATGTTGGCCAAGAAGGCCAACCTTCTGGGCTGTAAGCGCATGCTGTTGGCTCAGGTCCACCTTTTCATCCTCCAGAACCTCCAAGTCCTTCTCTGCAGGACTGGTCTCAGTGAATTCTCTCTCCCAATCTCTACTTATGCCCTGACCCAGATGCAGCACTTTGAAGATGGACTTGTTAAACTTCGTGAGGTTCTTGTGGGCCAACTTCTTAGGCTTGTCGCGGTCCCACTGGATGGCATCCCTTCCTTCTGTCGACTGCACTGCTCTGCTTCGTGTCATCTGCAAACCTGCTGAGGATTCATTCGATCCCGCTGTCTCTGTGATTGATTAAGATATTAAAGAGCACCAGTCCCAAGACAGAGCTCTGGGGAACCACTTGTGGCCTGCCTTTACCTGGACATACAAACTCTCTGCTTCCATCCAGCCAATTCCTTATCCATCAAATAGGCCACCTGTCAAGTCTATGTCTCTCCAATTTAGAGATAAGGATGTTATGTGGACTTATGTCAATGGTATTACAGAACTCTAGGTAGATGAGAACATTCAGCCTTCCACTGTCAACTGTTGCAGTCACTCCATCATAGAAGCCCCAGTTTGGTCAGGCACGATATGTTCTTGGTGAAGCCATGCTGGTGGTTGTGGATCACCTCCTTGTTTTGTATGCTCCTTAACATTGCTTTTGTGAGGATCTGCTTTACGATCTTCCCAACCAAGCACATAGGCAAAGCTTACCTGTCTGTAGTTCCCTGCATTTTCCTTTCTCCTCTTTTAAAAATAGGAGTGATATTTCCAGACAATGGTGGCTTTGCCTGAACACCATGACTTTTCAAATCTGACAGAGAGTAGCTTGGCAACAACATCAGCCACTTCCCTCGGGACCCTGGGATGCATTTCATCAGTCCCTATAGATCTGTGCCACTTCAGTTTCATTAGCTGGTCTTGAACCAGCTCTTAGCTTACAGTGGGAGGGCTGTGCTCCTCAAGCATAGGAGCTTCAGGGACTTGAGAGATGTGGGAAGTCTGACTGCCAATGACAACTGAGGTGAAGAACTTGTTTAGTGCCTCAGCCTTCTACATGTCTGTTGTCACCAGTTTTCCCTTCTTGTTTATTGGGGATGCACTCTCCTTGGTCTTTCTTTTCTGACCAATGTACTTACAGAACCCTTTCTTCTTATTCTTTGTATCTTTTATTTATTTTTGGTTGTTTTTTATTTTCAGTTGAGTTAAAGACGGATTTGGGCTACTAGTTCAGACACCAATGCCAAACTTAGTTCCCTTAAGAAAGTGAGATCAGTACTACCTTTGGGATCTGAAAGAGTCTTCACTGGATACAAGTCTATTTGCTTCAGGGGGTCATCTATATGGAGTTAAGTGGGATGGTGCTTTTACAGCACTTCTTTAGATGTTATGCTTCAAACCAGCCATGCTTGTCTTACATGGCTTTCTCGTTGTAGAAATAAATGAAATTTAACTATAACCTTGATATGGTTATCAAGATTTGGGGAATAAATAATTTCCTTATAAATTTCAGTGGTTTCTAAGTGCCATCTGTATTAAACTTTTCTTTATAAAATATCTGTACCATTTTTCCCAAAAGCATTATGTCTCATTCTATGAAATTTAGTTGCTATTTGTTTATTTCAGATTACTGTCATATCACATCTTTTCAGCCTTTCAAAATAACTGTTGTCTGTGTTCAACTATGTAATCCGCAGACAACAGTAATTGAGAAAAAAGACATTTTGTGTAGGTTCTCTGGTTCTTTTTCATTTCAGATTTTAGCAAGAATGTTTGTTTGTTTGTTTGTTTGCTTGTTTTTGTATTTTTTAGTATAATCTCCTGTTAAGGATTTTAAAAAGTAATACAAATACAGTGAATGTATTACAAAGAGAAACATCAGAGTGCTGTGAGCTCCATAATGTCAGCTCAGAGACTTGGACAGATGACTTCTATTTTATATTGCTAACTGCAGGTACAGTAATAAATCTTACTGTGCTTATGAACAGTCATGTTTTTTCAATTTTTTTAAAATTATTTAATCATAAATTAGTAAAATACTCTGTGTATTCAGCTAGAATGCTGCAGAAATTAACTAAGTCATTCTATTTTTCTACTCCCATAAAAAGGATAAATAAGTACTATTTCGGGTCTAAGCCAGAGAAGAAATTCCTATTTCAGGTCTAAGACAGAGAAGAAAAGTTAACGAGAGATCTTAAGGACATCTGTTTTTTACTTCTGAATTCAATCCCTGTGTAACAGAAATGCAGAGGTTTCAGTGCCTGTGTTTAACAGCAGCTAGAATTTTTTCCATGTCTTGTCTCTCTGCTCCCACAAGTCATGCATTAGCCTTTGGAATAAAGGTTTGTTCTGCCTCATTTTGAGGGCAAACAAGTGTTGTACCCGGCATGTCCATAAGGACTGTGCTGCTCCTGTTTTGCCTTGGGGTTCAGTGCTTGCCTTCCTCTTGTGTTTTAATGTTTCATTCTGAATTTAATGTTTCTGTGCTGCACCAGATGGACAGCTCTGCAGATGGAAGCTCACTTTTTAAATTATAGAAGTAACACAGGTAGAGAATGAGCAATAGCCTACAAGCTTTTCTCATATAGCCTTTCCTACATGCTGGTACAAAGGGACATTTTAGCAAGGTGATGGTTCTGTATTCATATTCCTTCCATTCTTGGCTTTTGTGGTAAATGTGCCAAAATGACAAGAAATTAGCTTGTTCAGGGAATGTCAGTCCTGCTGGGACTGGTTTGAGAACTGCAACTAGAGGAAAGAACTTAAAGCAACTCTAATAGCTCCCCATCTATTCTTCTTGGAATTTTTTTTTTCTCTTTCTTTTCTTCTTTTTTTTTTTCCCCGTACTCTGATATCACATTTGCATTTGGCGTCCACTTGGGATCTTACTCTTAGTAGTATGATGTGGGGATTACTTAAATCTGTCATCATATGACAAATTTCTGAACTGATAACTGCTCTGTTCTGTATCATGTTCAAATTTGGACACTGAAAATATTATGTAGCAATATCACTGAGAGCTTATTAGAAGCTAATGAGTCTTTTATCAAAATTATCTTGAATTTTATGGCCTTGCAATGAAATATTCAGTTTCCTGTTCTCAAACACCTCAGACATCCAACCCCAATTTACCAAGATATTAACTAAACATCCTCTTTAACCGAACAGTTATTGCCTTGCAAGGGATCCTGACCGGGTTACCCTCTTACTTAATGAGGAAATTATTCTAAAGCTGTTAACAACCAAACAGGGCTCCCCTAGGGAGAAGACAGGAATTCTTTCCTTAAGAAGAGATTGAGCAACCAGATGGACACCTTCAAGGCATACACAGCTTCAAGGGGGATGCTTCAAGCGCCTCGGCTTGCCAGCAGCAGTGGTGCTTGTTTACCATGAAAGGATTTTCCATGTTAGCTTGTTTAAATTTTTAATTTGGGAATCATCAAATAGCAGGATAAAAACTTGTTAATTGAGGTGAATTGTGTTAAACTCTTCAGAGCATATACACATGAATATTTGACTGAAAACAAATCAGTGGAAAAAGCCAAAACAAACTCAGAGCTGTGGGTCTCCTTTTGCCTGTTTCTGTAGCATTTGTTTCTAAAAAAAACCAAACAAAAACCCAATGTTCCAGCAGTGGTTGTATATAAAAGATAATTTTTTTCACTACTATTGTTGTATTAAACTGCTGGATTAACTCCAAAACATGTATTTTTAATGTTGGAATTTTCTAATATTAGAGAACAGGGTATCTGTGACTAATGAAGACATTAGATTTCTAATCAGAATGCAAATAGGAGAAGGTAACCCTCTTCTTACAAAATTTTATTTTTTAATATTTGACTGTCAGCACTATCTAAGAATTATTCAGCTTTGATATTGCTGCATCAGTCATGTAAAATTCTGTCCTATTTTAGAGTCAGTACCCAGGAAACTAATATTCACACTGCTTTAATATGTTGATATTTTAATTATAAGTCTCAGAACATTAACTACTTTTGTGTGTGTATGTGCCCTAGGACAGTGCTGCATAACCTGCACTTCAACGCCTTACAGGTAGTAACTCAATCTCTTCCCCGAGCAGCCTGTTTCAGTTATAACCCTTTCAGGGAAGAAATTTCTTTTCTCATATCCTATCTAATGCTTTCTTGGTACAACTTGAGGGAATTTTCTGTTGTCCTATCACTTGTTGCTTTGGAGAAGGGACCACACACATCCTCCTTTTAGGTAGTTGTAGAGAGCAGTGAGGTCTCCCCTCAGCCTCTTTTTCTGCATGTTAAACAACCTCAGCTCCCTCAGCCAATCCTCATAAAACATGTGCTCTAAATCCTTCACTAGCTTCAGAGCTTTTCTTTGGATGCAGCCAAAACTTTGACCATTTCTCTTCAGGGATTTCATGGTTTCAGTGTAGGGTACCACAGTAAGAAAAAGGCCAAAGAATACCACCAGAAAATGAAATGTAAGGTTTAAATGGATCCAAGAAGTTCATCCAGGTGAGGCAATGTCCATAAGCTGTCATAAACAAGGTGACACAGTCAGCATCACATCTGGTTCTCAGGCCAAAGCAAGGTATCACACAGCTGGGTTATGTTTACAGCCACTTTGCATGTAAGTTTTATCAACACCAGGTCTGAGAAGCTCTGCTAACTGCTGCTACTCTTCTCCCATTTCTGAAGGCAAATGATTTTTAGGAAGTCCAGACTTGATCCTCACTTCTTGAAAGGTCTGAACAAGTTCTAAATCCTGTTAGCATTTCATAAGAACCCTTCTTGTTAGTTCTAAGACTGGACTGTAAAATTCAATATGCTGGAAGCCAGATACTTAATTACACAGAGTTAAAACTGTATGTTACAGTAGTTAGAACATTCTGGTAAATGAAGTAACTTTATTGTTTATGAATTAATTGTATTTTTTTTACCTAGTGCGTCTATCTTAGTTAAATTTCATCAGGTTCAAAGGCAATGGTGGGAAACCATTATTGATTAGTCTCACCTCCATGGTGAAGGCTATAAGAATTTCAGCATTAAAGTTTTTAATACAAATCCAGTGGAGCTAATTTCTTCATTATTCAAACTTTTAAATAAACAAAGGTTGTTACAAAGGTAAAAGAAGGTCTGTGCAGAATATCTGCATTTTAATTATTTAACCTTTTTTAGAAGATACAATGTTCAAGCTGTTCTTTAACCTGGTATTTTTATGACTTGACAATGAAATGCATATTTACTTTTGAGGTAAGATGTTTTGGACAAAAAATATTTTATTTTTGTTTATCATACTAGGAACCAAAATGTTTTAATTTTGTTTTGTTAACTTGGCCTGGTTTAGATTTTCCTTCTGGATAAGTCAGTTTGTTGCTTTAAAGAATTACTGTTTCAACTAATCGCTACTAATTTCTTAATTGTGGAGTTCCTGTTCTTTCCCCCGTGACTCTCATCATCTCTTCAGGATTCTCTTTAATTTCAGAATTGTCTTTATATTTCCTTGTTCTACTTCCATTCATTGTCATAGCCTGGTGTGTCATATGTGTGCTGATAGCTCACTGGAACATTTGTTCCAGCCTTTGCAGTCCTTGAAGGCTGCTTGATGACTTGTGTAGCTTTTTGTGCTATTCAAGCACGCATGTCAACAAAATTTCTTGAACTTAAGAAAGATAAAACTGAGTTGCTATTGATTGGTTCTTCAACACAGATGTCTCAAGTATAATCCATGCTCATATCAGCAAATGGCAGCTCTTTTAACTTCTTCAGATAATGACTATGACCTTGGTGATATTGAACTTCTATTAGAAGTCTTGATTGTAGACTTTTAACTATGTTTTTTACTGTTAAAATATTCACGATTAAATTCAGGCTGGTTTTTTTTTCTGATCAGGTCTAAAGCAAGAAATTAGAAATTTTAAATTGTAATCTGATAAATTGCTTCCTTGTTCCTTTCCTGTTTGACATGAATGTTATCTAGGTGTACCTGTCTAGCAGTCCACCCACTCCAATTTAGAGAGAAGGACATCATGAGGGATCCTGTCAAAGACTTTGCAGAAGTCCAGATAAATGACATCTGTAGCCCTTGCCTTGTCCACCGATGCAGTCACACCATCATAGAAGGTCACTGGGTTGGTCAGGCAGGACCTGACCATGGTGAAGCCGTGTTGTCTGTCTTGAATCACCTCCCTGTCCTCCATGTGACTTAACAAAGCTTCTAGGAGGATCTGTTCCATGATCTTCCCAGGCACAGAGGTGAGGCTGACAGGCTGGGAGTTCCCAGGGTCCTCATTTCTATCTCTGTTAAAGATGGTACTATGTTTTCCATTTATGAGTCAACAGGAACTTCTCCTGTCTGCTATGACTTTTAAAATGTCATGGGAAGTGACTTGGTAACTACAGCAACCAATTTCCTCAGGACTCTGGGATATATCTCATCTAGTCCCATCCAGAGGGTCAACAGCTTAAAGTCCCAGTGGACATCAGTGACCGGTGTAACTTAGGGGTCTATACTGCTACCAGTGTTATTTAATATCTCCATTAATGACATAGATAAAGAGATTGAGTGCACCCTCAGCAAATTTGTGGGTGACACGAAGATGAATAGTGCTGTTGACACACCTGAAGGACAGGATGCCATCCAGTGGGACCTGGACAAACTAAAGAAGTGGGTGAATGGGAATTTCATGAAGTGTGTCAACCAAGTGCAAGGTGCTGCAACTGGGCTGGGTGTCAGTAAGGGCTGGGGAATGAAACAGATTGAGAGCAGCCCTGCTGAGAAGGACTTGGGGTGCTGCTGGATGAGGGGCTGGACATGACTCAGCCATGGGCACTCACAGCCCAGAGAGCCAAACGTGTCCTGGGCTGCAGCAAAAGCAGCGTGGGCAGCAGGGGAGGGAGGGGNCGGGGGAGGGAGGTGATTCTGCCCCTCTGCTCTGCTCTGCTCTGCTCTGGTGAGACCCCACCTGGAACACTGCATCCAGCTCTGGGCTCCCAGCATAGGAACGACATGGACCTGGGGGAGTGAGTTCAGATGATGAACACCAAGATGATAAGAGGTATGAAACTGATGTCCTGTGAGGAAAGGCTGACGGAACTGGGATTGTTCAACCTGGAAAAGAGAAAGCTTCAGGGTGATCTAATAGTGGCTTTCCAGTGCCTGAAGGGAGCCTGTGAGAAAGATGGAGAGAGATTACTTACGAGAGCATGTAGTGAAAAGACAATGGGGACTGGCTTCAGACTGAAAAAGGATAGATTGGATTAGGCATTAGGAAGAAATTCTGGGTGGTGAGGCATTGGAACAGGTTTCCCAGGAAAGCTGTGGATGTCCAATGCCTGGAGGCCAGATTGGATGGTCTAGAGAAAGGTATTCCTGCCCCTGGCAGGGAGGTTGCAACTAGATGATCTTTAGGACCCCTCCCAGCCCAAGCCATTGTGTGGTTCTATGATTTTACAGTTTTATGATTCTTTGAAAATCATTATCCAGTTGTAAGGCAGATTTAATACTGTGTTTTATTTATCCTTTTACATATTTACTGCATTTATTTTTATTTGCATTGTGCTTAGGATTTTCCCATGAAGGATACTTTGTAAGTTAAATTGTTTGGTAGACTAGATGAAATAGTTTCAGGAAGTATTATTTTATGTCCTAAAAGGGTATTTGGGAAGCCTGTGTTTTTCTGAGTTCTGAATAAATGTGCAGATGTTGTACCAGGCTAAAAAGCAGCACAGATTTTGGACAGAGTGTTTAGTAATTGGAGAAGGACAAAAGCATTTAGAAGACTTCATGGTTTGAAAGATAAATATTAGAACTGTTTACACTCTGAAATAATATCAGGAAAGTAGCTTGCATTGTACAATAACAATTCCTTATAAAATATGAAAAGGTTTAGTCTGTTATTCTCAGCATAGATAAATGTACTTTATTGGTTATATAACTTGCATGATTATGACAAGGAAAGCTTAGAAAATCTCAGCTACTTTGATGGCAAGCAGCAATAAAATTCTGCTTATTAAAAAGTCAAAGATTTACAAATAGTAAAAGATCACTGAAAACCACAGTAAAAAGAAGACCAGATTAGTTGCATGATTTTTTAAAAAATTAAATACTGAGATATATTTTTGGTTGATGTTTCAAGTCTTGGAACATATTATATATTACTGTCAATTGCTTTTATATACATTTTAAAATGTAATTGAAAACAAGTTAAACTGTTTTCTTTGGCATAAAAGTACATCTATCAGGACAATGTACAATCATGTTATTTTGAATTTAGGGATTTTATATTTTTGTTTTTGTATTTAGATGCCCAGGGGAATGCAGAATTATACAACACTGAGCCATAAGCAGCCACAGACAAAAATGTTGATTTAATCATGCTGTGTCTGTATAGACTTATCAGTGTATTATATGACAACAACTTTATTTTGTATATACATTTTAAAAAGAAGTATTATGTAATAAAATTTTACTTAATCTTTTCAATGTTTCTGAGTCTATCATGGCTAAGCTCTTTGACTTGTTTTGTCAGAAAGAGAAGTTTGCTACTAAGGGGCATGTTAGTACCAATTTCTTAATTCCTTCCATCTACATGACTAAAAGGTCTGGACCACAAGGCACAGATAAGGACAGCAAAGCAGTTAGTCTGAGGACCTGAAGCTTATTCAATACACATTTTACAAAGTTTTTAACTCAGACTAACCTGATGCATGAATATTTCAAGGCTCATTTATACCTGGAGTCCATTGAAAGCCTCAATTTATTTTCAGTGTAAAAGAAACTTAGTTTGTGTGTGCTGAGACTGCTGCATGCTGTGATACAAAGTGTGATTAGTCAGAACAATGGGGAGATTTGTTTAAAAATTACTCTTGATTAAAACTGAAACATGGGAACACGAATGTTTACTGCAGGATTGACTATATATTAATTCTAACATTTAGCTTTTTGGAGAGTGGCAGACTTAAAAGCCAGAAAAGACTTTTGCATAGTTTGTTTTTTAAATTGGTAGAAAAAAGATATACATCAAAAAGATTCAAAGCTAAAAATCAGAGCGATGAATGGAAGGTGAACTGAGGCCATTTCACTTAATTGACACTGCTTGCCATGGGAAAGCAAACTACAGCCTTTAGTTCTAGAGATGTCCCTGTCTCTAATTTTATATTTGGATTAAAATTGGGGCCTGCTCATTTTGTCATATGTTGAGGTTTAATGATGCTCAGCCTCCACTCCCTCCACAGTGGGATGGGAGGAGATTTGGAAGGGCAACAATAATAAAACTTGTGGGTTGAGGCAAAGACAATTTATTAGGTAAAACAAAAGCTGCCAACAGAAACAAAGAAAAACAAGGAGTTAATTCACTGCTTTCCATGGCAGGCAGGTGCTCAGACATATCCTGGAAAGCAGGGGTCCATCATCAAGCAGGGAGCCTAACAGTTACTTGGGAAGACAAATGGCATCACTCCTCTTTTTCTCATTCTTCCCCCAGCTTATATTGATGAACATGATGTCACATGGTATTAAATATCCATTTTGACTGTTGGGATAAGCTGTCCCAGCTGTGTCCCCTCCCAACTCCTCGTGCACCTCCAGCCTCCTTGATGGTGGGGTAGAGTGAGAAGCAGAAAAGGCCTTTAGGCTGTGTAAGCCCTGCTCAGCCATAGCTAAAACATTCCTGTGTCATCAACACTGGTTTAGTCACAAATCCAAAACACAGCAGGATACAAACTTCTATTAAGAATATTATTCTAAACAAAACCAGTGCACTCAGAAATGTGAGTTTTGAGTGGAGTTTCATTCTCTGTCTCAGTTAAGTTGCTTTGCCAGAACTCAATGATAACAGTCCCAGATATTTGTGAAATACGGGGGTGACAGTCACCTTGCTAAGCCATTAGGCCATGTAGAAAATAGAAGGCTAGGAAGGCAGCCCTGCCCTCCCCTGGACAAGGACAGACTGAGGCCCTAGATCCTGCTTCTGTCAGAGTGTGTGCATTTAACATTGTATCATAAGAGAAAAGCAGAGCACTTCTCACATAAGAGATCAGAAGCTCAGTTTCTACCCTTTCTGCCCAGCTAGGTTCAGACCCCTCTTGTCTGTTTGGTTCCTGGTCCTATGACTCTTGCATTCCTCACTGCCAGTGGTTTTGTTTCAAGAAGGCTGAAGAAGTCATCAAAATTGAAAAGCAGAAACCGTGTCTGAAAGATGAAAGAAGGAAGTCTAGACTTTGCTAACATAAACTTAAGTACACAATAAGGCAGGCCAAAAAAGATCTTGTGGAGCAATTTGCTAGCAGCATAAAATGAATAATATATTTCATTTTTTAATATATCAGAAGCAGAAACCCTGCCAACAAAATTTGTATAACCAACATAAGATTGATGTGTAAAAGGAATAATGTCAGAAGATGATAAGGCCACTGCATAAAAGATAAAAGAATTCTCTGCATTGATATTAACAGTGATGGCCATTAAAGAAGTTTTTTTCTTTATGGGTGTCAAGTCTAAGGAACTGTCCTAAAAGTGTTTTATAACAAGTTAATAGTTATGTATTGTCAGGATGAAATTACTTTTGCCCAAGAGCTTTAAAGAAAATCAAGTATGAGATTGCTGATCTTGTTTGTAATGGATAGCTTACTGCTTAAATTGGCTTTAGTATCAGATGAATGAATTAATGTAATGACTATTTTTGAAAGGACACCAAAAGCATCTGGGAAATGAAAGATTTTTATGTCTGACTGCTATTTCAGGCAAATGTTGAAGGAAATATGTTAAATAATATCATCCGCAGACACATAATATACTTACTCTAAAGAATTAGACTATGACTAAACATAGGGCATTTGCATAAGGAAGTCTGTGATTTGCAAATGGAGTAGATGTGTTTCTTTTTAAATGTTAACAAACACCTATGTGTTCTCTGCTTGAAATGCCCTACATATATTTTCAAGAAGCTATCAGCTAGACAGCTTTACCACTGGCTCATAAAGAAACAAAATTATCAATGAGTAAGATGGAATTTCATGACCAATAATAGGTAAAAGGGTGGAAATTAAAAGGTAGGCGTAAGTGGTTACTTGCTAAAATAAGAAAGGTAATGTAGATAGCCCACAAGTTTTGGTTTTTGAAGTTGCTTAAGTGTTATTGTGTAGGGTAGGGGATGAATAGCAAGATTCTAAAATTTGGTGCTGTTGTATAGCTCTTCAGCTTGAGCAAAACTGAAATTTACTGAATCTGCAGTAAGATTTCACAGTACAGAATACCCAATAAGAAGGTAGATGAAATTCAAGATTCAGAAATTTCAAATAATGCACGTGAAGGGAAAAGTCAACTCTGGGTTTACAAACAAGAGTAGGTACTAAATCAAGTATGAACGTCCAGAAATGAAGCTTTTTAAACAGATAACTTTATGTATCCAGTTGTCAATGCAGAAAAAAAAAAATTGGAATTGCAAAAAGAGAGTAAACAGTGAAATGGAAAATCCAATTATAATGCTGATTAATTCAAAAGTACTCTTTTGAATGCTCCCCCACTCCTGATTTCTTCTTCCCGGAAAGAATGCCCAAAAATGGCAGCGAATGATGGTTTTAAGTGTTCAGAGTGCAAAATGGTTGATGGAAGTTAGGAATGATACAGACACATGAGTTGAGGGAAATCCCAATTAAGTAAAAGGTTTTCATACCATACTATGGTGTCATACTATCATACTATGGTTTTAAACCATAGATTTCATTTTCCTAGGATATTTGGCTTTCCAGAATATGAGTTAGTAAAAAAAAACCAAACAAACAAACAAACAAACAAACACAAAAAAAAACAACCAAAAAAAAAAAAAAACACCAAAACAACAACAACAACAAAAAAAACCTGGGGAAAATTCTGAAATTCTGCAGGAACAATTAGTTCCACAAAGTAGATGAAACCTTTTGCTTAAGAACTTCCTAAATGTCAGGCTACTGACATTTTGGACAATTTATGGGAGAGAAGTATTGCCTTGGTTTTGCCCCATTTTCTTATAGTTTACCCACAGGCATCTTTTCTGGCCTCAGAACAAATTAGATGGATCATTGTTATGACCTTGGGAAGACTGTTCTTTCATTCTTATGCAGCCCATTTATATATAGTTACTATTACTTTTTTCTCCCTCCTATCTAACTTGAAAATCTATTCTGATGATATAATTTTTTTCTGTGTATTTTCTAATAGCTGGGCTGTATTTGACAATAGCCGTAAAAATGACTGAAGACACAAATGTATAGAATTTTTTGTGTAGATAATCAAGAACCTAATCTGCAGTAGCTGGAGAATTAGGGGAAATACCATAAATATCCATACTTTAATTAAAATTCAAAGACCACTGTCTTTAAGAGACCTGAGAAATTGGTTTCATTGTCTTTGAGACCACTACCTACACATGTAAAACATGTAACCTAAATGTGTTACTTATTTCACCCTATATAAATTTTTTTCCTCATATATTGAATACTAAATACAACCTCTTTGAACTGGCAAGTGTCTGAAGTTACTATCATATAATACTTGTAGTATTTTGACTGAGGGTTTATATTTTAAGGTTTTCATCAGCATTTCAAAATCAAGAAGCACCTGCATTGCAGTTAATGGAGTGCTGAACTATTTTCTATCTGGGGGCAGATACAGAAACTAAAAGGTATCTAAAATGGAACATACGTGAATCCAAAAGTCCACATTTGAAGTCCATAAACCTGCTTCTCAAACTTTGGCCTAGCACCTAGATACCTTAACTGCTCTAGGACAGGTCTTGTAGTTAGCATGTCTGATTTGGGACACCCCATTCACAAACTTTTAGATACCTCAGCTCTATATGTGGGTCTGTCTTTGGAAACTTTTCTATTGGCTCTTGATTTAATTAAATGATTTTCCATTCCAAAAAATGTTCCAACGTATTACTTTTAATGTATATAAAGCAGATTTTTTAATTTCTGTGAAGAAAAGCAGATTATTTCTTTAAATTGGTAAGTAGCAAAGATCTTATTTGATATAAGAGATGATTGAAAGAAAGAATTATCTCTGGCTCCACACTTGGATGCTGTGAGCAAAATGAAGAGATTCTCCAAGCTAGCACATGCTGGTAGATTTACAGCTCTGCTGTAATTGGCAAAACAGTTGACAAAACATGTTTATATAAAACTCATGAAAAAAGACATCTTTTTCTTCATGTACTCAGTGTTCACAGGATTTCTTTTCCTCTTTCATTTTCTCTGTTGCGAGAGATGGAAATTGACAAGTTTTACAAACACATTTTGACAAAGGAACAAAATTATTTACCTTATTGATAGGAAGTAGAAATTACTCAGTTTTAGTAAGATCTTTTAAAGACCCCTTTGTGAAATTAAGTACTATCCAATGGGCTAAATGAGTTACATAGGAATATACAGTCTCTGTCCCAGAAGTTTTTAAATCAATGTAATTATCACTGGAACCATGGGGTTACTGTAAGTATATATTTTCAAAATATTTCCCAAATTCTTTACTAGTGTCCATAAAATGTTGTGTTTTCTTAGAAAACTCTGTATGAAAGGAAAAAAAAAAGTTAATTTTACATCGGTCTAGTTTGTCTCTTCTTGTTTTCTTTTTTGCTGTGTTTTGTATGGTAGAAAAATCTCATCAGAAATGTCTTATTCTTCTGACCCAGCTCCCTTTGAAAACTATTTTGTCATCCTTCAGCTCCTTAAAGGAAAAGATGAAAGCAAAAATATGGATGTGTTTCTAATGAAGATAATGAAAGTTGAAAGGGAAGTGGAAGCATTGGAGGAAAAGTGAAATGTGGATACTGATAGATGCTCAGCAGAGAAAGATGGAAATGATGAGTCTGTAATGTGACTTAATGACACTTTAGAGAAGAAAAAAGATTGGGATGAACAATGCTGAAAGCAGACATTTGAGATTTCACTGAGAATCTGAAGTCCATATGAAGGCATTAGATTGATTACAGACAATACTATATAAACTTTTTGTGACTTTCTTTGACATAGTGTTTAATCTCCTACTGAGAGCTGAATAAAAATATTTTGATACACAAAATATTTCTGACACCAGCCTCAAAATACAATACTAAGGGCAATAGAGATCAGCACAAAACTTTCCTAAAAGTTTAAGTGGGTTAAATTCTTACTGGAAGTGGCCAAAAGTGATCTTTTTTTTACAGGAGTTTTGTTTTTTTATAATATAGTATAGTATGGGTTACATATGTATTTTTTATTTCTGATTTTTTTGAATCTAATTTGATTATTTTGCAGAGTATTTTCTCAAACAAAGATAGATATTTATCTGGTAAATGATGATAATGACACAAAGCTATTCCTGAAGCTAATTCCTCAGCTTCTCAGACTGAGTTTGATAGAGAAGCTGGCAGTTTATTGGCTGCAGATGATTTGTATGATTGTTGCTTTCTGCATTGCTTTTGCTTTATTTTGTTTTCCTCTCCTCTCTTCATATGCTTAATCTCTAGAACTTCATCTGCTATCTATACTGATATTTTATTTTAATCTGACATAAATCTTTTGATGGATGATCGTACTGAATATTAAATAATTGGACTATGTCATGAAATCATTTGAATATTACAGATTTTTTACTGTCCTGAGTATAACATAAACGATAAATTATGTACTGTCTTTCTTATTTTATCAGGCTGTGAACACTATAGATATAGTAAAATTATCTCTTGTTGTCTTACACCAGAAAATGTACAATGAGCTTGATGAAAGAAAACACATTTTATAACCATGGTAACTGTCAGTAATATCCGTAGATTCCTCTCTCTCTTATTTCTCTATGAAGATTGAAAAACGTTGGTAATTTTTGTTGATTTTTAGTTTTCTGCAAAAGGAGAAAAGGCAAAATCAATGATGGGCATAATTTTAAATCACATATGGCTAAGTATTTAAGAATCACTGGCACAATCGTTATGGCAGGCAATAGAAAATATTTAGATTCAAATAAATTTGTCAGACATAGAATTAGCCTTTACATAAAATTGGTTTGTCTCTGTAGTATCTCTGCAAACATTTAAATGATACCTCTAATGATAGTTTGCGAAAAATGTTGATGTATATAGTTATTTTCAAATGCTTTTTAAAGAGAATCTGATGCTTCTTTGTCAAACTGCATCCATCTACCCAAAAATCCAAGAGGATTTATACAAGAAAAATGTCTTTGTGAGATGCAGATTATTCCGGAATTTGGTAATAGTGTTGTTTGAGAAAGACAAGATTTCTGCTTGATACTGTAAGACTGCCAAACGTATTTCAATGATGTTTTAGAACAACCAGTCATTAACACAGGAATTCAGTAAACGACATACTCGTGCTGCTGCATTTAAGAGTTGCAATAGTCTCCTCAACTTAAATTCAAACAGAGTGTCTCAGATCAAAGGCCATGAACGTGCAAAAGACAAGTCTTTCAGATGCCCTACATCCAGGCTGCCTGGAGTTGTAATCCTGTGCAAATGTGTGGCCAGGGCATGTTCTCCTGACTTCCTGCCTGCAGTGGAGAGCTCTGGCAGGAAGGAAGGCATAATGACCACGTTGCTTTTTGCGTTGTGTCACTGCCCAGAAGTCAGGGGAGGGGTTCCACCCTTCCACTCCTTTTCTTGGAATGAGAACTAATAGATGGACGGCTTATATTAACTGATTACAGATTCTGTGTGCCGATCTGCCCTTTCTTTTAGATGATTTAAATCTGTGTGTACAGCAGCGCCCCTGTGATCTTTTGTAGGGAGTCACAAAGGCTTTTCTTATTCTTCTTGGAAATGCTGCAGAAACACTTCTTGCCTCTCAAAGGAATTTTCAAAAACAACCCATGGAAAACAAACCTACAGGGTATAAAGATGCAGTCAGTTGAGGAGAGGGGTAGTCCAAACACTAAATTCTTTGTGTCTGGACTTCCAGAATATTACAGAAAAGTTTTAAAATGTAGAATATCCCACTAAAAAGCTGTTTAAAAGTCTTTTAAATTAATACTTCCATTCTGAAAGAGGAGTCATACCAGAGACAACATGTAGCTGCCTTCTTCCTCTTTATTTGACTGGGCATCTAAATTGGCAATTTTAGGTTGAAACTGGCTTCTGATTTTAAGAGGGTTTAGGTGTAATCTAAATTGCATTCTATGATGTGAGAAGGCTGTTTATTCTTTGAAGAGAGTCAGATTTTCATAGACACTATGTTTTGTGAGAAAGTTCTTCAAAAGATTGTGTCAAAGTGTAAATTAGAAATTTATATAACAATAGATTAAATGTAACTGTCTCTAGACATTCAAAAATATGATGCAAAACCAAAAGATTATGGATTTAAAAACGAGTTCAAAATAATATTTATTTGAAGGTGATCTTTCTTTGCTGTTTTGATTTTAAACTCATACTCTATTCACCTACCATCTTTTCTTTACAAACCCAAAGATGACAAACTTTTCAAGTAAGACACTTCAGATTCCTTTATAAACTATTATCTGACAAAAAGAGTTTAGGTTTAAAAAACAACAACATATACTATTATGAGAGTTAGAAAAAAATTAATGAGTTGACAATCCTGAGACATTACAGAAGACTATATATTAAAACATTCTTCATTAGTTTTGTTGGATCAACAGAAGATGTCCCCATGCGTTGTTAGTGCTTGTCCATGTACAGATCTTTATATGCAGCTCTTCACGATGGATTTAGATGTCCCTCTCACAGTTAATTTGTGTGCTGGTAGCAAAATACATTTCATATTTTAAATGCCATTGTCTTCATTTCCATCCTGTTTTCTTCTACATATTTCTTCTGTGTATCTTTAAAATATCTGAGCTTATCCTTTTCTATAAAACATTATCTTTAAAATAAAAGACCTTTTTCAAATGCAGCAATGGCCTTATGTTGATTTTAATGTGTACTGTCTTCTCATATTTTTTAAATCCATGTGTATTTTCTGATGTAAAGTGGCCTTTTTTCCATATTGGTATGAAGGTTATTATTAAAGAAAAAAAAATAGGAAATAGTCAAAGTTCTTTATGATTTTTCCATGTTACAGTTAAGAAATACTTTAGAGTATATAAAGAATACCTGTCTGGGAAAGGCTGAAAAAAATCTCAATGTTATCAGAGGATTGAATCATTTAAAGAATAGAAAAACGATATGTCTAAACTTATGATAACTGGATGTAAGTAGGTTTCTTAAGTATGTGGAGAAAAAAAAAAAAAAAAAAGCATATGGCAACACCTATCTAAGCTTTGGAAATTCATATTCATAAATATAATCATCAAATAAATGTTTGTAAAGTAGACTGTTATATATCCACATTAGATTTAGTTTGAAAATAATTATTTTCAAAAAAAGAGAAAAATCTGGACAAAGTATTTTACATGCATGACCATTTGAGCATGAGTCTTTTCTATTTGGAAACTATTATCATATTGCATTTCTACAGTTTAGTTATATGTAGTCTCCCCAAATTACTCAAGTACATTCTTGATATTTATCAGAAAAAAAATTCAAACCCAAGCATTGCAGCTTGATTATAGCCTTCATAGCTTAAAGCCAGAAGACTTCCAAACATCTAATTAAAGTAGAAAACATCTAATAGAAAACTAGCAAGCACTTAATACAAGAGAGAAATGCACAACATCACAGAAAAGACAGAAGAATAAAGTGCTTTTTACAGTAGATTTCATAAAGCTGACAATGTAACACAATTAGACACATCAGGGAGTCACAATGCATAATAGAACATTTTAGTAGTGACAGTAAAGTCCATACAAACTGTGTGGTGTATTGAAGCAGAGCTTCACTTGAATGAAAGCGAAACAGCTGACTGCTGGGATTAGGCATTTTAGAATTAGTCTTGTAGACCGTGGTTTGCTTTTGGGAAAATTTTGCTTAAACTAGAGACATTAACACTCATTTTTCATTATTTTAAAGAGCAATAGCAGCCCCTAAAGAAAAGACCTCTGTGTGCTGACGCCCAAAAGAAAAGCACGTCTGAAATTTCTCAAGATTTAAAACTGTATTTTTAGAAGGATTTGCTGAACACTTGTTTTAGGAAAGAGTGCTGTTGTGGTTTAACCCCAGCTGGCAACAAAGCACCACACATACACTCGTTCACTTCCCCACCAGCAGGATCCGGGGGAGAACTGGAAAGGTAAAATTTAGAAAACTTGTGGGTTGAGATACAGACAGTTTAATAGGCAAAGCAAAAGCCACACACACAGGCAAAGCAAAGCAAGACCAGGAATTAATTCACCACTTGCCATGGGCAGGCAGGTGTTCAGCCATGCCCAGGAGAGCAGGGCCCCATCACACTTAACAGTTACTTGGGAAGACAAACGTCGTCACTACACTGGCCCCCCTTCTTCCTTCTTCCCCCCTCTTTATATACTGAGCACGATGCCACGTGGTCTGGAATATCCCTTTGGTCAGTTTGGGTCACCTGTCCTGGCTGTGCCTTTTCCCATCCTCCTGTGCACTCTAAACTTCCTTGCCAGCATGGCAGTACGAAAAGCAGAAAAGACCTTGGCTCTGTGTAAGCCCTGCTCAACAACAACAAAAACGTGTCTGTATTATCAACCCTGTGTTCAACACAAATCCAAAACACAGCCCCATACCAGCCACCGGGAAGAAAATTAACTCTTACCCCAGCCAAGCAGGAATCAACACAAATGTAACTATACATAACTTCCGGCATTTCCAAAACGTCAAGAGGTGTTTTTTGGGACAAGTGCTGCTTGACAGAATTCTGTCTGTAAGACACAGAGAATTAAAATTAAATTATTTAAAGGTTTCCTTTTCATTGGTCCATTCTGTGAATGGAAAACAAGATTCTAAAATGATTTCTCAGAAATAAGCAAGGCCATGTGATTAATACTAATTTCCATTATCAGCTTTCTGCCTGAAAGACTATGCAACCTGCTGAATACTGTGTTAGCAGCTTGGTTTAAACCAGAGAATTCTGTTACTGCTTAAATGACTTTATTCATAACCATTTTTTTCTATTATACGCCCACTCACAGGCAAACAAATATCCAGGATGCAAAGTTAGCTTTAGTACTTCCTAGCTGAATGTTTTATGGCTATTGTTATTAAAATAAGAAAATTCACTGTTTCTTCCATGAGCTGAAATGAACAATGTTGGAGATACTACCAAAGAAACCTACTTTAGAGCACATTTATTAGATAGAGATGGTACAGATAAAATATGATGCAACATATGTCTATTTCGACCATCGTGGTACTGGTGGAAGATGCTTTTAAGTCATGGAAAAAGAGGGCATAAAATATCTAAACACTTTAACTATGTACTTCCTAGATATGGCCTGATCTGTAAGCCACAAACTTTTGGTTAATTTAAAAACTCAATTCAAGTACGGATTTTCTTGATCTGTCTCTTCCTTGGTGCCTGATTGCAATTAAATATTCTGCTCCCACAAGAACAGAGCTACAGTTACTGCAGTAATGTATTAAGGTTTTTATGTCACATTCATCTTGAGCTTTTCCAATAAGAAATGTGATGATGAATTCAAATGTGGTCTATCCTTCCCCTCATCTTCTCCCAGAGGAAAGAATCATATGTGTAGTGAAGTGGTTTTTGCTGATTTATTTATGTTTAATATGTGCACTGTGCTACTTGGGTTTATCGAAGAGAAGAAGTGTACTTTACCTTTCATCTGAAAGATGTTACATGGTGATATTATCTATGCATTTCTGAGTTATCTTAGAATTGTTATTGTGAATAGGCAAATGTCTGTGAAAAAAAAAAATCTTGCAAGTTCTCTTCCTTATTTTTTTTTTTTAACAGAGAAATGTATAGTGTTGAATTATATACACCTTCTGAAAAATAAATTTCTAGTTTAAAATAGCTGAATGCTTCAGTGATTAAGTCATGCCCATGGAACGAGGGTTTTGAAAATCTTTCTTCTGAAATATATTAAGTACCGTACCACGGAAGACAGTTCTTCCAGGAACAAACTAATGCAGTGCCAGAAAATCAGCTTTTATAGCATTGTCAAAGTATTTCCAGCTATAACACAGTTTTACAAGTAGATACTGGCATGAACATCAGAATACACCTGAACTTAAAGATTTTTTTTGTCATTATCTATTTTTTCTGTCTGTGAGAAGAGGAAAATTTCACTAGATATGTAGCACTTAATATTATTTTTAATAAGGCAAATCCTCCAGGATCCTGTCATAGAATTTGTTTCTGCTAATAAATGCAAGCTTTAAGTTGTGCTGATTTTGAACACTCTTGTAAGATGAAACTAGTGCAGAGACCCTGGAACTAGCCAAAAGGATGGAAAGTGATACAGCTGTATTGGCACAGTGGTGCTTCTGAGGTTGTTTTTGTTAACTGGCAGGTCCCACAACATCAGAGCTGCTGCACCACTCTCAGACACGTTGGTAGCCCTTTCTAGCACTTTCTGGCACATTCCTGTCCATGTGACATTAGCTGACAGGTGGTTCAGGTGCTTCTGAGCTATAATTCCTTTCTGTAATATAAGGAGATGAGGGCCCGAAATCTAAAAGCATGTGAACCTCTCTTTCATTGTAGATGCAGATATGTAGATATTTCAATGTAGATAGCTCTATATGCTCTGAGCTTCTTACACAAAGCCACTTGATCAATACAAATAGAAAATTTGTGGAAACATAGGGAACTGAAACTGGAAAGACTATGCAAGGATAAGATTTTTAAGCATTATTTATTCTGACCTAAAAATGTTAATATAGATTTTTTTTTTCTGTGATAGTCACACCTTTATATATGTAATTACTTTCTAAGATACCCTCAAACTGTTAAGCACAGGCATATCACTCAGTCTTTTTGGGAGCAGACTTTAACCATTTACATGATGCAGATTCTTCCTCAGTCCTTTTTGAACTGCATCCACAGGCAGTTGAAGGGTAGTTTCTGATGAACAAATTTTAAGATGACAAATAGTGCTGATGGGAGAAATATGCTTATTTGCAAACTACTGATGCTAGTAACATAAGGACTTTGCTAAAAGTCTGATACAAAATCCAAGATGTTAGAAAACACTAGTGCAGTTATTCTAAAAGCAATAATCTTCGAAACCTGTTTTTCCCTCATCTGCAGAGTGATGAGTTGCATGTCACAATGTGAATTCTAGCTGATGGTCTCTTAATTCTGGAACACTGTTCAAATATATGGATTAGAATTACTCTTCTTTGGGACACAACTATTGGAAACTCAATGAAGTTTTTCTGTTGCAGCAACATGCTGAGACTGTGATGTTTAAGTAACTGTAATACAGGATGGAAAGAAGAAGTTATGCAAAATAAACATAAAGAGTGCCAAAGTATTACTTTATGAGCTGCTCTTCTGGGAAACAGGTTTAGCGGTGGTGATACTTCTTTCAGGGAAATGAGTGTGTGGAGGGTTAATGATAAAACTGGATGCAGCTGGATGCTATTGCCAGTAACATCACACACCTCTGGATTATAGTGTGCTGGCACACACCTCTGCTTTATACAGTGTTCTGACAGAAAATGCTCTTTTCTCCTTTGTTTTGTAGTTTTCTTTTTTTTTGATTTGGCTGTTGGCAAAAGCTGTGAAAGAAGCCACAGCATACAGAGACGCACCACAGGGAGTCCTCTATAGACTAAGTTACCCAAATAATACTTTGTGAGTTTTTTTTAAACCTCACTTTGTTTAGGAGTAAATGTCAGCTTTCTCAGTGAAGCTAACACTAAGAAAACTTGTATAACTATTGTCATTGAGTTATTTTTGCTTATATAACAGAGGAAAATAAATCTAAGGGTCAAATAAACAACAGAATCTTTCAGTACAACAGATTTAATTAAACCAATCTATTTTGTGATAACTATTAATAGCTGACCTTCAACTAGTTCTCAACAGAAAATACAAAGAAGATTCTTTTACCTGATATAATTGCTCTTGAGAGATTTTTAAGTCCTCTATAAATCAACAATGCATGTTTGCATGTTTATTTAACATTTATAACCATGCTATTTTCTTTAATCATACCTATATATGAATTAATGTATGTACATTTATGTAGTTGATGTTATTTAGAACTCCTCCTTGTCTCACAGGTAACCTGTAACAGTCTGTCCATGCAGTTTTCTCCAAAGGATTCCTCTTGTAACCATGCAGAAACTCTGTGGACCAGAGCTTTACAATTCCATAAAGATATTATTCTTATTATTCATTAAAAATACAATTAATTTGGCAAATTTTCTGATTGTATGAAACTTCGGTTGATCTATACAGAGAAAAGCCTGTGTCTCAGTGCAACAAACTGGCAAAAACAGTGTAATATATAAATAACAGTCCTTAATCTACCAAAATGTGACTACTATCTGTTTATGATTTGAGATCCAATTCATATTAGGCATTTAAAAAAAAATGAAGAGACTGAGTTACAAATGTACTCCTGAAGACTTACAGAAATCAACCTACAAACTTGAAGATGGAGCTGCAGGCTTTTGCAGGCTTTTAAAGAATGTGGAGAAAATATATTTTTATGCATCTGGCCTTTCAATCATGATGTGCTTGTTATTTTAGATTGCTTTTGCAGGCTGAATTGTTTAGAAGATTAAAAAACAAAACAACAGAAGAACCCAAAACCTAAACTAGCACTTTCTTTTAGGTGTATTTGCTCATCTTCGGGTCTTTTCTGTAATGATTGACGTATGGCAGTAATTTTCAGGTATAGTGAGCCACAGAATCACAGAATACTCTGAGTTGGAATGGACCCACAAGGATCATCAAGTCTAACTCTTAAGTGAATGGTTCATACAGGGATTAAACCCACAACCTTGGCATCATGGGCGCCATGGTCTAACCTACTGAGATAATCTCAAGGTTTATTAATAATGTGAAAGAGAAATGGTTTTCCTATCTTGAAAGATATTTGGAATTGTAAAAGTCCACTTACACAAATGCAGGAGTCAAAATCCCTAACAAATATATACAATGAATGGTTTCCAAGGAGGAAAAATATAATGGTATTAAAATAATAATGCTTAAATACTGTTGTAGCAGCTGATATCTAATCTTGTCCTTATGACAGCATCCATGTAATTTTTGGCAATTTAACCACTTATGCCCAAGGACTGGAATCTTGCAATGTTTCACTGTGGTTGAGTTTTGAAGGCTGAAGGACACGAATGCTTTGTGCTCTGAATTTTGTCACCAGCTAGTGCATGGATTTGACTTCTGTACCTCAGTTTCTTGTCCTCAAAAGAGGGGTAATTCACCATATTCCCCACTAGAACAGTTGTAGTAAGTGCTTCCACATTAATGATGGACTGTGATACCCTCATAATGAACTTTTTAGAGAAGCCTTTAAGAAGTATAGTTCCTATTCAGAAAAAAGGTTTGAATTGTATGAAGAAAGTAAAGCCTTGGGTCACACATTGAATAATGAGGGTAAAAGAAAATATTGATCATCATATTGATCGCTAAGTGAGTATCATACATTCATGGCCTGTAGAAAGGCTGAGGTCCTGCAGAAAATCTGTTGTGTAATGGTGTAATTAAAGATTATAACATAATGCATATGTATGAAGGATAAAATTAACATTGCAATAGGAACCTCAAATTTAACATTTTTGAGCGATTGAGCACTCAACCCAATAAGTTCTTTCAACATATATTTGTGGGTATGTACAATATATATATAGGCAGTACTTAATTGTGCATATAAATTATGGACTTCAGGAAAGGAAAATTTAAGAAAGAGTCTTTTAAAATTGTATTTATTATATGTGTACCCTTAAATGGGCCCTTTCCAATGGAACAGCACAGTGAGGTTGAAATCAATGGAACTAAATAATATCATTAAATCACAGAGTGATGAAACAGATTCCCTAAGGGTTTGTTTTGAGAACCGGAGGTCTGATGTATCTATATTGAAAGTAATAATGTCTTGTCACCAAATAAATTTTTCTCACCTTCAAACTATATATTTGGTCAAAAAGAAGGAAGAGGTGTGACATGCAAATTCTGCAGCATACACACAAGAATTTTACTCCATCTATCTCATGTGTCCACATAGGTTGAGATCACAAGAGTCCTCTGGGAAAAAAGGCTATTGCAATAAACAGGATGAAGAGAATTTTAATCAGATCCACTCAAGACACTCTTTTTGACTTCCATACCATTGATAAATATGCAGGATGTGAATTGATGCTTTTAATAATGCAAGAAAATTCATCGTTTCAGACAACCAGGTACAGCCCCTTAGCTACTAACCATTATATTGTATCAGTAAGGAAGGAGGAGGAACAGAGAGAAAAAACACATGTTAATTATTGGCAGCTGTTGCTGCTCTTTTACTATTTGAGTAAAATCCCAGTAACACAAAAGTGAGCAGAGGAAGTGAAAATGAAAGTTTTAGAAATCTTTCTTACCTTTGATTATGCGAAACCTGGAGGATTTTCTTTATGCTTTTTATTTTGTTTCCATGAAAAATTAAATGTAGATCTAGATTTTTGAAACACCCTTTTCCCTCATCTCCTTCTGGACATATTTATGTATGTTGCTCTATATATTCTCTTGGTTTTGTAGAGATTTTTTTATACATTATATATTGTATTTTTATGCTTGCTGGATGTAAGTGTTCGAAGTTGCAATTGCATCAAATTACCTTGGCAGAGCATGTGGTTGCTATCATGGAATGCCACACTTCTCCCACAGAGATAATTGTGTTCCACTAGTGGGTGGATTCTTCTTCCTGTGCGTAATATATAAAGCACTTTGGGATCATCTGTGGTTGACAGAAGCTGCTGCTCGTGTCATTGACTTTTAATCTAAGGTGGTCAAAACTCTTTATATACTTTTTGTTGCATCCATTTTACCAGTGTTACTTTCAAACCTGGCACTAGCTCTTGGATGGCCCTCTGTTCTTTTCAAATTATTCAGTGTTATGGAAACTTCCCAGTCTGACCATTCAGGAGACTCCCTGGCAGGCACATCCCGAGGCCAGAGACTGCCACTGCTGGGACCAAAGCCCTTTTGTAGGGGGCAGCTCCAGTGACCGAGGTGTCCCCCTTGGCTCCCCACACACCCACTCACACAGTCAGACCAGGTTCCCTCACCGGTTCAGCCCCAGGTTTCCCATGGCAGTCTCAGATCTGTTGCTCCATAAAGCCATTTATTCACAGCACAGTAACTCAGGAACAGCCCGAGACAGTGCCCCCAAGGTGCACCCCAGCCAAGGAAGCCCTGGGCTTTTGTAGCCTCACAGTCCACCCGCAGCCAAGTCTTTCTCTTCCTCTCTGTGTCCATCCACCTCGCTGGCAGTCAATAGTTTTTATCTTCGTTATGCAAAAAGTTGGTAATTCCCAGCTCCTGTCCCTCAGTGTCCATTCACCCACCTTTGTGCTGTTTTTTTAGCCCAAAGATTGGCAGTTCAAGGCCTCTTGTCTCAGGCTCCCACCCAGAACTCAATCTGCATCTCAATCTGCGGTTTCCAAGCTGAGCTACCTGGACCAGATATATTCTTCAACAACAGTTGCACAGTCCCATATATAAAATTCATTTTTCTAGATAGAACAAGAATATTTAAAAGATTTTGTCAAAAAATCCATAGACAGATGTAATTCTAATCCCCTTTCCAGATGGTTATAGAAAGGATTTGAGCACTCTACAGATTTCAGCATTGTAGATAATCATTATCCAAGTTCAAAATTATAAAGTAATGCAGATGCTCTATAAGAACTTACTATAGATGAACACATTGTGTATAAATATGTTTTAAAGCACAAAATTTGACTCGGGATTTATTTTCTCCCAAGTAAGTTCTCTTACGTCCCAATTTAGTTAAGAAAGTCCTTGTTTAATTGGCAAAATTTTAGACATATACTCAGGTCACATTGACTTGAATAGAATTCAGATATGTGCTCATAATCAAACATTTATGGACATGTTTCTTTAAATGAATGCCATTACTGGTTTGTGGATCTCTAATAATAAGAATCATATTCTACTCAATAAACTCATCATGAAGCCTTAATATAGGCAGAATGTCAATAAACAGAGGTTTACTCCTATGTTGCTCTTTAAGCCAGGAATATGCAAAATTCTGTTTGTTTGCTTTACGGAGAACTCAAACAATCTTTTTCACTTATGTTGGTCTATTATATTAAATCGAAGTGGGTGTACCTTGCCAATATATATTGAAATGGATGACAAAGCTCAAAGCAAATAGAAACTGAAATAGAGATTAAATAACCTGGGAGACCCTTCATTTTAGCTCTGCTACATGGTGCAGAATGAACCTAAAGTCTGTGGATATTAAACATTATAAATAATATCTTTGTAAAGAACTGTATCATTAGCCTCATTTTATTGACAATTAACCAATATAATGATAGACCATGGATAACCTTGGACTTTGTCAGCTGGTATGAAAAGAAAACTTCCTGCTACAAATGTCTTTTCTGCTGTCCTTACCTGTTCTGCTAAGTATTGAACCGGCACCAAATTGCAAGTAGTGTCACTGACAAATACTGCATTTAGAAGGGCTGATTTAACAAAGTAGCAGAGCAGCAGGCTGGTTATGGCAGTGACAGCAGCACTAAGAGGATTTCAAAGCATTGTTAGACTTTCTAAATCTTTTCCTTATCATCTTTCCAATTTCTAATTTGCTCACTCATTCAATGCAATCTCTTTTCAGAAGTTATTCTGTTTCCCTTTCTGGAAGTCAAGTAGTAAACTGGAGTTATTCCCTGCTGCGCTACCTTGGTTCCTTATTTTTTTGGCAGATATATATTAATGACTTATTCAAGCAATTCCAGCACTTAACTTTCTGTATCCTGGGCAGAGTGAAAAGCTGCAATAGGCTGTAGAAGTATGTAATTGGCCTTTATATGCTGTCAGTCCTCCTGCTAGATATGACTATGCCAAATACGAAGATGGAAGTGGAAGAGAGGAAAACTAATCTGCAGAAAGCATCCCAAATTCAATTAGAAATGCTTGGTATGATAGAAATTAGCATTGAACCGAATAAAGCTTTGGCAGACTGAAGGTATGAACTCCAGATGCAAAGTGATAATGTGTGCAAAGGTTGATTCATCATATGAAGTAGCAGCCAAGATATTGGTGAGATAACCAAGAAACCAGAGAGACGGTTGAATGTACTGAAATAGGAAAAGCACTTGGGAAGGTGGTTGCAGAAGACATCAGCAAATACATCATTGGTGGAATACAGGAGGGTCTGGAGAGAAACAGCTGCTGGAGTAAGATTGGAAACAGGTGAAAGGGCAACAACAGATTTATCCCTCATTGATAAGATTGTGTATGTCTTTCTGTTTCATTGGGAACATAGAACAGCAAGCAGAGAGGTCTGTTGACATAATATGGCATGCTGAATTGAAAAATAATCTGCTAAAAACCCCCCACAAAACAGTGATTGGCTTTGCACAGCAGAAGTCTGTAGAAATGACAATTGAGAAAACAACTTATGTGAATACACAATTGCACTAGCAGCAGCAGTTTTTTTGCAAAAGATTCTTGAAGGACCAGTAAATCATATAAACCTGATTAAATTAGTTTCTTGAAAGTCAATGCATTATTCTGGTATAAGAGTCTTTGAATAATCCATGTAATATATACAAACTTTATAGAAGAATTCACTCTGGGGAAGGTGGCAAACACATTTCAGAGGTCAAAAACGAGGATTTGAGAAGAGATGTTCCTTGAATTTTGTGTGATTGATTTTAGACAGGTACAAAGCATTGAATTTAGAAAGGAGAAATAAGATACATACATGAGAAATAGGTACTAGCTGACTGTGTAGTTGGATGAAAAAGATAAAAGGCTTAACATAGTCCTCAAAATGAATAGAAGCCACTAGTGTGATCCTGTTGCAAAGCAGGAAAGTCTCATTCTTGAATGAATTAAGATGACTGTTGGATGTAAGACATAGGAAGAATTTTTTTCTAGCTCTTCCTGGCTTTAGGGGATCCTTGGCCAGAACAGAGTCCAACAAAATGGTTTAGGGAAGACTGTGATAAGTTGCAGACAGTAGTAAGACTAATTATGCATTTAGAAAAAGTGAACTTTGAAGAAAAAGAAAGGTTTAAATAACTGCATTTATCCAGTCTATCAGATAGACAATAAGGGACACAAATTTCTTCTATTAGGAAAAACTGTTATAATAACAGCAGTGAATGATTATTCCCTGTGATCACAAGGTCTAAGACAGAGAGAAAGCAGCTGAATTTTAAATAAAGACTTAATTTAGATTTTGGGGTAAATTTTGAAAGTCAAGGGTTATTGAAGCAATATGAGAAGATGACTGTTGGTTTTTGTTATTTGCTTATTTGTGGGTGTTTTGGTTTTTTAAGAGCCAGTACATATTATTTTAGTGTTTGTTGAAGTAATTTTTATCTTGCCTATGTGCAGGTAAGACTAGGTGAAACCTTCAGCTCTGTGATTTCTAATATTCTACGCTTAAATGACTGAGAAATTCACCAAATACAGCAGGAATTTTCTACTCAACCAAAAACCAGAAAGGCTATTAATCAGGATGTTTTATGGAGAACTCCAGTGACTAATGAATTCTTGGTAAAGATGAATGAAAATAACCTGCCAATGTGAATGACATTCATTGATTATGAGAAAGTTACTGACTAGCATCAGAGAAAGAAAAATGCTGTTCTGAAAGCGACCCAAGCATAACAAAACACTATCTGCAGTTTCTGAGAAACAAGTGGGCTGGACTGTGGCTGACACAGATGGGAAAGAAGAAAATGAGAGCCCAGAGCAGTGCTTTTTGTCTGTAGCCTATAAGTGGTACATTTATATAGAAGTGCCAAAAGGGTCCAGCACAGTCTGAGGACACAGTGTATGAACTTGGATGAGTCAAAATATCACTCTTATCCCATGTCTGCTGCAAAGACGGGGTGCAGCATCCCACACACAGGGTAATGAAAATTCAGGTTCAAACAGACTGTGAAAAGGGAGTTTGGGAGGGAATTTGGGGAGGGGGAAGGAAGAATTTTGGTGTTCTGCCAAAACGCATTTAGTTCTGACTTGAAAAACAAAACCCCTACAACACTGAATGCTTATTGCAAATTAAGTTCAAAGATTTCATACTCCCTTAACTTAGGCTTTAACTTTGGCCAAATTCCTTTGAAAAGGTGGAGAGTAAAGAGAGACCAAGATGTCTTAATTTCCAAATACCATTTCTTTACTCATTGGAAAAACTTATTTTTTCATGAGGATCACAAGAAAAAGGTTATGCTTTTGGTTTTTTTTTTTTTTTTTTTTTTTTTTTTGAGGAATGCAAAAAAAAGGTTTTGTTTTTTTTTTTTTTTTTTTTTTTTTTTTTTTTTTTGGTGCAAACACCATTTTCTCATGGGTTTTTATAACCCCAACCACTATGATACATGTTCACTCTTGGCCTGTAGATGCTTCTACTTTATAAATGAATACATCTACAGCTTCACTGAGCAGGAGAAAAAGTGAGATAAAACCAGAAAAGCAGCATTTTTTGAATGGAAGAAAAAAAGCACAAAATATGTAGAAAATGGTTAGGCTAAACTGTTCAAAAATCACAAGGAGGAAGTCAGCAAACTGCCCCCACCTGGTGAATTACTCTATTACCATTTTTACTTCTCTATTAGAGTACATTAGGAAAGACATTGTAACAGAACAGGGATTACTTACATAGAAAATGCAATAAAGTGTGGTCAAGCAGACTGTACGGTGGGCTCATTGTGATCGCAGCAGTCAGGGATGAAACCTAAGAAATGGGAAGAATATTACTATTGTGTCAATAAATGTAATTAAGACTGAGATGATAATTTTATTCAGAATCTGTATTTCCTGCTTGCTAATGTCTCTCTCAGAAACTTACCTTTTCAAATGATGCATCTCATATTAGTTCTCTTCTAGTTAATTCTGTAGTACATTTCCATTAGAGACAACCAGAAGGAAAAAGAAACTGTATTACAAACAACATCAATTCCTAGCATTAAGAATGAATTAATTGAAAGAAAAATATGTTATGAATTCTTTGTCCTGGTTTTTCTAAACTCAAATTGAATTTTCACAAAATCTTTAAATTACCTGTGTGGAAGGAAAACATCTGCTTGCTTGTTTGATTTTGTTATAGGTCTATTTAGACTTTGCTATTCTTCGCTAGCTCAAAGATTTGTGTATAAAACATTAACTTTGATGTATGGCATACAATCTTTCTCTAAAATATGAGAGTGGCAGGAAAATCCTGTGGAGGCAGGACGGAGAGGGACACGTGCTGCCCAGGAACAGCTGTGGGCCCTGTGGACCCGCTGTTTTGAGGCCTGGCTGCGGCAGCCAGGGACAGTGGAGTGCAGCCCCTGCCCGCAGCTGATGCTGAGGTCAGGCTCCCGGGCACCGAGTGGCATCCTGTGCTCCCATCCCAGGAGCTGCTGCCAGCTGCATTTCAGCCCAGCTTCAGCCCTGCTGCCTCACAGCCCTGCCTTCAGTTGCCCCACAGGTCCAGACCCTGTCCCCATGGTCCTGTCCAGCCATCCAAGGGCTGTGTCTGGCCCTTGTTCCCTTCACCGGCCCTGATCCTGTCCCCAATCCAAGAACATCCTGACCCGTTGCTGGGAAGAGACTGCTCAGAGTGGCCGAGTGCCTCAGGTTCTACCAAACAGCAGTGCAGCACTTAATGTCAAAAGTTCTGTCGAGGCTAGGGGAGCTGTGACTGCTACTGAGGGTATATATGTACAGGAGTACACCCTCAACACACCTCATGTCCCATCAGGCAGGACTTGGGCACATGCCTGTCATCCCAGTCATCCTTGATGGTGCAAATTCCATCCTGCACACTCGGCTGTGTGGAAACTTCTGTGATTGCTGATGACAGCTGTACCAGCCATGGTCCTGCAGCAGGCATGGGACCAGGCAGAGACCTTCACACAGGAATATGTCCTGATGCTGGACACAACATGGTTTCATAAAGCTGAACATGTGTGACCACAGTAATGGAATAGCTGGGAGACCTGACACACGGAAAGAATTTGGCAAACGCCTCAAGGATGCCTTGGGTAGCTCATAAGATTTAAAGGGCAATGCATCCATTTCCCTTAATTCAGCAGTAATTTCTCCATTGCATAAATATTGCAGCCCCTGAGGAGGAGGTGTCGGAGAAGACAAATGGGCACCAAAAGTGTGCAGAAGTGTGGTGAAATATACACAACCATAAGGAATTGTTGTGTAGGGTCTAGCTGTCTTCAAAGGATGATTTGTATTGCAGTGACTTGGAGAAAAACTGAGTATGATAAATGTAAATGCATAACTTAAACCTAGTTAATTTCTTAATTCATTACAATCCTTCTTTCCTATAAGCAGCTTGGAAAATTATTGATTAAACAAACAAACAAATCCTAGGTTGATTTTTGGCTGGCAACTACTCCAGCCCTAAATCAAATGTTGAATCTGAGGCAGCAGTGTGCTTATCAGCCTCAGGTCATGTCCTTAATGCTCAGTGAAAGGGAAACCTGTTTCTCATTCAGTGATTGCTCAGCTATAATAAACTGCTAACATTTTTTAATTTGATACTTTACATACTCATTATACTCCGATATCACGTAACAGTACAGTAGGTTTGACTTTTTCCCCAGGAGCCATTTTCTCTTGAAGCCTGAACATTTCATTGCTGCACTGTAATTTAAAGGGTTATAGAGACTTGGTGGAATAAATTACAGTGTTTATGGAAATAGCCAAAACCAAAGACAAACTTAAAAAAAAAAAAGACCCACCCAGCTTCAGCACAGGTACTTTTCAGTGGCTTCAAATAATACACAGGGGCGCAAGTTTTGGGCAGAGTACTTTAAACTGTTACAGTCTCTATCTACACAGGAGGGGAAAAGAAATTTACAGCATAACTATCTTAAAAGCTGATTTATTATGATACTTTTTTTCCCCCCATATATACCCATTTTTATACGTGTAAAAAAAAACCCCAAAGAAACAAACCATGTAACCATGTTGAATTTATTTATCCAGTTAAAAAATACAGAGAAAATACTGGTCAAAGTGTCTTGTGTAACAGAACGACTAATCTAATATCAGAAAATAAAACAGGCTTTCAGGCATCAAAGCTTAAGCTTTCAGCTTTCCTTCAGAATGTATTTCTACCTGAGTCAGAGGGGGTGGGAACGAGCATGAAAGCTGTGTTAAATCATCCATTGCAAAGGGAAAATAATAAAGAATTCAGGTTAATAATTAGAAAGAACTTTAAATTAATTAAACAAAGCAACAGGACACAAGAGGTTATACTTTATTGAGCCAGGAAAGCACATTGTGAAGCATAATACTGTACACCAAAGCATATTCAGTCACCTGAGGTACCTATTAATAGACCGGTTAGGCATGGGCTGATATTTAAAACAATTCTTAGTCAAAAAAGTCTTTAGGATTTGTTGACAATTTGTACATACGCATTCATGGTGGCAAGCAGTTTTTAGTGGGAATATAGTGGTGATACATTACTAAAAATAGTTTTGTTTCCCCATTGTAATCTCCTTCCTTCAGCCTCTGCAGCAGCTCCTTAAGAGCTTCTACATAAGGTGAAAGTCCATTCTTCACTATTTTGTGGATTGTTTTTGCAAGCTGATGCTTCTTTGACAACTCCTCATCTGTGTCCATATTGTTATGATGTTCAAAACCTGAGCTTAAACTCTGTTGTCATTCACATTGCAAACAGTTGATTTAGTTTCCTCCATCAGAAGTGAGCTAACTGATTTTCCAGCCAGGATAGCATAGGAAAGATGATGTTTTTTTGTGGTAGGTAAAAAAGAATTCAAAGTTGTGATCCTCTACAACACAGCATGGAAACTAGCCCCCGTCTTTTGTTGTTAAAAACCAATCACTGAGCTTGAGCACTGCTATCACAGGCAGCGTGCTTGTGGCTTTTTAGATAGAAGGTTGAGTGTTTTTAGAAATTAGCTGGAAAAAAAGTCTTTCTCTTAAAAGGCAAACCACTAAAACTACAGAAGAGTAGATGGTGCCTCACAGCTTCAAAAACAAGCAAGCACTCTGGACACATGTCTCTCTTTCTTTACAAAATGTTATGGCATAAACCACAGAGTACTCATAGATTGACAGTATCTCTCAAGATAAGGAAAGGGCAGAAAGGTAATCCGCAGTTAGGGGGGAAGGCAACTAGGAGAGATAAGTGACAGAAAAATAGAGGCCTCAACAGGTGCTTATATAAATATGAGGCTGTAGAAGGAAACAGAGGATTGTGGAGACCATAGGAATATAAAACCCAAAGGGGGGTGTGAAGCCAAAACATCAGAACAGAGGCAGAAAGAAACAATAGGGTTAGAAGAAAATTTTTCTTTCTGAAGGCAGGTTTTGATGCATAACTGTGGTTGACATTCAGGATGAGAATAATCTTCTGTCTGTGAAGGGAAATAAATGGCACATGTAGTAGATTAGAATTTTGCTAATTTTTTGAGGTCAGATTCATGATCCCTCTTTATTCCAGAACCATTTCCAGCACTGGATATATATTTTTGACACAAAAGTCCAAGAATCCTATAATAACTGATCCTTGTATAAGCTCTCCCATACAAGTCTCATGTGTTTCCTGAAAGCTAGGAATTGTTTCAAGATTAAAGCTTGTCTTCTTTATTCCACACATATGCTCCGGATATTCATGTTGTTCTTATAAACCTCTAATACTTTGAATTTTTAAAGTTCTTTGCATCAAACAATACCAGCTTTTAGCTTACTCTTCTGGGCCCTCTCCTGACTTTTCCTATGGAAAACTTTGTTTCTCTCAGCCAGGAAAAGAGAAGAATTTCTGACAACTACACTTGCAATTTTCTGATATTTCAGTTGGTGCCTGAAGTTAGTTGTGGTGATTTTGGTAGTAAATTACCATGTTTGATACCTGTGCATCTAAATTACCATTTAACTCAGGTGAGGAAGACCTTTGCAGTAAGTTTTCCAACTGTAACCATTCTGGTTTGCAATGTGGAGTTATTTAAGAGTACATTAACTGAGTTACTTTGGGATGAAATTAATCAAAATAATTCCAGCTTCTGTGTGGAAGCCAGAAAAAGATGCAAGACTGGAGACAGTCTGAAGTAAATCTCTAACAAACTTATACTATGGACACCAGGTTTCAGTAACAGCTGTTTCACTCAATAGATATGTTCCTATTGCCTAAAAGAAACTGCTAATGCAAACGTAACTGCAACCATCTTTAATCAGTTTTCCAGGAAAAAAGTTTTTCAAAGAAACTTCTTTCTGGTTTTGTTGTGTTCACTCCCCCAGTATATGTCCTATTCTTTATACATTGGAAGAAACAAATCAGTAAGTTGAGGTGAAGGAAGTTGGGCACAAGTGAGTGCTATCTAAATTTGTAGGGAGCTTAAATTTGTGGTGGAAGAGAGGTGATGAAATTCAGTAACTGATTGAAAGAGGGAGCATTGGTAGGTAGAGATGTGGAAAGATTGAATCTCCCCTGAGAAGATGAAAGGACAGTTCAGTAATTGGGAACAACAAAGACCCATTTGGAGGGCAGAGAGGAAAAGAGAAGTAGTTAAGATAGCATAGTTGTTTTCAGATCTTCAGTTCAGCTCCAATGCACTCAAGTAGTGATCTGAAAATAAAAGAGAATGGGGTGGGAAAAATGTTGTGTTGTTTTATTTTATTGAAACACACAGAGGTTTTTTATCATAAATGCACATTTGTAATTGCTAATTTTATTATAAAGAGAGTTTATAAAACAATGATATCCGTCCGTCTTGTTATGCACTAAAAATTAATGTTTTGGCAAAGAACTTGGACTTTTCCTACTCATTTCAGGTATACCCAGACCTATTGTGCATGCATGGCATAGTACTAGGATTATACACTGTAGTATTATTCAAATATGCAAAGTCCCATTGACATAATAGTCAGGGGAGAGTATGGCTTAATGTATCTGTAATCCACATATTAAAGCTTTTAAAGTATGATTTGACATGACAGTCCATAATGCCTCTAAGCTTTAACTTTCTATTGTGCCTGTGACATATACTCCACAAATTACAGTATAGGACTGTCTTGTGGAGCTCAATTTCTGATCCATATTTTCCGTTACACGTATTATTTATTTATTTATTTATGTGCATGTCTCTATATACATATATATGTCTATCGCTTGTAAATATCCACCCCGACAAGATGGGAAATCAGAGACGATTCCTTCTTCCAGTCTTTAGTTCCCCCTGCTGTGCCTATGTGTTGAAGTTAAGTAACCTTGAAAGGCTTCAGAATGTGTCTGTGCCATCAGCAGGGGAGTAGAAAGGGAGGTGTATCTGGGAGCACTAATACTTAAACTGCAAGCTGCCAACTCCACTGATATGTCACAAACACTCAGGGAGCCACTGCATGCCACAGTCACCCTCCTGCATTCTCATCAAGCACTCACTAAATATGGTAAGTTCCTACTTCCTACATCGCAGTTGCGGGAAGGATCCTGGAGGGTTTGAAGCTGAACCTTTCCCAAAGATCATGGATATCAGTGCCATGGAGTTAATGGGGCTGGTCCTGGTGGCAGTTGTGGTCTCCCTTGTGAAGTCACCCTGCTTTCATGAAAAACTGATGGCAGCTGCTGGGGAGGGGCAGCTGCATGTTTCTTCTAAGGACTGAAGAGCAGCTGAAATGGGTGGCAGTGACCATAACACAACAGACCTGCTGCCAGTAGCATCTATGATAAACTTTTGTAACTGGCCTGATAATTAGCTTTGAGACAAAAATGCTTAATTGAGACTTTCTGGTGTCATCTGTAGGTGCTAGAACCTGGCTGCTTGCACAGTGGAGCAAGCTACTTAATGGTGTGTGCTTTGTGTGTTTAACTAGGCATGTGATGATTTTTCATCAGTGTTAGCAACAAAACTGTATCTGTCAGAATTAGAAGGCAACTCCAAAACCACCCCCAGCTAGGTAATGTTTGTATTCCCAGGGATCTGCTCTTGAGATTTCTTGATGGGGGAAAGGGTGTATTGTGGCAGAAAACACATGTGAAGGAAGAGGAACCCTAAGTAAAAAAATCCCTTTTGAATCATATTGAAAATAATGTCATAATCAGAGTTTGTCATATATATATACACACAGATGCACATAAATACTCATTGAGAGAGAGCTTCTGAAATAATTTTAGTGCTTTCATGAGTTTAGAGATCTCACAATTTTATGACAATGCAGCCCTAGTCACTACTGCAGGGTAGGGAGAGAGAAGACTCAGGCAAATGTTATTTTAATAACCTTAGCAGACCATGCATTTACATCTCTAAGCCCTTCTCTGTTCACACAGACATCCTATCATTAGCTCCATCTAATGCTCCAAATTTAATATTCTTTGTCTTTTCCTTAAGGAATGAGAGTGCCTGTCTATATGATTAAATCACTATAAAGAAAAGGTCTGCCAGTGTTCTTCCTATACAGCAGATCATGTTGAGAAATATGATAGTCCTCATTATGCAGCATTCCTTTCAGTGGGCCTGATCAGGTTCCACAAATAGGAAATGTTCAAATTGCCAATACTCATTTGCATAGCTTGCCTGTTTGCCTGCTGCTTTTCCGCTGGGACCTGTCCCAGGCTGCTTCAAACCCTTTCAGTGAACACTTATATTAGTCTGTTTTTTTCCACTCTTGTACTCGTGAACCGACTGATGGTTTTTTATGGTATCTTTTAAACATTTATCTCCCTGTTTACTGCCACCAAAGCAACACGTTTCCTGAGTCTTGTCAATAGAAAAATGCACACCAGAGACTCTTCCTTTCAACAGCTTCTAATTAGGCAGCTGAGGTTGAGGTCTGAGCAAAGCAATTTTAAGGGTAACTTCCTTGAGCTGGCTCCAGTGCTTCCCGCTTACCAGAGCTCACTGCCTAAGAAGCTTATCAGCTAACTTCCTGCTGCTGAGACACTTGCCAATCATCTGACATTGCTCCTTCTCTGTATCAATGAGCTGGACTGCTGTTTTGAGAATAATGAGAAGTAGAAAGAGGAACTGACCTTGTACAAAGGACTGTTATGGCTTGCATGCAGAACACAGTCACTGTTGCAAGCAATGATTCCATTTCTAGGGCACACACAGTATTAGGTGAAAATATTGCTGTTCCTGCCTGGGATCCATGTAAATCTGGCCTTTGCATAGCCTGTCTCTTTTTGCTCTTGATATTGGTTGCTTTGAAATTTTTAAGAGATTTTTCACTTTTCCCATAATGAAGGGATGGTTCCCTTCTTGTTTTCCCTCCCCTAACTCCACTGCCAGACAATGTTATTCTAAAAGCAAACAAGTTTCCTGGTATGTTGTTCTTAATTCTGCTTCTTCACAACATGGCAGTTCAGTCAGTACAAGCAGCCTTAAACTTGGAGAGGTATGCAGCAAGGAGAATCAAAGTTGTTTCTGAGAATTTTGGATTGGATGTTGGCCCATTTGGCTCATTGGTGAAATCAGAAAGTATCCTCTTTTTATTGCAACTTGGATAACAAACACAGGGGTTTTTTTCCTTTTGTTCTACTTAAGCAAAAATTCTACACATAAAAAGCATAAGTTTTTTATTTCTGCTATTCCACGTCAAACTTTTTCCTCCTTTCTAAATAGTTACATCATTATTCCTGCTAAACCTAGTGTATTTCATCCATTTGTCAGTAAAGAAATTGGGGGAAAACCACAAAAAGATACATTTCAAGCTATATTTTATATGGAATAAAAATGTTCATCTGTCCAGACTAAGATTTTATAATATAGATGTGGGGAAAAAAACACCCAACAAAGCAAACAGATAAGAAATTATGGCTTCATAGCATTCTCTCATTACAGAGATGTCCCTGAATGATCACCTGTATTTATACAATCTGTGAAGAATTCTGTAGGTTTTATACATAATTTTTAACCTTTTCTTTTTAGCGTGCATTTGAAACTAGAGAATTTGTTGAAAAATTAACCAGTATCAAATGCCTTGAATTTCTAGAGCAAGGAAATACCTCTGCTAAATTTAAATAGCTACTATAAACAAATAGAGGATGTTTACCACTCAATCAGTTCCTCCATACGTTTTCTATGATGATATATCTAAACCAGCTACATTCTTACTACTTACTCACAATTTACTGACTTTATGGAGCTCTGTGCTCTCAGGATTACTGTGGTGGAGAAAAGAATGATTTCTTTTCTGTGACAAGTATATTCTAAATACTCAGGCACTTAGAGAAAGACATTGATAGGACATAACTTTATCCTTTGTGAAAGACTTTGAGACAGGGAAGGAGTTTCTTCTGATTTTTCTTCATCCCATATGTTAGGCCATGACACAACTCATTTCTGACCATGCTGCCTTATGTTTTATTGGCTGCTTGCCCATTCCTTGGGGCAATTTCACAACATGTCTTGAGCTCTATTTGATTCACTCCTCTGAGGTTGATTTTGTCCCTTGGTGCCAATGTCTGTAATATAATTGCCTGTGTACAGGCTGCTTGCAGACAGAATTCTTCTGCTGGGTACATTTTGACACACCACATGTGGTCCTCATGGTTTGCCAAAGCACTTGCTGCATTACAACCTGTTTTCTTATCAGCAACAAGTGCCTTCCATGATTTTTTTCCCCCCACTCTGTTGTCCAGGCATTATTTTGTAAATACACCTGTATTTTGGGGGGATACTTCTCTGCACAAAAGGTAGTTAATAGCTAAGGATAATAAAAGTAATAATAGAGGGTTTTTTTATCTTTCTTGTTACTGAGTCACAATTAAAAATTTAAAGAGAGAGTAGTTTAATGACATTGATTAGATCCATAAAAAAATTCCAAGCACAACAGTTCCCCATCTTTTATGCAATCAAGGTATTCATCCAGAGATAACAGAACTGGCTTAATTTCCCACTTTGGTATGACTAACTCCACAATATCCTTTAACTAAACCAACAAGTTATTCCAGGCAAGGTCACATTTTAACCCTTCTCACTGAATCTGTGAGAATGCTCAACACAAAGCTGAAGAATAATGTATTAAAAGTGAAAACAAGAGAAGCATTGCTCTACCTCAATGGTTTAAGTACCCACCTAAATGAAACCATGCTTTGTTTAGGACTCTATTCAAACAGCTGTTTATGCATTTTACCTTTATTGGTCTTTGGATAAATGCTTTAACACTATGGGATAACTGCACAGTCAGTACCTCTAAGTCAGGCAAGAGCAGAGGTGCCTTTTTTGTCAGGATTGTAGTACTTGCATTTAAACTTCTAAATTCCAAATTCCACCAACAGTCTTTGCGATCAAGTCATGTGGATGTTACTTTGTCTACCTTAAAGGGAATACTTTTGCTTATATGATATCATCAATATCAGCAGGCATTGTTGATCTCAAATGAGTTTGCAACTATTCTGGGACTCTGGGGATCAGTTTCTGGTACTCAGAGCTGTAGGTTAGTTTATTCCCAAACTGAAGGCATTAAAGTTACTGTAAAAGTATTCAGAATGAAAAGTCAACTGCAATGAAATTTAATTTTTTTTAATACACAATCACCTGTTTATGAAAAGGTACAAGATTTGCACAGATATTACAGCTGTACATCTGCACTAGTTGCCTTTTTAATGTTACTCAAACGTTTTGAGTTGGATGAACCTGCTGAGACTAACACTGTTAGTGCAAACAAATTACATTAATGTAATAATTCAATGCATCCTGCAGGCACTCTGTATGGACAAACCACAAAATGATGGAATATGCATTTAAAGATCCAGTCTGTTGCTAGTCTCTTCTGTCTTTTTGAGCAGGATGCAGGAAGGAAATCCTGTAGTATCATGAGATTTTAGAAACAAAGGATGAAAATATGACCCATGATTATATTGTATTTTTTATTACCATTTCCTATCCTTGGACTGAATATATAGACATAGCAAGTGTAAATGAAGAGTCAGGTAAACCTACTTTTTTTTATTACAAAGAGGTTTGAATTCATTTAACATTTAGGCTAGATTGTCATTCTGTCTACCCAGTTTTTTTTTTCTTTCATCTGTAAATATATTCCTATTTGGAAAGCAGTAATTTTTTCTAGATATAAGTGTCTAAGTACCTGTTTAACTGAAGTGTACACTTATTTATGGCTAGAGAGACATGCTAAATTACCTGAATTTAATCAGGTAATTATTATACCCCATTCTTCAGAAATGCTTTCTTATTTTTTTCAACCAAGTTTCATTCCTTTTGGTTGGTAAAAAGCCAAGGATGTCCTTCCCTCAAGTCTCTTTCTTTTGTACTTCAAAAAAGAAAAAAAAAAATCTTGCATGAAAGGAAAACAGTCCTGATTTCATTTTAAAAGAAAATGAAAAGGAGTCAAACTTTCATCTTAATGTTAATATTGTAACTGAAATGCTGATTAACTGATTAGTGACTGATACAGTGAGCTAAGGATCAGGTTCTCACCTGCTGCACTTTAGTATGTCTCTAAAACAGTTCCTCCACATCTCATCTCTGTGGCCAGCCAAGTGTGAACCTGTTGCCAGGCCCAAGTGTTTGCTGCACATGCCTAAAGTGCTAAGTGCTAAAGGGTCTTGTGCTCACATTCCAAATTATGCTCTCTATGTGGTGCCCATATACACACTTTCAGCCTTGGTTCCATCAAATTTGCACCAAAGCAAACTCTTCCTGTGCATTAGACCATGAACACTTTATGCACTCACAAAGTACCCCTGTTTCTGGTCCTGATGGAAATGGCTGTAGTACTTCATGTGGATGAAACACGAATCACCATAGGTCCTCCAATCTTCAACCCTTTTTTCCCCTTTTGAAAATTCCCCAATAGAAGCACTTTCTCAAGACAGGATTGCAGATATGGGTCTCCTCTTGGTGCTGTGGACAGGGATCAGAGTGAAAAGAACATGGTTTAGTCTATCTTTAAGGCTCTGTTCACATCAAGAAAACTGCTTTCTTTGATAATGACGTTATCAAATACAGTTATTTATTTCATGATATGGAGCACACTGCCTGGGGGATCATGAATAATTTATAAGCTGAGATTGAAAAGATATTTTTATGCTTGGGCCTTGTATTGGAAAGATGAAAATAGCATTCCATTATTTAAAGAATTCAAGAAGTTCTGAACAATCAACAATTAAGTGAATTAGAGAAAGATTATAGGGATTTTTTTCCTAGACAAATGTAGGTGGGGAGAAATAAAGGGGCATAAAAACCTTAGGTTATATATGCTTCGTTACGGCAATAGGACATTGATGGTTACTCTTTCCCTTTCCTTTCTTGCAGCTGGATGAAGAGAATAAGTGGGCTGTGCACATTGGTACTGTCCCACAAATGGGCAGCCTGCAGAGTTCATCCAACAACAATGGAGCAAGAGCCTTGACTTGTATCTGAATGGCACGAGATAATTTTCCCCACAGAAACTGTAAGAACTGTCCTCCCTTTGACTTCATACTGAGGCGATGTTGCTAGGACAAAGTGTAAAGTCAAAAAGCTTCTCCCAGTAAGTTGTAAGCTCCTTCTCTGTTTTATTAATCTGTGAACATCTCATACATTTATAGTGCTGTATAAGTAATAAAGTAGATCATAATAGAAGCTTCCCATTAGCCATTTCAAACATGCAAACCTACAGGGAGAGGACATTCCTGAAAAAATCAAATTTCATGATTTAGAAATGTACTTTAAAATGGCAGTTTCCAGACGCTGTATAACACAGTTATGGTTCTTTAAAACTTTAAGGAGGATGGGAGCGGATCAGCAGCATGCAGTTTCTGACAAAACTGTGAAATATTCTTTCTGGTGAGTATATTTTGTTGTTCTGCCTTGACATTGAACTCTTTTTGTGCTTTCCATTTCTGTATAGGTATTGTGTTTGGCATTTCATCACCCTGTATGAAAAGTATTAGGTATGCATGAAGGGTATTAGGAATATGGATCTGAAACAACTGTCAATGCAAAAATCATAGTTTTAAATTTAAGAAAATTGAGTCTATCATGAATCTGCTAAATAAAGCATTTGGTAATGAGCACTCATGCCAATGAACTCAGAGACAGGTTTAGAGACAAGTAGTGGAAATTGTTCGTACCAGGGAGTCTCAAGTAGAAGGCATGGCACAGCTTTTTCTGCTTGAAAATGGATCTTTAATGTCATGTTGGATTAGATGTTTTCTTTAACTAAAATGCTATGCTGCAATATTATAACTGCCCCTTCTAAAGTAATTTTTTAAGACCTGTTAAACTACTAGAACCAAAGCATTCACAAAAAAAAAAAAGGGGTTTATAGCTTTAGGAGACAAAAAATATTTAACTAGAAAAATATTTACATGTATAAGATATAACCATATGATTTTTTTTTTTTCAACTTAAATTACTTTGCCATACATTTACAGTTGGTATTAAATGTTTCATCCCAGATTTCAGCTATTGAGAAAAATGAATTTCTGTATTTTCTTGTGGGAATCAGCCAGCAATTTAAAAAAGTGTGCCCCATCTTCTGTCAGGAAGCCTAATATGAAAGAAAAATATTTTTAACCTTGTAGGGAAATTATCCTGCATAGTTCATTATCCTGCAACTTTACATTCTTAACGGATCAATCTCTTTTGTCATGTCCATGGCTGCTTTAGTGCAGAGAGTCAGTACTCCCAAACACCGTTTTCCAAAGGGCTGCTCTCACCACAAGGTTGCTAGTGAAGTTAAGGTATTAAAAGGTATTAAAAACACCCCTTTGTAGCTTTCAAGAAAACAATCCACTGTTCATCATGGTAGAAGAAAGAGGGACAGCTCTCTAGCTCACTACTGTGGGTGTCCCTGAAAAGGAGATAGATAACCATATTAAGTTATACTTCTAGGATTCTCTAGAGATGTCATTAGAAAAAACAAACAAACAATCAAACAAAAAAAACCAAAAAAAACCACCACTACCACCACCACCACCAAAACAAAGAAAACCATTTGGAGAAGAAATAAACACTGAGTTCTCTTCTACTGGTTGAATGCTCTCAGTGTAAGGAAAGTATTAAAATCTAACCATCTTCCAGGACAAGAGCTACTGGGTGAAGAGAGAGCATGGAAGTATGATCTCTCTCCTTTTTTTCTGGTCTGTTTTGGGGTTTTTTCCCACTGTTCTGAATGAAAATGGACATATCTGTGTGACCAATATGTATGGATCATGCCTGATGTGTGGTGTGCATGTTTTGTGCTTGCCTAGCAAGTTAAGCTTTCCCTAGGACTTAAGCAAATGAACACATATTCTAAGGATCCATCCAGACTCAGGAAGGTGTAGAGGCCAGGATGAAAATGCCTGAATGCACAGAAGTTAATCAGGAAGTTCCCATATCTTGAAAGGTTTTGGGGAGACACATGTTTGGATTTGCAATTCTAAATTCTACCTCATTCTAATTTTTAAAAAAATATACACTTCTCACAGTGGCTTATGAACATCTTGTGTTTAGTTACCTACAGGAAATCTAGCTGCTTGGGAAAAGTGAATTTGTATCTTTACCATCTTATCTTTATACTGAAGCTGTTAGAGCCTTCACCCAATTATTCTCTATCTCTTTGTGTGTGTGTGTATTTTCCTGCACTCATCTGAAATCTAGTGGCTTTTACCAGGAGAGGTTTTGAGACAATCCAGCACTCTCTAGTACTTCTTTAAATGAAAGATAAAATTTCTCTCCAAGTGAAAGCCTAAACTGTCTTTTATGTTAGTTATCATATAAATTGTGTATAGCATTTTTTTTCTGAAGTATTTTGTCCTGACTGTTGATGCCTCTTCTATTAAGTTACTGACCCTACAGCAATGGAACTTCACTCAGAAAATCACAAATGGACAAGGTTTGCAAGGTGTTTCTAGACTATGGCAATAGAATTATAAGATTAGATTCGCTTTTGTAATCTCTGCTTCCTGACAGTTTTTGCAGAACTCAGATTTGCTGGATGTGTTGAATTTAGTATCAAATTTCAGCATACACTAAGGATAAAAATGATGATAAAGCCAGAAAGGAAAGAATACTGAGCACAGACCAATGCACAGGATGTGGAGGAACTCAGATAGTAAGAAATGGCTTGTTTGATGTAAAGACAATTAAAAACCATGCAATGTAATTTGTGGTGGATTGACCCTGGACAGCAGCTAGGCAGCACACAGCTGTTGGATCACTCCTTATCCCGAGCAGGGTGAGGGAGAGAATAGGAGGAACAAAAGTGAGAAAACTTATGGGTTCAGATAAAGACACTTTAATAAGCAAAAGGAAGGAGGAAGGAAGGAGAATAAAGGATGATGCAAAGCCAGTCATTTACCACCTCCCACAAATAGGCCAAAGCCCATCCAGTCTCTGAGCAATGAACTGTACTCTGCACAAAAAGAACTTCCCCAAGGTTTATACTGTTAAGTGTGATTCCATATGGCATGGAATATTCATTTGGTCCATTGGCATCAGCTGTCCAGATTGTGTCCATTCTTGCCCACCCTCGGCCTACTCACTGCAGGGACAGAGTGGAAAGAGAGACAATTGTGCAACTACTCAGCAACAGCCAAATCACTGGTGTGTTACCAACACTGCTTTAGTTAAAAACCCAAACCAGCATCCTCTGGGTTGCAATGAAGGAAATTAACTCTTCCCAACAAAACCCTGTACACCAGGCCTGGAAAATAAGCTAAGAAATGAAGAGGGAATGAAGTCTCAAACCCACCTTTTCAGCTTTATTTTTTTTTTTTTGATTGCTTTTCTATATGTTTGGTAGAATTTTCTAGTGTCAACACGGGCATTTAAAAAAGAAAATTATATCAAAGATCATACATGGGGAAAAGGAAACAAAGCCCCAAAAATAAGTCATAAAGTACACTACATCGTTTTCTAGTATTTCCCTCAATATCTATTTCTATCACAAATAAGATCCAGTTTGATTTCTGATGGATGACACATTGCACTAGTGTCAGAACTAATAAAGGTGTTGTTCTGTGAGGGTATCCCACTTAAATTGCTAATCAAATCTGGTGTGCTTATCACATCAGTAAGAATCCCATAGCTCTGAGAATATCTGTGAATGCCCTGTGGATTTGTATCTCTGCTTCAAAAGTTGCTGGGGGTTTAGTTTTTTTTTTTACAGGATTACTTTTACAGATCTATGCAGGAGATTATCCAGAAAATTATAGGTATAGCCAAAGGACCACTTGGTTTAGATCTTATTATAATTTGACCTATTTTAGATAAATCTATTAAAACATTAATCTGGCTTTAAATTCTCCAGAGATGTGATGTGTAGAATATATTGTAAGGGCCAGGAGAAATTTACAGAAAATGTCTGCATAATCAGCAAAGACTTAGAACCTAGATGTATGCAAATTTACCTAAGCCCGATGTAAAATCTTAAGAAATATCCTTAGACTTTTTTCTTCTTTTCTTTTTTTTTTTTTTATTATGATAATGGTCAAGAGCAATTGAATATGAAAAAGTTATGAAAATTTATGGGGTTTAATGTAATTGCTTTCATATTTGCAAGGCAAAATTACAAGAATCTCTGTAAAGATTTGAATTTAATTTGCAATGAGAAGAGAAGAAAATTTAGTCCATAAATTCAGGGAATTTTTTCTTGAAGTAATTTATATTACCTGACTTTTTTTTCTATTCATGAAATTTAGGAAAGGTAAAAATTCCTGGTGAGATTTGGATAAATGCAGGGGAAAGAACAATAATATAAAACTCTGACTGAAATAAACTGAAATACCAAAGCAACCTTGTCTGACTTCTGTGAATAATTTTGCTCAATAACAAGTGCTTTTTCTATACCTTAATGCTTCTACAGTGAAATTCTGTTGGTCTAAGTAATTATTTTCCCTGACCACCTCTTATGAACATTTCTATTAAGGATTCTGCCTTTCTTAAGACTCAGTAAAAGAGAACTTTTGCCTTAATATCAGTACCTGATGGTGCAAATCCAGCGTTTTAGACCAAAACTCTGATCAGACTTTGCAGAGAGCTGACCCTGCCCTGCCAGCTGTAACCACTCAAGAGCTGGAAGATATTGATGCCTAAACTGTCACAGACCTAGGTGAGTAAAGCACATTGGCTTCAAAGGCAAAGACTGAAATTCCAATGCTGAATACAGAGACAAAATCTCTTTGACATCTGTAGGTCAGACTGATGGTTTACAGGGCATCAACACAGCAATTCCACAACTACTTGTACCACATATTTAAAGGTGATTTTTAATAGATGTGTGCTGAAATAAGCATATGGGTTCTGTCAGGAAAGCCATAACAAAAAGGTTTATTACATTCAGCATCTTCCCTCACCTTTTATTACCCAAGATGTATTTACAATAACAACAATATTTTCAGTTTTTGAAAGAATGATTTAATAACTGTTTTCCAATTTGGAAAAACAAAACCAAAGGTTAAAACAGGTCTACAAATCATTCAAAGAAAACCAGAAAACTTATTCAGACAGATACACTGTTGCAGGCCTCTTTTCTAGTTGATAAAGAAAACTCAGAAGTGTGTAAACACTTCTAGCTCTTCCATTATGCTTGTTTTTATAGGCAAAATGCTTATTTTTTTTTTTTTTGCAAAATAGAAATAAAATATTTTCATGACACTGAAGAAGGGTGATAGGATTAATTAAAGTCAGTGAGTTGCTCTGAAATATTGTCTGTGAGCTTACATCATAGCAACTTTCAACATTTTTTAATTAAATGCATTGAAAATTGGATATACTGGATATCGTATAAGAACACATATTCTTCTAAGCTTCTCTGACTGACTTCTTGTCCAGAAAGGCCTGGATAAACCCCAGGTAATCATCTGGATGCTTATCCAAAGTGAAAAGAACACAGTAAGTTTGAACTGTGTTCTTTTGCCTTTGCATGAGATTTTTAAGAATAGCACACAAAACACAAGGACCTCAATGCTGGTCACTTTAAATAGGTCGGAGAAAACTTGACTGTTTCTGGATACAAATGGAAAAGGAGTTATCTGTCAAAATAACTGAAACTGCAGTGAGTGATATCTATGGTATATAACACTCTAAATCTGAAAAAATCTGATAGACTTTGCAAATGATAATACAACCCCCTTTATCTAGGTATGGTGAGTAGGTCCACTAGAGAAACATTACCACTTTTGCAATTACATGAGGCTTCTACTTCTTACAATAAATTAGATCAAAATATCCAAGGACAATATTTCAGTTTTATATTTTTATATAAAGTCAAAGCACTATGAGAAAAACTGGGAAAGGAGAATGAAAACACTGCTTAATAACGTTAGTTATCTGTCCTCTCTTTTGGGTAGCATGGTTCAGCACTCTATCATTTGTTTTACTGACTCAGTGTGTTTGACTTATTGACATGGGTAGGATGAATGTTCTGGATAGTCCAGCCATATATATATAACATGCATGTACATACATTTAGCTCTTTTAGTTATACTATGCATTTTTGGGAGTGCAATTTTAAGAGTAATCACCTCAAAGCATGTATCATGTATCATTTTATTTCTAAACACAGGTTCATCTGGTGTTTAGACTAGTTTCAGTTGCTGGCACTGTTTGACCTTGGAGAAAGTGCTACAGATGGGTGAATTATTTGATACTATAACTTAGTGGTGCTGTCTGTTGATATTTCAGGTAGCACAGTAGTCCTAGAATCCAATAAACTAATCAACAATGTTCTGTGCTGTTAAGGTAGAAGCTGCTGTTTTCAGGGGCATAACTGTGAAAGAAGGAACTAGAACCATATTGGAACTACTTTCACAGCCATTCCTCAAAATGAATTTCTGAGTCTGGAGAAAATAAAATGACAGAGAGACAAAGAGAGTCTAAGATATTTGTAAAGCTGAGCATGTGATCCTGAACTTTCACAATACTTTCAAGAGCTTTAATTTTGCACTTGTAAGATAGTGGTTGGCCAACAGCTGTACTTTTCACTGCAGCTTTACTGTGCCTGTTTGTGTATTTTTTGCTAAGATTTCTTCCTAATCTTCCCGTGGTCCCTCTCTTCACCAAATACATAACATTCTGCAGAAAAGTCCGAAGAAACAAATAACCCTTGTGTTTATGACCTGATTGCCTTCCAAAAAGTCTGTTAAGTGTGATTATCTTACTCTAAATGCTATTAAATAGGAATGAAGAATTAAAGGCTATAGGAAATAGACTTGATTTTCTTTAATGTTTCTCATTAACTGACCATTCAAAAGAAAATGTGAAAATTGCCTGTTTCAACATTTCCTTTAGTAAATCAAACATGAACTTTGGGTTGCCATGCTACAGCCAATTCTATTCTTTGAAACTATGTTATAGTTAATATCTGCACCTCTGAGGACTTCAAACACCCACTACTGCAAAAACCTAGCAAATTTCTGTTGATTTCATACAGTCAGATTGCATTCTAACTAGGACAGGGTGGAGGTTAACACAAGAAATCTTTTCTGCTCTTATGTCTCACAAAGTTGAATACATTTCCCATCAACATCTGTGTGACTTTGTATAATTCTGTCTGTTTGCCTCAGATGTCCTTGGATGCCATCTATAAAATAAGAATATAAGTTTGGGAGTTTTCATAAAGAGTTTTGACATAAAAATGAAAAATAAGATGTAAGTGCAAATACTGTTGTTTATCATCATGCATGAATATGAAATTCAGTCTGCTGCCTTATTTCTCCCTTTCACAATGCAACAGGATTATAAATGTCAAATAGATTTTTTTTGTTAGTCATAATACAAGAATAACATGTTGTGCACAAAACTTTGTCAAATTAAAACATTACATGCTTCTTTTAGAAATACAGTGTATGTACATCTGAAACAGAAAATGTTTCACTAGTTAGAGTCATTTTAGAACAAATGGCTTTGTCTATATTGTTTGGTTTTCCTTGATGAATAGTTGGAGGTGGCATTATTAAAAGTGTTAATAAATTACAATATTTATGTTAGGTAATTAAACCTCCCAGATTAAAAAAAAAAGAAAAATCTGATTAATTGGATTCTATCTTTTTCTACCTCCCCTTAGGTAATTCAGGGAAAAGAATTTCAGAGTTAAGAAGAAAATAAATAAACATTTGTATTTTGACTGAAAAAAATTAAATGACTAAATATTTTTTCCAGCTGTTTATAATATGACAAATGCATTTTTGCCCCCAAACCATTGCAATTATGCAACCATGTTAATTCTATATTTTTCTTTGGAAAAACCCTGAAGCATTGATGACATGCTAATTTTTTTAGCCCGACTTTGTGCCAAGCCAAAATGGCTCTAAGAAGCCTCTCGTGGGATTCTGACTGACGCCTGGGGCCGTTTCAGTTCAGGTACAGTGGTGGTGCATATGTCTTAAGCTGTGCCTCCTGCGTGGACCTTTAGATGTACTCTCCAACCTTGTCCTCAGCCTTTGGCCCAGACTCCTTGTGCTTCTGAGGCAACAGAAAGAAGCTGTGAAGGGTCTGGAACACAACTCTTTGAGAAGTGGCTGAACTGGGGTTGTTTAGTCTGGAGAAGAGAAGGCTCAGAAGGGACGTCATCATTCCCTACAACTACCTGAGGGAAGGCTGTAGTGAGGTGAACTTTGGTCTCTTCTCCCAAGCAGCAAGAAATAGAGTGAGGGGAAATGACCTCAAGTTGCTCTAGGGGAGGTTTAGATTGCCTATTAGGAAAAATTTCTTCACCAAACTTGTTGTCAAGCCTTGGAGCAGGTTGAAGCGGTTGAATCCCTGTACCTGGAAGTTTTTAAAAGACATGTAGATGTCGTGCTTAGGGGCATGGTTTAGTGGTGGACTTTGCAGTGCTGGGTTAATGGTTGGACTAGATGATCTTAAAGGTCTTGACCTACCTAAACAATTCTATGATTCTAAGATCTTTTAGGTAAAGACGCCATCAGAGCCTTCAGTGAATGTGAAGATCTGCTGTCACGTAGGTTGTAGGCTGTACTCTTCTACAAGTTTTTACTCCTCTGCAAGCATGTCATTTCAGTGAACGGATTAGGTGTGGTATTCCAGCTCTTAAATTGCTGCATCATATCAACAAGACATAGGTTGAAGGAGTAATTCTCTTAAAGACTGTACTCAGTGAATGCTCAGTTTCTAGACTAGGAACAGCTTCTGCCACAAAACCATGCTGATGGAAAAAAAATGTACCTTCCAGTTTGTTAATTCAAAATACTGCATGTCAGGCATAGATCTATGGTTTTAAAAGGCTGTGAACTATCTATTATCTCTAAAGGGGACTGGATTCAGACTAGCAAGCAGTTGAGACCGAATCTATCTAAAACTACAGTTAAGTGTCATTTTTTGTCTGATTAAAACTTAGTTTTATTGCTTTACACTAATGCAAGTGACCTAAAAGCATGTTGGTATCCATACTTTATTCGAAATCTTAAATCCATCCTGAAATTTTTACAACATTGTCTTGCAGATCATGATTTTCCATCTTCAATAGCTCTCACAGTTTCAGTTTTCCACAGTCTTTACATAGTCTGTTTGCATTTCCAGTTTTACATTTCCATTTTTTTATATTTATTTTCATTACAGTCAATAGAATAGACTGATAAGCCTAGGTAAGTTATGAATCAAGTGAATCTCACTTCAACAATCCATGAGTCTTCACCAAGAGGTACTGAGAATAAAGGAAACCTTTGCCTTATTTCTCTCCACCACTCCAGGCACACTTCCCCAAGCCTGTAGCTCTGCATGGGGTTGTTGTGACCTAAGTCAGGTCCCAGCACTTCACCTTCTTGAACTTCTTAAAACTGTTCCACATAAGTATTTGAAATCCTTATTTTGGAACTTTTTTTCAGAAGAGAATAATGCAGCAGACACTGCTGTTTGTTTTCCCATTTTATTGTGCAAGAAATTTACTGATTAAGCCAGAAATCTACCTCTTCACTCTGATTAAACCTATTACAAGACTCCGGGGTTTTTTGGTCATGTAGGATGAAAAATCTTGTTTTTCCTTAATGTATACTGTTGAATTTTACTTCCTACGGCACATATAGGAATTCAAGCAAGCTACTTTCAAGGCATTCCATTTCAAAAAAGGATCCTGGGTATTTGCATATTTTGCATTTGTAGGTCTTATTTTCTGTTGTTTCTGCTGGGCATTCCAATTTGATCCTGATGCATCCTAGGAAATATGATAACAGAAGATTTAACAGGTTAATTTGACATGTGAGCGTTTCCTGCCTTTGGAACACGGCAGTTGCTGTTTCCGTGTAAGGATCACCCTGTTTGCAATGAGGTTGGAATGGAAGCTGTGTCTGCAGATTGTCTCATGAATATGCACTTTTCTTAGTACCTTCATCAGATGCATAGTGTTTTGTTCAGTCTTGACTTTAAAATCATCTACAAAGGCTTAATGTTCTCTGTTCCATAATGACACAAAATCGCTCACAACTCCATAAATTCTTCTTTCATTCATGTTTTCCTGAGACATTGCTGGCTACTTTCTGAGACCTTGCTTCCCAGTTATATTTCTTGTGAGCCTTATTGATACTTGCTTGAAGATCTGGGTGAAGATTTTGTAAGTTACAGTGTTTGGAGTGTCTGTCATCACGGAAAGTAAAACAGAATTGTACTTTTAAAGTACTTTAACATGAGATCGTGGTGAATCTTGGGCACATACTTAGTCAATCTTGCGTGACGGAAGAACAAGGTGCAACCATAATATTTTGTCTACATTATGTGAAGACTCATTGCTATTGTAATATCTGTAACCACCTTTTTCATTTAGTAGAAAAATTTGCATTTACTCCAATTGAAATGACATTTTTGTAATTTTTGCTGACTTCTATCTTGTGAATCACACAACTGCTCCTATTTGTTCCTGACCTTGTCCAAAGCAAAGATCACGTGTACAGATACACAAATACAGCCATTTCATTTGAATGGCCTTTGCAATACCAACCACAATAAACAATGACTATGCTGCATGTTGTGACACTACCATGAACTATATATCCCATATTAACTTAAGAGCAAAACTAATACTTTCAGAACAGAAATTAATAGAGCTCTATATCATCTTCTTTGCCTTTCTGCACTCCACAAAAGAAAACAGAAAAAGAAAATAGAACCTGGCCTCCTCCAGGTGTCATCTTAGTTTTGAACCTGCAGACTTATTTTGATACTAAGACTCACTTCTTTTTTTGTTGAGTGTAATACCTCCAGAATGTAATGCTTATAAGGGAAACTAGACATGGGAAAGCACTTAGTTGTGTGTTTTATTTTCTGTGCTCGCCTATTTCTATTTATTATGTTACAATGAATATTCACTTTCATCTCTGTGGTAGAGTGACTTGGATACTTCTCTTAGCTTCAGCTGCCAGGATGTATTGAAGCCTTTCCCAAAAAATATGTTTGTATGAAGTAGTAGAGGGTGAGTGATTGACATAAAGCTTATATTGCCAAATTATAATGCTAGAAAATTGTAGTATTCCTACTGACTATACATTTTATTTATTTGCTTTTTTAAAACTGTGAACAAGCAAGTTCTGAGAACCTTGACCAGTGGGTGATTAGAGAAAAATGTTTCTCTTGCTGTGAACAAAGGGAAAAACAACAGTTTGGGTTTTTCCCCCTTGCATTATGATTTAAAGTTAAATAGTGTGAGAAAAACCTTCTTTGCAAAATACATGCAAATCTCTGCTTTTCTTGAGAGGTGATGAAGGCAAATGAGATGGTAAAGTTGATTGTTTTCAGCATGCCAGTTCAGGAAATTTCTGTACTGAATTTCTATGGTTTTTCTAGTCTCTTCAGATTACTCGGAAGGAAAGATTTAAAAAAAATGTAATACCCTCATTTGTGATAAGTCTGTGGATGATTATATGTTCTGAGTGGCAATTACTTCACACCTATAACTTTGTCTTATCCTAAGGACAATTAAAACTGCATTGCTGCATTTTGTAAGTGTTTTTTTGGTTTTGTTTTTTTTTTGGTTTTTTGGTTTTTTGCTTGTTTTTTTTTTTTGTGTGTGTGTGTGTGTGTTTTGGTTTGGGGTTTTTTTATTTGCTTGGTTTTTTTTTTTGTTTCAGTTACATTTAATGTTGAATAATTCTGAAGATCCTGTTTGCCTGCATTCCCCTCAAAGAAGAGAAGGAAGGCTCTACCCACCCTACTTCACCCTATCTCACAGTTTTTATAGCACTAGAAGCAGGCAGAAAATAAGGGTCTATACCCTCTGGAAGTATTTAGGAATCTATCCATTGTATTCAGTGGGCTTTGGATAAAGGCCTAAAGTAACATAACACAATCAAGCAGACATTTCCTTTTTCTTTAGAACCCTTTAAAGGCTCATCCTTTTGTTTTGTTTCCAAAGTCTCTGATACCAGGAGGATAATATCTGTCTGTGAGTTAAAGACATATGAGCAGTAAGGAAGATCAAAACACAGCCAACTTTCCAGTGCTACATCTGTGATGCAGAGTAATTGCTGTACATGGTTTAAAAATGAAATGACTGCACTGTAACTCAGAGCTTTAGTGAGGTGAAGATTTTTAAATTTTCGTCCTAAATTAGTGAAGTCCAAATTCAATGCATACTCATTACAGTGCTTGTTCACAGTAGAAAGTAACGTAGTCAAAGCTCGGACTCTGAGGTGCTGATTTTCATGTTCTGTAGCCTGGTATAAAAGATGGATGCCATTTTCATTTGGGCAAGACTTAGGAAGGGCCCACGGGGGAAAATGAATAAAAATTACCATTCCTGCATATAACCAGAGCTGAATTCTGAGGTCAATGGAATTTCCCAAGTGAAGAGTACTGTGGAATGAAATATTTACTTCACGTCATTCAGTGGAATGAAGTAATTTTAAAAGGAGTCACTAATTTCTTTAGTTCTATTACCTTATGAAAGAGAAGGGCAACACGGTAAGATTCTTCAAGACAAAATGAAAAATATTTCCTGTTTCACTTTTTTTGAAACAGGAAATATTTTCCTCCTCAATAACCAGCTAGGTGCTGCATTTTTCACTCTTTTCAGGAATATTATAACTTCTGCAGGATATTAGTGGCCAAGTTTAGTTTGGAAAATTCTGTGCTTTGACAATGCATAAATAATTCTATATTGAGGTTTTGCAACTTCTAACACATTTTATCCATTCTTTTGCTACTATGTCTGAGTATATTTATAAGCAAAGTATTTGCAGTACATATGATGTTCTCAAACTGTTCACACTTTTTGCTATTTGTTATTTCAGGTGTGAAATTCGTCACCTAAGTCACTGCTATAATTTCTAATTTCTGCTGTGTTATGGTTGTTATTATTTTTTTCTTCATTGTTTGGTGAAGATGACAGTATGGCCTCATTAATTCAATGGAATATTTCAGGGTAGGTTACACAATTAAAAGGATAATCATACTCTTTTTGAGTTTATAACTCCTGCTTTTATTTCTAGTTGAATTTGTGCTGACTTCTTTTCACATCTGTGTTTAAAAGTGTGTTGTATGCCATTCTGAACGCTGTTGTGTTTGATTAGTCACTATGATTTATAGTTAATGTTTCATCCAAATAATTCTCTGATCCAAATAAGTATATATCCCATTTCTTCTATGTTTTATGGAGTTTAGTCTGGCTTCTCCAGACACAGTTTAATTTTCTGGTTTATCAGGTCAATTTGTCACAAAGAACAGAAACAGGTGAAAGAGCAGATCATCAATTCCTATTGTGTATGGGGCTGGATAATACTGAAATTGCCTTGAATTAGGACTCAATGCTTACTGGTAGGGAAGAGACACACCTGTAATATATAGCAATTTTCAGTCACCGTGTTATACTTGGAGCACATAGAAATATTAGTTTGACTATACCTAGTTATTGATTGACTGTAGTGACTAAAGATTGAATAAATTGATGAAAACCTCAAGCTTCCTTCTACCTTTGCCCTTTGTTTTAGAGAACAAGCTACCATGCATCTCTAGTACTTCCTTTTCATCCCTAATTTTTTTTTTTTTTTAATGTCTGGACTCGAGTTTCTGAAGTAGTAAATACTAGTAGTATTTTTCTGCTGAAGACAGATCTGTAAAAAGCTATTTCTCTGGTGCAGATAGTATGTGCAAACTAAGAAACCCTTCTGGACTGTGTCCCTAGTAAGCTGCTGGTCAGCTGAGGAAGAGAAAAAGACTCAGATGATTTCTATCAAAGTGCTATCCCACTCTTACAATTATAGCCCAGGGGAAAGAGATTCATGTTTGAAATGTAACTCTGAAATTTGGAGATGGATTTCTTGCAGTTGGATGGTACTTATTTTCCCTTCATAACACATTCATGAAATGAATAATTAATGACAATTAATAACAATTGGTAATGAATATACTTCAGCTTTTGGAGTGAATAACAATATGTCAAAATAGTATATCCCTCTCAGAGCCTTTACAGAAGAATACAGGTGATAAATAGCTTACAGCTTTTTAAGTTCAGGCTCATGCTCTTATTGATTCAGAGGTTCACATAGTCCAGAATTACATCCCTGGAAATAAACAAGCCTGGTGTAGAATTTTTTTAATGGGTTTAAGACAGAAAGGAAAAAAAGCACTTTTGTTACTGACAGTTGTCTTTGTCAAAGACATGTATAACTAAGGTTATTTTTGACATGAAATTGCATCTCATGATAATAAAAGAAGTTTGGTGACTCTTGAACTCTCTACTCAAAATGAAAGAAACAATACTTTGGTGCCTTCTTACAGCACTTTCCCTTCTGGTCACAAAAGGTGAGTGGAAGATGGAAAAAGAGGAGGGATTGTGGCTCCATTTATTATGTTTTTCTGTATAAGAACACAGCACTAACAACAGCTCTATGAATTTTCTGGAATTACAGGGCATCCTGCAATAGTCAAATAAATGGATTTATCTTGCCTAACTTCAAATATGAAAATATAAATAAATATAAGCAAGTCCAGCAAAAAGCCACAAACATGGTGAAGGTACCTGCACCTCTGATCTACAAGGAGAGGCTGAGCAAAGGCTCAGAGGGTATCTTATGATTTGTTAACTGCATGGGGGAAAGAGTAAAAAAACTGGAATCAGACTCTTCTCAGTGGTGCTATGTTGTTTTAACCTTGTCTTTGTTTCTCATTATCCAAATCCAATTAAATTAACCTTATGTTAAATTTTTCCTAAGTCTGTTTTGTCCACGACAGTACTTGATAGCCCATCTCCCTGCCTTTATTTTGATCCTTACTGAACATTTTTACCTTATTTTCTCCCTCTGTGCTGATCAGAAGAGTGACTGGGTCAGTGGTGGACAGCTGGCTAAGGTCAAAACACCACAGGTACAACAAGAGAATCAGAGAATGACACAGGATGGAAGGAATCTTGAAAGACTGTCTATTCCATACTTTCAAGGGAAGGGAAGCCTAGATGAGATTATCTCATAACCTTTCAGATTGCGTCTTGAAAACCTCCAGTGATGGGGCCTCTGTCGTGTGCCTGGGGAGGTTCTTCAGTGAACTGTTGTTCTCAGTGTAAAATTCTTTCTCATATCAAAATGAAGTTACAGTAGAGCATCTTAAATGGGATGGCCACATGATTCCTGCACCCACTGAGTGTGTAAGGAAAGCAGGTAATACAAACATTGGATATTTCTCCGAAAGGAAATTAAAATTTATTCCTGAAGCAGATCTTCTTTTTACAATTTGTTTAGGTGATCGTACAATATTGTTGAGCCTTGAAGACATGAGTTTTAAGCTTCTGCCCACAGGCTGTGCATATCTGGGATTTTTGTTCATTTGGTAATTGTAATTGTTTGCATGGGATAAGTAGAAGCACTTTTTTTTTTGCATTTTTTTGCTCATGCTTCGGATGCCTCAGCAGTGGCTACTGTTAGATATAAGATACTGAAACAAGAAGTGTCCTCCATTGGAACATGAGTGCTTGCATTTGTCACTGCAGACAGATGTTGAGATTGTTTGCCAAACAATGTTAAACATTTTACTTGAACCTTCCTTCTTTGATTAGCACAATGCATTCTGCTTTCATATATAATTTCATATAGTGTACTCACGACCCTCCAAATGGAACAGTAGAAGCATCCACTATGCCCATCACTGAGGATCAGAAAAATCAGAACATTACTAAGAGACAGAAAATCAGAGCAGTGTTATGTAGCTTCCTTTAAAGACCAAAAGGCCAGTCTAACAGCAACAGAAATCACAGCAAATAGAGTTCTCATTATTCATTTAAATTGTAATGACTTTCTGAAGATTGCATATTCAATATGTGTTGAAACACCCTGGAATCTCACCAGCAGTAACGGATGGGCATCTTTCGGTTGAGATGTAACAATTATTTCTAGCAACAGCATAAAGATTTTATCTTCATAGAAGATTTATTACATCTAATTGTTCTAGGAACTACTGAAAAATTCATTGCATTCTTGGAGATTAATTCTTCTTCAACTAAATAACCACAACAATTACAAAAATATTTAGCAAAATCTTCTGGTAATTTCAGTAATTTAAAATCATTGAATTAATCACAAAGGTTGCATGAGATAATGATAAAAATGCGGCCAGAAGTCTCAAATTGAGGACAAAAGTACTCCTTGATTTTGGAACTATTTTTGTGAATGTAGTTCAGGACAGCGAGAGCCACCTCTTATCTTCTTCTCTTTTTTTTTGTTTGCTTTTTATTTTTCACTGCTTTTCCTTCTTTGTAAACTTCCTTTGCTTATAAGATCCTGAAAAATACTGATACTATTTGTTGCTTTCCAATAATTGAGCTCTCCACTACTACTGCGTAGCATCAACTCAGGGTTTACTTTCTTCCCCTGCTGTCAGCTATCCTATTTTGGGTGACTGTTTTATAAACTAGATGGCAAGCTTTGAGCAGGTCAAGCTTATGTTTCTTTTCTGTTCTTTTATCATACCTAGCACAGTCTCTAAAGTATTATAACAACAAAGTTACCATTAGTGTTTCCTTTTAATTTGCCTTTTGTGTTCCCTGCACACCTTCACAACTCTTAAAATACCTTTGTTTCATTCAGTCTTTATTCAGCCACTGTGTTAATATGGCTAAATGACAGGATCAGAGACTGATCCTTGACTCTGAAACCAAGCCACTAAGAAGACTGAGTTGCATTCCAGCTGTTAGGGATTAGGTCCCTAAAAGATTTGTCTTCTAGAAAGCCACTTGGAATGGTGAAAGACATAGCCAGGGAGCAGAATAAAAATTAAGCAAAGAGGATGAGCAAGGATCCACTGTTTGAGGCTACTTCCAAGCAGCACAGTGTGTCTCTTTGTCAGTAATTTGATCTAATGTTCAGATTGGAATAGGAGTGTTTTAATGTCCTGCTTCCTTCTTCTCTTCAGGAGTGAGGTTCCTCATATTATATTAAAGCTCCTGAAAATACAAAAGGTGATGGAGTGCAGAAGAAACAAGCCTGACAGCTAATCCATTATTTTCTGTGTGGTGTCTTTGAAGAAATAACCATGAGATTGTGATTAATTTTAATGAAATGTGTGGGAAATGCAAACTTTCTGAGGTAAAATCTGCAAAGTAGGGTAGCAATCTGATGCACTGGAAATACCTCTCCAAAGAGAAAAAAAAAAAAATCTTTTTTTTTTGCAATTAGTGGGCCCTAAGAGCCTGCATTAAGTTTTGTTTGTATTTAAAAGGAAATCTTTTAGCTATTGCAGCCATACTTATGAAAGGATTTCCATTACTCAAACTATCTTCTTAATGGATTACAAAACACCAAGGAAAGAGTAAAGATAGAAGCAGAATAAATGGAAAAAAGAAAAAAAAGGTGTAGTTTGCAGTGAACAGAGAGCCTTACTAATTTACAAATTACCCAAATGTTAAGTTCAGTAATAGACAGAAACAGCTAAAAGACACTTAATGTTGAGATTTATCCAAAGCAGGGTTTTCTTGGTTGCCTTTTTCTATTTAGTTGGTTTGGCTTGGGGTTTTTTGTTATTATTGTGGGGTTTTGGTTTTGTTTGTTTGTGGCTTTTTGTTTGCTTGCTTGCTTTTTTGTTTTCTTTTTCTGGATTTTTTTGTTTGTTTGGGGGCTTGTGGATTTTCTTAATTATTATTTGTTTGCCTTTCATCAAGGGAAACTTATGTCTCATTTTGTTATCAAGACTTTTACCCTTTCATTTGCTAGAATAAAGCTTGTTTCTCTTGAAGTTGATCTAGTGTTTGCACAAAATGTGAGGGAATCCACAAAGTACAAGGCAGATTGGGTGACAGTGAAAAACCGACAACAAAACTATTTTGTGCATAAACTGAGCCAGAGAAAGGTTCACTAATGTTACAAATTAAGGTGTGCTTCCTCACAAACTGTAAGGATCTGCAAGTGCCAGATAGTGAGAGAATACATCTGGAAAGTGTAATTACATTTCTGGAAAGAAACAATTGATGGTAGTGTGTGGTACTGCTTTAACCAACATTCCTACACAATTCCTAAACATTCCTGTGTTTTTGCCCTCACTTTGATTCTTGAATGTAATGCTTTAGGAATAAATCTTTTTTTTTTTTTTTTTTTTCTGTTTTCTTCATCCTTTCTTATATTTCCTATATATTTTACTAACCAGTTTACTTCTGAGTCCTTCTGGTAGGCTAGCTGCCTCCTTACCTATTTTTTTTTTTTTTTTCTGAAAAGCTTTCCTTTAGTCCTCTCTTCCTCTGTGGTTTCTCATCTGACTCTCCTTCATTTTGTCCAAGAGCTCCCAAGTATATCCCAAGTCCTACAGACTGAACTCTGCCTTTCCATAAATCCCATCCAGTCCATTTTTCATTTGTAATCCCTAGAAAGAACCCTTACAAGTCTCATCATTGGTTTCTTCCTTTCTGGTACACTCTGGCACCTGTGATTGCAGCTGTAAAATATTGCCAGAGGTGCTAAAAGTAGTTCCTGAAGTTGTGTCATATAGCCAGAAACCTTTGTTTTAGGGCAGCAAATACAGGCACAGGAACTATTTTCACCTCAGGGTGTGTATTTTTAATTCAATTACTTCCCACTAGATGTACAGAAATATTTGGTGTAGCACATACCTTTGTTTTATTTTTCATGGAAAGAAGGCTGATATCTCCTCTTTCATCCCTGCAGAGATTATTGTTTCAGAAAGGCCAAAAAAATTTTTTTTGGTGAGTGTCTGCCTTTTTATCATCATTGCTTTTCTTCTTCTGTCAAAAGAGGATACACTCCTGCCAACAGCACAGTAGTCTGAAGAGAAGAGGGGCTGCTTCAGGCCAACTTGCTCCCTCTTTTATGTTGTACTCAAGGCAGATGGAATATCTTTTTTTTTCTGCTTGGTGAACCAGTACTTGGAGCAGAAAAGTCCAAAATATTGTTGCTGAACATAGGCAGATGATTGCTAGTACTCTGTTATTTTAATATATGAAAATTTGGGAAAATTTAGAGTACAATAAAGGAATTTGGCATGTGTATATAACACACTCTACTTGTAGCTTGCAAGCAGCCAATTCCATTCTGAAAATATAGATTTACATCTTAATTTTTGTCTCTTATGTTGGGCTGTGATCCCAAAGTGATGGTAGCACAGGCTGAATAATTTGAATAAAGAGAGATATCCCCTTTTTCAAATACAGTCAATCTTCGCTTATTAAGAAGTTTTAAGCAAGAAAAATACTCTGACAAGAAAAGATATTGCCTTTGCAAAAAATGTCATGTAACAGATATCAGTGATTATCCATTAGGACTGGCCACAGGGTTGGTTGGCAGAGAAGCTCTAAGATTACTAAAGAAGAGGCTCTAATTTACCTACCACCATTCAACCACTTCTAGTAGTTTTGACTTGATAAATCCTTAGAAGTCTGATGGGAATATTTTGCTTCCTTAAGAGAGATACACCTTCAAGGCAAACTTCCAAGGGATAAGTGCAAAAGCAAAGGAAAATGAACTTCAAAAAGTCAGTCTCTTCAAGCAAAGTTTCTTTTTATTTGTTTGTTTTGTTCTGTTAAATAAGACAATGTGGTTAGAAAATTCTCTGGAAAAATATATTAAGACCAGAAAGAGGAAATAATTATTGAGATTCTGAGAAAGGCATTCACCTAAGCTATTTAGGAGTTTGAAGCAGAAGGTGCTTAAAATGGATTTAGATAAAAGATCTACATCCAGAGAGAGTGCCTTGAAAATACAAAGTAAAGTCAGTACTAACCCTAGTACAAACACCAACAAACTCAAAACCATCAGACATCCAAGAAGTTGAATATTTCAGAAACAGTCTGAGAGCTGAAGTATTGAAATTTTGTTTCTTTGCATCAGAGAAGCAAAGCATAGACAGCTTTGAAGGGTGAATTGGCACAATGAACTGGGGAAAAAAATAGACCATTTCTGTGCTTTTGTCTGTCTTTCTGGTATGCAATATTGGCTAATTTGTCAAAAAAAAAAAAAAAAAAAAAAAGAATATATGTTGCTTTTCTGGGAAATAATAGAATTTCTTGGGTTAAATATATACAATAGTTTTGGGTTTCTTTTAATTCGTTTTAAATATAGTTTGAGAACAAATCAGTCATTTTAAGTCTGCATGAAGTAAATTACAATTACAGTTGAAAAACAGTTTGTAATACATTTGTGTTGGTATGTCTAACTCTAAGAAATATGTTACTCACTGATAAAATGCTGAGGTGGATTACACTAACATCTTAGACTAACATCTTCCCTAATTCAAATGCCACTGAGAGCACGAACTCTGAATCAGTTAAAAAACTATGTGGAGTAATTAAGTTCAGGAATAGTACAGTATGTGCAAAGTTTTTTAGACCCAATGTAACTCAGTATAATTATATAATGTACAAACATTGCAATTACGAAGTATTGCAATTTCTTCAGAAGTTCATTTAGCTGTGCACAAGCTTACAATATACTTACATATTAGTTACACAAGCATTTTAGATGTAATTAGTGTCATAAAATTTGAAGTGTTACAGAACATTTATGACAGCTGTGAAGGAGAGAGTACAGACATAGGATGAAAATACAGTTAGCCTCCAAACACATAAATCTTATGCACAGTGAAGTAATGTCAGCATTTTCAATATATTTTCAAGGAAAATAGCAATAAACTAGGCATGAGTTCTCATTATTTATCTTTTACTAATTAGCTCTGCTATATCCCTATTTACCTCACTCTTAGAATTTACAGATCTACTGTAAATTACATTTGGGCAACACTGCAAAATGAACTTAATTGTTTTCCGTGGAAAACCATGATATATTATGGCACTACCAATATTATCCATAGAATTTTAGGTCTGCTGGAATTTCAAATAGAAACCACCCATTTTCAGTGGTAAATTGTTCCAGATTTCTTTGGACTTTGAATAAATTCCTTTAAGTTTCACTTGGATCTTCACTTTTAATAGTCACCTCACCCTTGTTCAAGTTAGTCTTTCATATTTAAGTGTTTTGGCCATATATTATAGTTTGATACTGAGAGAGAGACACAAAAATTCAGTTCCTTCTCAGAAGAGTGGGGAAACTAAGGTGAGTTTCACAAAAGAGTATGACAGACTTCCATTGTATGATTTCAAACTGGCTGCTGGTGAAGTTCCTTAAGGCAGTCAAGGAGAGGCATAAGGGAGAGAAACTTTGGGATTGGTGTGTTAAGAATATGGCTTATTAATCTCCTGCTGGGGTTGCTTGTTGTCCCTGTGGGTTCAGATCATTTGCCCAAGATGTACCCCTTGAGATGTAGCATTTGTTCCTAATATCCTCAGAAATTCACTCCTGTATCCTGTTACTCTCTGTAGTTTGGTAATGGAATTCCAAAATGTCACTAATAATTTGGGGATTTTCTGAGCCAGATTAAGATTCTCACATCTAGCAAATACCGATGGTCTCTCCTTCTATTTATTTTTTTTTTTCATTTTTTTAAATCCATATCCAGCAACCATACGATCATATGACAAGAAGTTTCTCAGTTTAAGTGCTATATGGAAAATGATGTTTTGTTTTGAATGAAATACACTGCTATGTCATTTCACTTGTTATCCCTAATTTTCATGTGCTGAAAAATAGCTATAGTTTATTGCCTTTAATATTTAGTCACAGGTGACATAGGAGGTGAAGAGCAAATACATTATTCTTATCTTTTTGTGAGGGTTCTATGTGTTATGTTTGTTTACACACACCATTACACACAAAAAATATAAAATAAATTTATATTAATAGTTTATTATTATATTGTATATAAAGTGATTACACCTGCATCTGTTCTTTTACTATATTTACTTGTCTTAAGAAGGCTCTTGTGAGTATCCATTAGTCATAACTGCATTGAGAAATCAAAATTTGATTCAGTGAGTTAATTTGACTATCTGTCTTGTGTCCTCCATTACAGTTATTCCACAATAAACTGGACTCAGGAATTCCAGGCCCACTTACAGTATGGGCATATGCTTAGGTGTGCGTTCACTAAGAGAAATTTTCAGATGCTTTGGCTTATTGCTTTCATTGAAGCAAAAATACACAGCCATGGCAAACCAGGACACCTTCTCTGTCTTCGCTTTGCTGTTTACAAAAAGCAAGCTCCTTTAGGGACATTCTCTTCCATACAGTGGAGCGTAAAAATGAGTGAGCAATCTGAACAAGGTCCATAGCAGGATGCTGAATAGCACTGTCTCTTTGGAAAGGAAATGTCCATGATCTGGAAATAATTTGATACAGCATGTCTCCTATGTCCTACTTTGTTTTTCAAGTCTAAACTTCTAATTCTTCTAGGTGCTGTATGCTGCAGTCTAAATCTCTCTGTGCTGCATTCTATTGCACTGGAAAGATAAGTCTTTACTCTTGTCATATCAAACAGGAGTTTTTATACTCCCTGTATCATAGGTTAAACTTGATGATCTCGAAGGTCTTTCAAGTCTAGTTGATTCTGTGATTTTAATTGCTTTTATGCACAATTTTTATTCTATTTTAATTCAACATAGGGGATTTTGCATGGAGATGCATTGAAAAATGGTTCTGTAGACTTGGTTAACTCTAGCAGTCTGCTTCTGACATCACAGGGTTCTGCTTTTTATTTTCCTTTTTTCTACCTAAGCCTCAGAATACCACTGCTTAATACCTATGGGGAAAAAAAAATAATATTATCCATTTAATATGATCCTAATTTTTGACTATTTCTTAAATATTGAGGAGATAAAGAGTAAAACTGAAAAGTTAATCATGAAAATCCATGATTAATTGAGTAGGCTTTTTTTAACTGTAGGCTACTATTCCTCTACTTAGATATTGACATCCCTTGAAAACATGATTTTTCCATCCATCCTTGGTTTCAGATTCCTAGTTGGATCAAAATCAGGTTTAATCTGTATCTGTATGTTTAATCTGTTTAATCAGGTTTAATCTGCATCTCCATGGGAAAAAAAAAAAAAAAAAGAAATCCAACTCTCTTCTTTGGTTTATGTAGTTAAAATATGATACTTAACACTGTTAAAGCTCTCTGTGTCTTCAAAGTACTTCAAAATACTCTGTGACATCAAAAAATGTTGGTTCCATTTTACAGAGAGGCTAGAAAAGTTGGCAAGCCCGTGGAGCAAGCCATTCCTAGAGCTGGCAACAAATCCTGGCAGTCACAGCTGTCACTCCCAGGTTTAGATAACTCTGCTTCTCTTCTGTGTTTAAATAACATGATAGGCCTTTACCATTCCTGAATAATTCTGTTTGTCACTATATAATTTGTCTCATGGGACTAAAAGCAGTAAAGAAGAAGGAAGCAAAGGTGATTTCCTAGTCCTCAATGATAAGCTGTTTTTAGGGCCACTGCCAACGGGAGTACAAGGCATGGGTTAGTCTTGCTGGGAACAACTACAGTCATATGCAATCATACATATTTATTTCAATTAATTATAATCTCATAGGAATGGGAGATGAAAACCCCTTCTGTACTAATGCCCTTTAAATGTACCTGAAAGCTGGGATGCACCTAATAGAGCTTTTAAACACACTTCAGAGAAATTTGGTAAAGCTGTCAGTGTAAGCCCATCTATTTTTTTTGTCAGTAAATCCACTGGGAGCTTCCTCACTGGCATTGAGGTAAAACACATTGAATGAGTTTGAATATCTTGTCCTACAACTGACTGGTACACCTTGATTGTTTACACAAGTCCTCATAATATGCCAATTAGGATTTTAGGGTGCTTTTTGGATTTTGGTATTTAAGATTGTTGTGTTCTGGACAATCTTTTGAGATTGGCAACTTGGTGTTTGTTTGTTTATTTATTTATGCTATTGAGAAACTAACAAAAATCGCATACATTTATTTAAAACTTGGCATATCTATTCAACATAAGCAAATGTCTTTCTCGATGTAGTTGTTTGATCTTATACAAATTTCTCCTTCTGTTCTTCTAATAAAATATTAAACCTGATTGCATTTGAGGATGAATTTCTACAGTATAGTAATTGGGTTGTTTATAAACATTTAGATTTCCTAAGTGTAACATTATCCTCTGTAATAATTTGTTGATTGAGCTGGCAGAAGACAATGGGTTTTGATTAGATGGTGCTGTCTCATTAATATGTATGGTTCTCTTTCTCCATTTTGTTTCAATTTATTCCTTACACCCAGGGTGGGGGGACAATTTATTATTCCTTATTATTGGTTCTGCGTGGTTTTACATAATTGCAGTAGTTCTTAGATTTCTTCTAATGTTCTGAGCTCCTGATTACCAATCACCTATTTACTCCTGTCAGTGTGATCAACAGTCACCTGAAATCAACAACTAACAACTTAATTAAACATACTTTAGTTATTACACTGGAAGACTCTAGATAACTAGTAAACCATAAAGAACACTAAACCAAATTCCACGCCTCGGCTTCTCAACAGGGCAAGTTTAAATTTAATTTTGGGTTTTGCTGCCACAAGCAGGTAGAGAGACAACAGGTGTCTCACAAGAAATAGACGACATGGAACAGTAAGGCGGAGCAGAAAAATATGGGCTTGCTCTTCCCTGTTAGCTGAAGGGACAACTCAGAAGGGTAGCTAACTCTGGTGGAGGTAGCTGTTCTGACTCCACCAGGGGTGGTTTCTTCAGACACATCACATCACCCTCAGCAACAGACCTTTAAAATTATTTAATTTCAGCTAACAGTTTGGGCATGAAATAAAAACAATGACAAGTCCAGCAATAATACTAGTAAAATAGTTTGAAAGTCTTTTCAGCCTCCAGGCAGCTACAACTATTTGTTTATTTATTTATTTTTGGACAGGCATGAGAGGAGTCTACTGTTAAGAATATTCTCTGGCTATGGCTTGTTGAAGTATTGGGGTAACAATACTTCAATACTCTTGTTACAGCCAATACAATTTGATTTCACATGGAGCACCTGAAAGTTTTACTCTGTGGAGATTGTTCTAACGATGTGAGGAGAAATTTTGGGTGAAGACTATCTGATCTGCATTTTGTTGATTTTTCCACTTGCCGTCTGCCCTAGCTTCAAACTAGTTAGTATTTGGGGACCGCTTGTTTTTTGCTTTTCAGCTCTGCAGGGAACAAGACAGCTGAACACTGGTCTTGGCTGGATGGAGCAACTAAGTAATGAAAAGCGATTTGAAGGTAAGTGTGCGAGCCTCATCACCATAATTATAAGCTGACTAGTGGTGTGAAACCTATTTCTTACTGCAAAACGATAACTTCCTGACACCTTTCCATTTTCTATCTTTCTTAGGGACCCTTCTGCAAAGCAGGAATGACTTTTCTTGAAATGTCTCGGTAATGTCTATTATAGTGACCAGGATATCCAGAAGGTCCTTTGGGTAGCACAATGACAGAGAAGATTTTTTTTGCAGGATCTAAGATGTGGAAGTCAGTTACTTTGAGTTTACTCTAAAAAAGCTGTTAAAAAAACCTCCACACCAGAATTAGCTTGAAGTAAAAAAATTCCCATGACCCAGAGTTCTGTGGTTTGTACTGTAGCAGACAATGCTGGGCTATGCTGAAGTACTAAAAAGATATATTTAGAGGTTTTTTTCTGTTCCAGTGTAACCCCATCTGGGAAAAAAAAAAAAATCAAGCAACATCATTGGTTGGTCCTGCTGGTCTTAGTTAACTTAATTTAATCATTTCACAAAAACTAAACACTTCCTTTACCTTTTGAGGTGTTGCCCTGTCTCATAGACTGACTCTACATCTTGGCCTAGTAATTCTCATAAACTATCCGAATCCTGTGAATTACAATGAACTATAGACAACTTTTAGTTTCCCTACTGATAGAAATAAATATATAAGCTGCTCTGACTGTACTACTATTTGTCTTAAGCAAAGATTTGCATGGACCTTCTCTTTCTGTCTTACACTGGCTGCACCCACATGAAAAATAGTGCTCAGTACATGCAGGATGTGGGAGGTAATTGTCTGGTGATTTTAATGGAGCAGAAAAATTCCAAGGTTTTGGAGGATGCCATGGGATGTTTCTTCTTGATAAGACATGAGAGGAAAGGGAGAGATTTCAAACTGATTGATTTTGGGGAGTACCGTGGGCTGTGTTCTGTATTATGCCTGAGCATGCCATTCATCCATAAATCTGTCCAAACCTTATTGAACTCCAGGGCAATGCACAACCTCCTGCATTCCCAAGCCATCCAGCACAAACTCATATGAGAAACAAAGAGATTGATTCTGCAGCAGAAAAACGGTGAATGTATAATTTTCCTCTATGAAGCAGGAAAGTAGCTACCTTAACTTGTAAATAGCTGCTTGTGGATTTAAATTAAAACAGTAATACAAATGACAGAGTGGAAAAGAATCTGGCTGTTTGAACCAATTAACTGCACCATGTGTATAGTAAAAAATCACTGATCATCAGGCATGGAAAATGGGTAGAAGCAGTCAGTAGCAACCCCTTTTTCAGCAGAGGTTGTTGCTTTTCCCATGCTTCTCATGTTCCATGGAGGAACAGGCCCCCTCCACTGCAACCCCTTATTGGCAAAGAGGTTTACACTTAGCTCTGCTGTAGGAGATTCCATCTGCATTCTTTGTTTACTTTCATACTGTTTGCTTGAAAATTGCATTTTTTAAATCTTAGATTACATAAAGGCACAGAGAATGAATGTTTAGCTAGAGAACTATAATATACATGCATGTATGCTAGAGAATATTATATGGAACTAAAAAATGTAATTACTTGTATCACTTAAGCTTTGCAGGAAGTGTACTAGATACAGTTTTAGACTCTTCAGTCATTATGGTCTTCATAATTCTGTGGCTTAACATGTACAGAAATTGCATCTTTACCTCCAATTTCAGGAACTTAGCAGAATGCTTTGCTAGATGAGAGCAAAGTTTGCAAAGCTGAAGGTTGGAAACAGCTGCTATATTTGCCCATTTTCAGAAGAAAAGCAAATTAAACTCTATAAAGCTAAAATAGCATTCAGTTTCTTGTTATATGTATATAGTAACAAAACTATTTTGTTAATCAGTTGTAAAGTTTCTAGTGCTGCTATCTAAACAGTGTTTATTATTCTTCCAGCATTGCATCCTTCTATCAGTCAAAAATATATACCTTTCTTAACAGCTCCTGCTCTGTTTGGTTTTGCTTAATAATTCTTCCAAGAAGTATCTGCAAACCAGCTTTCTCATCAGACATGACACCAGAAAAATGCATTTGAAAGAGAAAAAAGGTATTGAAAAAATACTGTGTCAAGGCATTAATTAATTAATTGTTTTTAAAATTAATTCAACATTCTAATGACTATAAAGTTATTTTGTGGATGAACATTTGAATAAAGCCATTTTATTAATCTCTGAACTTTCTACTTAATTCTACCTCATCTTGTCTTTTCTTTGTGTTTTACAGTGTGCTGTATTTAAAAAAAAAAAAAAAAATCATCATCATCATCATCATCAGTATATTATTCTCCCAGTAGTTGAAATAGTTGAAGTAAAGAGCAGGTAATACATTATCATTATATAAGAGTTAGAAGTCAAGAATCTGAAGAAAAGAAAAATGCAGAACCCTAAGGACGCTTGTGCAAGTCCTATGGACTTCACCATGCTTTAAAGCAGCTCAATATGTCCTTACTAGAAGAGTACTCATGCAGCTGCAATTTGGAGTACACGAGTAATTTTATTGTATTCAGTGTCTTTATTCTCATTCTCAGCTGATCTGAGAGAGGCTTATATCAAAATGACTTTTTCCTCAACACACCAATGCAGTATATAAAAGTTATTCCAGGTCCAATGAGACTCAGCCCTCATCTGGGATGAAAGAACATAACCTAAGTCTATTTGTTTCACCTTGCTTTGTTATGTCTTGAGGCCTGTAGTAAAAGCATTGAGGACAGACATAATTTTCTTTCCAAATGTCTACAGCAACCTTGAACTTTTAAAAAAAGTTAATTTCCATTTTAGTGCTTCCTATAATTTTCATCTATCTATTTCAGAACTTTAAAACCCAGCAATAAACAGAAGGGTTCAAGCCACAACTATTTGCTATTTCCTTCCCATTTACGTAGACTAATCTCCTTTACTATTTTTTTTTTCCTCTCATCTGATATCTCCTCTGCAAATAATATTGCATCACAAAACTGACTGGGAGTAGCACTGATTGCAGTAAGTGAATCATTACTGTCCATCCATCCATTACTGTTACATCCCCAGGGCACTGACCATATCATTTTCCCTGCCCACTGTTTGCCATCAGGTTTAATGGCAATACATTAAAAGGCAATGGATGAATGTAGTAATAGCTAATGATAACAGGTACAGGAATGACATGCTTTATGGGTAAAGGATAAATAAAAGAGAGAAAAGGGTTATCATACTTCTTTAAATGGATCTTGAACTTCTCAGACTTGGCTTTAAGGAGACTTCCAGCTTTCAGCTAACTACATCAGGAGCACTGGCACTTTTTTTAGGAAGAAGACATAAATTAGATCACTGAGTTAGATGCACTAGAATGCACACCATGATAATTGTATGGCATTTTTCTAAAAAGCATTGATAGCAGGTGCATACAATGTCTCTTTTTGACATTGAATATAAAACTGTTCAAACTTCATCATGTCAAAGACTGGTTTGGCTCAGGTAGTTATACTAGCTGGTAAAAGGCATTAAAATAAGTAGGAACTTCCATCACATAATGAAAACTATCTGAGCACCAAACACAGCCACCCTTATAACCTAAAAATGTCACAAAATTAATTTTTATCATAAAATAATCCATTTCCAATTATCAATAGTTATTATTAAAGATAAATTATTTTATTTTAGGGTTTTTTTTTCTATCTATACATATGCTTATGTAAATTAATGATCTCTAGGTTTGGAGTTTGGCTTCCTCCATCTTTGAAAAAAAAAAAAAAAGACTGCAAATCCCCATAAGTGAGCAGTATCTTCATTACAGCAGGTAACTTGGTGCTGACAACAAGTGCTATCTTTTCACTGCTTAGCCTCTTTTCCAGCCCTGTAATGGATCTGTTGCACAGCAGGGACTTCAACATATATTCCTACGGGACTTGTCTGTCGGAATGGTGAAATAGTCCTACCTTCTGTTTTCTTTCTTCCAGCCAGTTGTTTAAACATGTAAAGGTCTTCCATTTTGTCAGTCTTCATTTCTTTACCTAGAGCAAGTTTGAATGATGGAACCAAATTGAGTAGAAAAATCAATATCTTAAAGAGCAAGTACTTCAGAGAAACCTTGAGAGACTGGAGAGAGGATGGATAGAAACCCCATGAAGTTCATTTGGGGAAATGCAATGTCCTGCACCTGGGATGCAATAACCCCATGCCCCAGTAGAACCTGGAACCTGCTCTAGCCTCAGGGAAATGGTGGAGTTGAGGGGTTTGCAGTAAAGGACAGGGGGCCTGGAGGACAGTAACTTGAAGAGGGTCAGCAGTGTGCCCTGGGGCTGATGGCAGGGTGGGCTGCACTGGGAAGATCCCAGGGGCAGGTTGAGGACGGTGGTCACTGCCCTGTGGGACCTGTGGGAGCACAGGTGGGTCACTGCATTCAGTGCGGGGCTGCCCAGAGCAGGGCAGATGTTCACAAAGTAGAATGAGTCCAGAGAGGTGGTTGGGGGCTGAAGAACAGGACTGAGAAATGTGAACAAGAGAGAACAGAAAGAGAACTGAGAGTCAGAGTGCTGGGTTTATTCAGTCTTAAGAAGAAAGGGCTGTGGGGGATTTAGTTGCCATGAACAGGTACCTAAAGGGTTGGCCACAGGGACTTTTGACAGATGTACACAGTGAAAAGCCAAGAAGTGGTGGACACAGGGTACATCAAGGTAAATTCACCCTGGATTTAAACAAAAAAGTCCTCAGTGAGTGTGGTTAATCACTGGAAGAGATTGCCCAGAGAGGTTGTGAATACTCGTCCTGGGAGATGTTAAAATTTCACTGGTCAGTGAGCAAGTAACCTGCTAGAAGACTCAATGACTCCCAAAGATTTCTTGCAGCCTGAACTGAAATTTGCTTAGATTAAGTTAGAATGAACTTTTTTTTTAGTAGATTTATTATCACATGTTTTTTAAAATAATTATTGCTATGAATTCTATGCAAGTCTTCTGAAATATTGGGCTATATCCAGAATTATTAAAATTTAGACAGAACAGTGATTTTAACTTCCAAACAAAAATCCAGAATATTTTTCCATATTAATCAACTAAAGATGCACCAAAAGGTAGATTAGAGACCTATAGAGACCTTTCTATAATTGTGTCATTCAACTTAATGCTATCTAAAATCTAAAATCTAAGTATCTGGTAACATTATTTTTATTGTGTAATAATTACAAAGTTTTTTGCTAATTACTTTGTCTTTGTAAAATCTTGATGACGACCTTTTGAATTTCCAGGGCATGAAGCTGCAGTTATGCAAACTGGACTTGCCATTAACACCTGTGCTGAATTATTTCCCACTGATTGAACAGGTGTTGGGCACTGTGTAACTCATCATTGATTTGGAATAAATGATTTTGCTTCAGGATACTTATGGCAAGCTGAACCTCTCTAGTTGTTTCTTTATGCACATAAAAAAAGGGAATGGACTTGAAACTATGGCCGTCAGTGAATAATGAATGCTGGGGAAAAAACCCTGACTTTCAATGTTGACAATCAGTAGATAAAGAATTCCCTGATGAGAAGAGAGCTATCTCATTTTGCTGTCACTCTGTTGAATGGTGTGAAAAGAAAGAATATTATTGTCAATGGACATACCAGGTCATGAACTAACACTGAGTGATTTTGTCAGATACAACTGCACAAGTTTGTAGCTTGCTCCAATTACTGTTTAGCAGACAACAGCTTCATTTGTAGCTTAGAGTTTGAATTCTTGATAACACTCATGATAAGTATCTTAAAAAAAAAAAAAAAAAACAACTAGCCCAATACTTGAAAAACAATTGGTTTCAAGTCACTGCATATGCTCAGTTAAGAGCATTGGTTTTGCTCCAAGAGAAACTGCCAGCTCTGTTCCTTCAAGTACAGATCAGCAAAAAAAATCTTTATTGTAATTATTATATTGCTTATACAGAGATGGCAACCTACAACATGCTATTAATGATAATTATTAATAAAGGTGTTGTTTTCTTTGTCTTTGACAAAAATGGGTTTAGTCAACACTTTCTAAGAGGACTGGTCTTTCCTGTTGACAAAAAAAAAAATTCTAACGAACTGCATTTTGAGAAGAATTATATTCTCATCTGCCCCCCAATCTATATGCTCCTGAACAAATTTCAGTTATTTTATCTGAATATCTGAATTTATAGTTTGGCTAAAAATATTTCTGTTCTAAAGTGATGCAGAGGTGGGTCATGGAAACTTGAGTATTGAGCCATCAATTTGCTGTTCTGTTCTCTGAAACTTTAATGTTTGGAGATTATTTCCCAGAAAGAGTCTCTTGCAGGTGGTCTCATAATCTGGCTAGACATACACCATGGATGTTCTAGGTTAACTGGGGAGATCGAAGGACCTATAAAAACGTGAACAATGTTAACTGTAATTTCCTTAATATATGGTTGTCCCATTACAGAGAAGTGGTATTTTATAGTTTTATTGGAACCTTAAAATGAGGTTGGGGGTGGGGGTGTGGACCCCAACAGGGCTATATTTTATCACAGTCTTCCAAGGAAAGATACCCCTTTTTACTTGTTTTATGTTCTAATGTGTATTTGGTACATATAGCCACTCTTGTATTTGCATTATTGACATTACTTGTTCCTTTGGAATTGGTTTATGTAAACTGATTTGTGTCAATCTTTAATGGTGTACAGACCTTAAAGGGAGGGTAGAAGTAACTGAAAATGGAATTAAGATCTTGGAAAAATATCTTGTGTACTTGTATGAAAAGAGTAGACAGAAAAAATAAATAAAAAAATAAAATATATATGTTCTGTAGAATTGAGTGATATAAATCACATGTTTTCACCTACATAAGTTACCTCTGAAAGATATAATTTATTCCAGTTGAGGGTTTTATGATGCTATATACCCTGAGATACTCAGAACAGTGCTCTTTATGGGAAGATAGTTCTCATTTGCTGTGTAAGCAGATGTTGCTATGTAAGAGTCACCCAACCAAATCTTTGTTGTTGAAAAGGGAGATTTATGATTAGAGTCTCACTGCATAACCAGGTGATAAGTCCTGTCCAAAAGTTAAATATGAGAACTTTTCAGACACAGGCCAGATGCTCTGCAGAAGCTCGTAAGTTAGAGCAGAAATAACTGACCACAATATTATCGCTGCAGTAAATTCACCACCCAGACTTTAATTGCTTGTGAGACTATAGCCCTCAAGCTCTGTCCTGCAGCATTTTACATTTTAAATTTAAAGCAGGAAAGGTAAAAACGGAGCAGACTGAAATTGTAATGTCTCTGTGCAGATGAACTATGTAACATTAGAAAAGGCACACTTCCACATGAGGGCACGTGAGGCTGTCTTGTGAGTACTCTTGTCTGCAGAGTTTGCTCGGGAATTTTAATGTCCATGCTAAAGCTGGCTTCTGAAGATTTAATTGAGATTGTTTTGTGGCTAAATTCCAAAGTCTTCTGACAGAAACTGTAGTAGCTGTAGTACAGAAATGAAAACATTCTTTCTTGCTTTTGCTAATGATCAAACAGAGTTAAATTGTGATTGTTAGCTAATGTGTCACTCCGTGAAAACCACTGGGAGAAATTCTGCACAGATTTGCTGAGTGGATGGCAATTTGCCCTTTAATGCTCACAGTGCATTAGCTTCTTCTATACAGTGTGTGCGTTTTGTTATCTTGTGTCTAGAGCAATATCGAGGCTGTTCTTTCCCTTTCAAAGCAGCTCCATATGAGTCAACGAGATACTTACAAAAGAGTTGTAAAGTCTTTTCAGAAGTGCAGTCTTCGTGTAGCAGCTAATTCCTACACAAACAAATATGAAGGATCAGCAGGTGCTTTATGCTACATTGTAGTTTTGTATGTTATGAAGATCATGGAAGGAAGATGGGATTTAACTTTTTATACTCACCTGCATTCCACATCTAAATTCATATATTTGTGATACCAAATGGAAAAATCTAGAGGGAACTGCTTATAAAGGATCTATATAAATATGCTTAGAAAAAAAAAAAAAAATTAAAATTGTTTGTTTCCACAGGCTATGTTAACAATAACAGGAAACAAGGGAAGACCTTTTTTTTTTCCATGTTAAGGCTGATGGAAATTTGGTGCCAGCCTGCATGTCCTTCACCTGCTATCCCTGAGTAGATGTTGATTTTTCAATTTACAGGTCTGTTAAGAATTCATGACAAAGTTAAATTATACATGAGAGTGAGAATTTTCTCCTCCAGAGAGGAGAGTCTCAGTTTGTTGTGATATGGTTTTTATATTTTTTAATTGCTAATAAACTGTCAGAAAAAAGCATCCTCTGCCCATTCCTCTTTACCTTTTATTTCATTTTCTCCATGCCAAATTGTTGTTTCAATATGAAACTAAATGTGGATTTAATATGAAAGGAAAAATATTGATGTCCTTTTGGAACTACTCATTAGTTCTAAGGCAGGGGAAACTGGAGCATTAAAAAACTGCCTTCTGTCCGTGTTTATCATCCAGGGTTAATTGTGTAATTCCATTTTACTGTACAGTTCATTAGAACTTTAAGGCCAAGTTATTATTATCTTCACTCCTGCCTCCAAATTTCAGATTATTTCTACCCAAAATTCATAACATTTATTTTTCAGGACAAAAACCTCACTAGTACAGCATTGGCTCTTACTAAAATTTTATTTATAAAATGGTTTTCACATGAAGAAAGATGTAGCTCTTTGGCAATAGAAAACATTATAACTCGGGTAAAACCCTTGACAGAAGACAGTATTTTATACTCCAGTTAATTTATTCTATCACACAGCACAGACTGAATTTTGGCGCATGAACAAACTGTGAGAAGTAAGGAGATTTGTTTAAATCTCAATAGGTAAGCAAGTTAAAATATTTTCTATTGGTAGAGGGGAAGCACTGACACCTGTATAGAGTGAAATGACATTTCATGGAAGCAATAATTGGCAGGTTGAATACAATGATTATAGTTCTGGATGGCTTTGGTTTCTTCCTGCTTTTGGTTTGTTGAGTCTTTTATCACAGGATGAGTTACCTGGGATTCTCCAGAGTGGACGAATCCCTCAGTAAACTTTTTATGGCAGATTCCCCAACATATGTTCTAGGCTTGTGCTGGAAGAAGTTTTGATATATAAAATTCTACCACTTTAGGGAGAAGTACTGGATCTGACATGTCAGTGTCAAATCTGGTTAACTTATTGTAATTCAGAAATCCTCTGGGTATTCCATGTCCAGAACTGTAAGATAACTGAGTTTCTCTTGGTATCCTATAAAACTAACTTGTGTAAAAAAAAAAGTTATAGTAAGTATTGAGTGATAATATTCTCGAAAGGTCTATTACTGTCAAGGGAATCTAGAAAATTTTAGGAGCTCTAAATATGTTATTTTTAGCAAACTTACTCTACTATACACACTCTTGCAATACCTAGGAGAACTGTATAATTATACAGCAGATACATAAAATACATTTGACATTTGATTATGAATGAATGTCAAATTACTGTGCTGAAAAAACACAAAAACTGAGTGACTTGCATCTGGAAAACCCAAAAAGGGATGGAAAATACAATTATGTGAAGACAATAAAAGATTTAATTCCGCCCTTTGCATTGCCACTGTTTGAGTAGCAGTTACATGGCAGATAACATGTGCAGTGTAGCAAGAACACTGAAGAAAGCAGTTACTTACTGGTTTACTGGTGTTCTAGATGAAGTGCAGGACTTATATTTGTTGGTAAAAAATGTATATAATTTTATTAGCATGGGGCAAAGAAGAACACCTTGTGATGTGCACTTGCTTCTTCATCTTGGAGTAAGAGAATGATGGTGGTAGGTAATTAAATTCTTTTAATGAAGTACCACACTTCAGAGACCCCTTATAAACGAAGACTAATACAATTGCTTGACCTGTGCAGAGAAATCATGGAATCATAGAATGGTTGGGTTGGAAGGGACCTTTAAAGGCCATCTAGTCCAAACCCCTTGCTATGAGCAGGGACATCTTCAGCTCCATCAGGTTTCTCAGAGCCCCATCCACTCTGACCTTGGATATTTCTAGGGATGAACTAACACTGAGTGATTTTGTCCATTTGGTGACATTTGATCCACCACCTTTACCCCCTGTCTTATTGCAACAGGCCCTACTAGAATGTCTGTCCCCATCTTTCCCACCAACTATCCCACCAACTTCAGTGAGAGTTTCACATGGAAAATCAGGACAACACTGGCAAATATTTCACAGGAAAGAATAGACACTGCCAAGTCTAGGGAGAAAGAGAGTCCTACGGGGAAAACCAGAGTGAAATAAGAATACATAGACAGTCGTAGGAATGATATAGTGAAGCAAGCGTATTTGTCTGAAGTGGAGTATAGCTGATGTTGAACATTCATATGGTGCCTCCAATACCTGTTTGACACCGAATTTTACCTCCAGTCAACTGTGCCAGTGTAGTTAAAAAAAAAATCAAAAAATCATCATCAGCAGGAGATAATCCTCTCAGTAATCTTAATGACAGAAGGGACCCGATTTCTGTTGGTTGTAGTTGTAAATACTTGAGTTCTCAAGATGGTCTCTATATTTCTATTATTATGTTTTATTTTGAGTCTGTTTAAGCTACAGGTGAAAAAGTCCTAAGAGCTCTGTGAACCAATGTTTTAAAGTAAATTATTGTAGAGATAGAGGACAAATTTTCACACATAAGTTGTAACTTTATTTCTGCACTTGCTAAGAGACAAAAAATTTGGGCTGTTGTGTGCTAAAAATGGTGGTTTATAGAAGGTCATCAAATGCATGGATCAGCTTTATCCTAGCCAAAAGGATTTCAGCTATTCTAGTGTATACATGTACATATCTACATAAACTTATGTGTCTTATCTGATACAGTTTTCGTTTATGCAGTCTCTTTTGTATGTGTGTGTTGTGTGTGTGTGTCTTGAAATTATGTGTTTATTTTTTATTGTGGGCATAAATTACAAAAGTTTAGACCACCAAGGGTTAAGTTGTGAAAGCTTTCTAAAGCCAAAAAGAAAGAAAAAGTGCCAGCGTTTGAGAAGGAATTCAGATCTGTCCTTCTCTTGTCATTTGCAAAATGTTTTCATGCTTAAGAACTTGAATGAAAGCAGTGACAAATTCTTAAATTGAGCACACAGATGCTGTTTGTGTACGTTATTTTCTTTCTGTCCACAAAAGTCATCAAATGCAAAAACAATTTGCATGCAGACTTTTTCATATGTGCCTGTATAAAGCTGTGCATATGCAAAATGAGTGCTGATAAATGAATGCTCTAGAACCCAGTTAATGTAAAATTTTCCACTTATAAAAGTTTTGGTGGCTTTTATCAGGAAAAAAAAAAAGAAGCTTAAAGCTGAGTCATACAGTTCCCTCTCAAGAAAGAAATATTTAGCAGAAATATCATTTAACTTCCCAGAAGGGAAGCTCTATCATTAATTCCAGTGTAAAAGCTGAGGGCTGCAACTCAGCTGAACGCCAGCAGGTCAGCCCCAGCAGAGACGGTGTTTACCCAAAATTCACGGCTGGCCATGCTCAGCAATAAAGAACCCCTAGAAGGTTCAGGGCACAGTCCCCAGGCTCTGGGCCGCCGGAGAGCGGGACACGCTTCTGGCGGCGATTTACCATTGCGCGGGGCCGCCTTGGCACGGGGCTGCGGTGAGCCAGGCTGGAAACGCTCGGCATCAATAAAGCTGTCATGTACTCTCCGCAGGTGACATAAACCCTTGGAAGACGCCCGGGCAGCGGCAGGTTGCTCTCCCGCGGCAGGCTCCCATCGGCAGTGGGCCGGCGCGCCCGAGCCGTCTGCCCGCAGCGCGGGCACCGCTCCGCCCGGGATGCTCCCGCCCGGACAGCCCCTCTCCCCCGGCGCGCCGCACCCGGCTCCATGGCACAGGCGGGATTTATGGCCCAACGAGGGAGGAATTCCACCTGGGTTTTATTAACTGGAAAAGCTGGAGGCAGAGCTCGGTTACACAGTGTTACATAAGGTGGTGCAGGGGTCTGCGATCTGTCACCATCAAAAGCTAATGCAAATTCAGTGGGCACTGTAACATCAGCACTAATAATCAATGTTAAATTAAGATGTATTATCTAGGTAGCATGCATAAAGAAAATGGGAGTCCTGAAATGTCACAGTCATTTTAATTAGAGCAGTGTTGAAGCTGGGGAGGAAGGCTTGTCGCTATAAGGAAACTATGGTAAAATCCTGGTCTGTTTTTTCTGGAAAACACACTGTTAATTACACTGACATATGCTGAAATGAGACTGTATAGTTACTCTCACTGATGAAATGAGCTCTGTGTTTCTTATGAGACAAGATTTGAAATAAAGTACATAAATAGAGTGGTAAAAACTACTTTAATATTTCCTGTCTTCCCTCACCCATATATTTCCCTTGTAGTTATATCCAATCTACAAATTAATTAAAAGTGCAGCAGGCACAGTATATCTATGAAAGTTGTTTCTCTCCCACACACTGCACTTGTTTAGAACATAAAGGTTGTAGAAGTGAGTAAGAACATTTAATATAAAATTGCTTGAATGCGTGTGTGTGAGGATTACTGCACACCAGAAAGGGCAGTGGTGCCCTGTGCAATATTAAACACCATCATTGTTAACTCAGGGCTGGAGGGTGCAATTCTTTAATATAGTTTTTAGGCATTGCAAACTATATGTATGCATATACCTATATTAAATACATATGCATATATTAGTTTATTGCCTGGCCTGCTTTTTCTTCTATTTTCAATGTCACAATACAGCAAGGTATGGATTATGGAGTATCACAGACCATCCTTGTTATGCATAATATGTTATCCATGCTAAATTAAAAAACAGGAAGCAACAGAGGGCAGCTGGTACTTGCCCTTTAGTATAATCTCCCAATAATCTGTTCTATCTAGCCTGTTCTTCAATTCTAGTTGTAATCATGATTCAACTTTTTCTCCCCTGACAAATTATTCCATTGTCTAACCTTCTGGACATTTCTGCCTAATGTGTAGTTTTAATATTTAAGTTTTGAATTTCAGAACATTATTTCAGCTATAATGGTAAATGTGAAAGCCATCTTCTATCAATTAACAACCATCTGGGAGAGATGGAATTCAGAAATGAAGCAAAGTGCTGTACAATAGTGAATGATGAAGCGAAAAAAAACCCCGTCAACCAAATAAAATGGGGTTTTTGAAAAGCTTTCTGTGAGAGAAAGGTGGTGACCTCTTCAACTTTAAAAAAAAATGTTTCTTTTGTACCTTCATAGTATATAGAATTAATTGTCAGTCTTATGTGTGTCAAAATCATTAGTAACTTTCAGGTCTTGAATTGTGTTAAAAAGTAGCAAAGAAAGAGATAATAATTTGGAATTGTAGAAGTGGTTGTCTTCAGGGTTTTTTGAGCTTCTCAGTTCTTATTGTCTAGATTGTCTACAGAACACAAATGATTTTAAACATTATCACATAAAAAAAAAAGAAAATCTATTTATTTGTTGTCAAAAAGTTCAAGGCACTGAAGCGTAATGTTAGAAAAATATTGGTAATTGAAGAATGGCACAGACAGGTCCCAAATAGTACTTAAGACCTAGACAGGCTTCAGCAGAGTGTCCCAGGATTTTGTAAAACTTTATTACCATGCAGGTAAAGTTTATTGAATGTTTTGAGAAGATGATAGATCTGCTTTATAAGATTTTTCTCATTTATGTGCTTCTTGTAAACCCTAAAACTGATAACTAATGAGCACTGGGAATGTTTACAGTAGCAATTTTCTCTGCCCATCACGTGAGATGAGGAGGGAATGCTGGCACGTGGCTATCACCGTCAGCCTGCTGGGTGAATTACTCTGCTCTTTCTGTAGGGACCAAGCAGTTTCAGATTTCATAGGCTCAGGAGAATGCTGCAGTTCTCTGTATTGACTCCCCGTTTAGTGGCTGGGTAATCCTGTTCCAGCTCCCTTTTCTTCCTTGAGGATTAGTGAAATACAAGAAACCTCACATAACAAGCAGTGTGACTGGTGTCTGGCCTTTAACTGGCTGTAAAGCCAAGCACACGACACATGCTGCCTGGAAATGTCTAGCCCTAAAAAAACCTAAACCTTTGGCCCTCCATATAGGCAGCTGGAGTTCAATGGCTGAGTTTGTACCCTGCACTTAACTCCAAACCCTTCAAAAGAAAGCACTAGAAGTGCAGACACACCAAAGCAACACAGTGTTAGTCCCTGAACAGACAGTAGAATAATAATAAAAAGAAGAAACTTCCAGCTAGCAGGAACTTCGTTTTTCATTACTAAAGTATTGTAATATATTTCAGCTATAAGGAAATCCTCTTCCAATTTCATGCTACAGTAGTGTCCATAACAAAAATAAATGTATGTTACCAACATAGATTAAATAGCTGCTGATTGAATATTACACCTGGGAGAGAGTTCAGCAGATACTTATGGCCTAAATTCTGACTTTTTTTGCCTTCAATCACTGTTGCTTTTTTTTTCCCCTTCAGTATCCTCCCTCCCCCACCAAAAAGGAAAGCTTTAATAATCTTGGGCAGTCAAAACCAGTACATGTTGCTAAACTTGTGACCCATTACTTCAGAGGAAGATATTCTGTTAATTTTTCAATGCAACTTTTAATTAATTTTTAATTAATCACATAAAATACAAAGGTAGTTTTTCATATATTTTACATAATTACGCACCTTTGAGGAGGTTAAATTCCTTCATGTCAATGTATGCCAGCAGTGTCATTTAATCTGTGTATTGCTGACATAACTGACAACACAGGACTTTGAAAAGTAATCAGAGGAGTCATGAAATCAAATGAACTGTGAGGATTTACCAGCACAGTAGACTTTGACATTTCATTTGATGGATATACCTCATTTTGCATTGTTCACTCTTGTAACTCTTTCTCATCTTGGGCAACAAATAGTTTCACATACAAATATTGTTGCTGCCTGCTTTCATATACAAATAAGAACTCAAATAATGTACAACTAGTTAAATTTATCATTTAAATTATTTTATGTTCAACTCAACTTTTTCTTGAAATTTTAATTTGTTAAACTTCAGTTACTGTAGATGTAATGACAATACTGTTTTTACCAGGTGAGAATTTCTGTCTAAACCAATGTTTTAGGCAAGCTGAGAAACCCCCTCTCTCTAGCTGGGCATTTGCCTTATACTGTTGAACATATCAAGCTTGTTTTCTGGTGAAATAGACTAAAACCTGGTACCAGAAAACAGCAAGAACGGTCTTCTTTTGAGCTTCTTTCCTCAGACAGCAATTTCCAATAACTTCAGGGAATTCACTCCCTTACATCCTGTTAAAAGTAGAGATTTACATGCATTGAATAAAAATACTGGGGGAAAAAGTATGTTATCACAGGGCACTTTGAAAAGAGTATCCTCTTTTAACCATACAGAATTATCAACCGGTTGTCAGTTAGGACCACTGAATGTAGCCTTCGTCAAAAATTGCTCTTTGCAAATAGTTACTTCATGCAGAGGTTCACAGCCTCAATGTGCTTCTTCCTTGAGGCATTGTTAGACAAAGCTCTTTCCCAGGGAGACCTGCAGTAGCACAAATTTAAAGACATTTTAAAAACCCAAAGCAAAACCAAAGCAAATCAACAACAAAAAAGCACATTAGCTAAATTGCATGTGTTGCTATAACACAGCAAACAAATAAACTATCTTTTTGCTCAATTTAGAAGTGAATAAAGTCTGTTTGCTTGTACTTACCCTCAACTGCACTGCTGGGAGGAATGGAAAGCATTCATCTCATGCACAATCAGTTTTACCTTGCACTTACCATCTTACTTTTTATCTCCTTCCCTGACTCGGCATCACAAGAACATATTGTAAAACTACTCACACATGTTGAAAAAACTGTAGCAGCAGTGTTAGCAATACTCTTATTTTTATTCTTGTTTGGACAAATTATGGTTTTACACCCTAGAAAGCTAACCTATTTCATTAATATTTCTTAGATTGCTTTTTGCCTTTGAACCTTTTTTTAGTAAGGTCAATTTCATTCTGTTTAATGAGCTTATTTTTCAGCAACTCATCTTGATGTTGGATTTTATTTTATCATCTTATGCAAACTCCTAATATCTCAGCTTCTGTCAAAGTAAATGTAATGCACGGTGCCAGATGCAAACCTACTGAGTGTAATGGAAGAATTGTCAACTTTTCAACAGGTATCTGTCTACTGCTCAAGACTAGAGTCTCCTTTTATTTAAATGAGGCCATGTTCTCATATTGACAGTTGGGGCTTTTTTTTATTATTTCCTCTATCATATTGTTACTTCTGCCTAAGTAAAGCTTCCCTTAAGCTTAGCTAGATTAGACTAAATTTACCAAGTTTTGCCTTTGCAGTATTGTAGCTGAAGAGTATGTTTTTCAGGACAGCATTTACCTCAGCTAATTTTAAAGCTGGAGTTCACTAATGTACATGCAGGTGTCTGCAGTGTAGATATCAGTATCTGAGACATCTATGCCAGGTCAGGTTAAATGTGTTTCTTGTCCCTGCAGCCTCTCGGCAAGACACTGCTGCTGTGATAAAAAATGATGGTTCTCAAAAACTGAGATACGATAGCAATTACACATACTGTTTTGGTAGTTCTGGTGATTATCATCCTGTGTTGCTCTCTGTTGCTTCACAAACTATTGCCCTTTGCATGTGTGTCTGCCTGCTACGTATTTTCATTCTGCTAAATCCTGCTTATGTCTTCCAGCTGCAACTCTGCCAGCTTCTCTGTCTGCCAGTGACCAGGTTGCTCATCCTTTCCACTGTCCTTTGCTAAGGCACCTTACTTTCTTTTTGGGTAAAGCATCTAGATAGCAAGAAAACAAGAAGAGGAAACCCTGCCTAACCTAGCATACAGGATTGAAATATTTCTTAGCTTTCTCACTCTGTTTGCTTTACCCTTGTCAGAGCAGATTGCTATGCAGACGGACACAGTCACATTTGAAGTGACAGATTTATGTCTAAAACACGTAACAGAGAGTGTCAGGAACAAAACCTGGGCCTTGATTCCGTATGGCATATATAGATGGCTTCCATCAGCTCAGCACAGAGTAAACCCCTCCTATGGTTGGTCTATATTTGACAGAGCTGTTTGAAAAGTCCAAAGACAGATCCAGGGAAAGACCTGACCCTTAAACAGTGCCCAAGAATCAGGCTCAGACGCTGGCTCTCTTTCTTGACCCATAGTGTGCCCAGCCCCGGTCCCATGTTGCAAAATGTGCCTCCAGAAGCAATCCAGGCATGTTCTTGTTCTGATCCCAATGTTTTCAATGCATGCAGCATAAACACATGCTATGCATAGATACATGCAGTATTAAGTGTATCCTGGGTTAGTAAAACTCAAATGGGAATATCAGAGAGCTGCTCTTACTTTATCAGCAGACCTGGTTTACATCTAAAAATCTAGGCAACAGGAGACATAACCTTCCCATTTTCAGAGCAAGAATTCCCCGGGAGGTAGTTTCAACATCATGGAAATGGCATGAAAACATAGAATGGATTGGATTAGAAGGGACTCAAGGAATATTTATTTCCTGTCCTCCTGCCATGGGCAAGGACACCTTCCACTAGACCAGGTTACTTGAACAGCCAGTTGTAATCTTTTAAGGAACCCTTAACTAGAGACATAGTCCCTCTCTCTACAAAGGGTTCCTCATTTTGCTGTGAGGGCTTAATTGTTGCCAGAATGAAAGGGGTTAGTGCATTTGTGGTCATTCCAGTCCAGGAACAATGCTTTCTTACCAGTACTATATTTTGCCATGTGTAATATTTTGCCTATCCCCTTTGCTTGTTTTTGAAGGTGGCTTATTACTGCAGTGTGGATACTTCAGACACATGGCCCACAGTATGCACATATTTCAGTGATAATTATGCACTTATCTTTGGGTGATTTCAGGTTGTTGTGTTGTTGGAGTGTTTTTTAATTATTTGATTCCAGATTTCCTTAGGCCTACTAACTGTTTAAGATTTTCAGAGTTTTTAAGTGTAATTCACCATAGATCATGGAATCACAGAATCATAGAATGGTTTGTGTTGGAAATTAACTGAAAGGTCACCTAGTTCCAAACCCCCTAAAATGGGCAGGAAATCTTCCATTAGACCACGATGCTCAGAACTCCATCCAGCCTGGCCTTGAACACTTCCAGCATCCACATCTTCTCTGGGCCACTTGTTCCAGTGCTTCACCATCCCCACAGTAAAGAATTTCTTCCTAATATCTAATCTAAACCTATCCTCTTACAGATTTATTATAAAATAAAAGGTGATAATACATGTATCTCCAAGGGTTTATCATGATTCATAAACCACACTGATAAATGTGAAAAGAATGCATGAAAATATTAAGAGGTGTAATGTATTTAAAGTGGTTAAAATGTTAGATTAAAAAAAATAGGAAAGGGAAAAACTTGATTGAATGAGTCAAATGATAAAATGTGGAGAAACAGAAGCATCAGCACAATCTTCTTCCTGTGCAGTTTAACAGCTGAGTTTTGGATAACAAAACTACTATGCAATGAAATAAAAGTTAAGCTACATGGAGTGCAATTCATTTCACCCAGCTTCAGATATCCAAGCCCGAGACAATGATCCTAGATTTTCTTCAAAATAATAAGGATTCTGCACTTCATTATTTTCTCAAATAAGTATGTAAACCAGACCAGCTGAATTACTGTCAGGTTGCCTGAAAAAAAAAGTTTTGGGGGAATGAGTCAAAAGTTCATGTTTTTTTTCTACTGGCTGGACTGCAAAATGAACCTGTAGGAAGAACATCTAAAAAGAAGGCTGTAGAAATCTCTGGAGTTAGGGTAGGGGAGAGTGAATGATCCCAAGAACTGAGGAAAAATGACTATTGAGGATTACCAAGGGAAACACAGAGACAGAAATATTTTAAGAAAAGTGATGTTCCAATTACAGGAGGAATGGAAGATTTTGGGAGAATGTGGTTTACATTTTTAAGCCTGCCCAGAGAAATGGGAAGGGAAATGTGCTACTAACAGAAAGCACCTTGAGGCAGAAGATTGTCTTGACAGTATACTGATGTGACTGATGTGTTTTTTTAACATTTTTTTTATTTGACCACTGCTTATGGAATGTATCTGTTTTCATTTGCTCTGGTTTTTAAAGCTATTCTTGAGAAGTGAGAATAAATACCTCTTGTTTGTTCTGTCCTGTCTAAGTAGAAGACCACAGGAGTGAGAGAAGACTATGCCAGTCCTAAGAAAATATGAGCATGTTACTCTAGTTATGCTGTTTTAATTTGAATTTAAATTTAGCTACTCATAGTTCTTATGATGGTTTTAGTATTCAGAATTTAAGAAAAAGATACAGGCAGAATCACTTCAAAATTCTAACCAAAGCCTGTAACAAACTGCCTATATTGGTTTTAATCTGACTTATAACAAAAATACAAATAATGTTCTTTTTTATTTTAAAACAACCAATCAAACAAAAAAACAACCAAAACCCCCATCCACTTTCAAATCCTGAGTAACATATTGGAAACAGAAAATCCTATAAACTAATTTTTAAATTTATTTTTAAATAGTCTCCACTACTATGTGGAACTTAGCATTAAAAACTATGCACTCCTTGAATGGAGATGAACACATATAATAATTTTACAGATTGACACTTATGAGTACAGCTTGTTCTTTATGCTTAAGTGCCTACAGAAGAATAGCAAAGTAGAACCTCAAGAATAATTTCTCCCGCTCTAAAATAGTGTCATATGTATATAAATTCCAGAGTGGAACTTTTCAAAATGCGTTGTACTGGGAGTTAATTTGATTTATTTACAATTACCCTCTGCATGCTCCTAAATCTCTTGCTTTATGACTTAGTAGAGAAGCTTTCTTTTTTATATTTCTACTGAGTATTATCTTGCTCTTCATTAAATCTTATCTCACTAAATTACTGCAGCCAAAGTGCCAGATCATCTATATGCATCTTCATTTGTTTGTACTTAAATATCCCACTTGCTAGAGGGTTAAGATTGGAATATTTCAGTGCATATTCAGCTCTGGATGTGTTTATTAATTCAGTTCTGAGCGTTGCCAGACCACAATTTTGCTGAACCTTAGACCTTTTCAAATAAATATAAAATATTAATCAGTTTAAAGAAAAAAAAATCACTTTTAGAACAGTTTTTTGATAGATTTTCTACAAAATCAGAAGGACTGTAAGAAGACTTCAACACATGATGTGTTTCCTGCATTGTAAAATCTTTCAGACATGCTGTAATTTAGGTAATACGCACATACATCATTAAAGTTATCACTATCATTATGTCTTTCTGTATCCAAAAACACTGTTCTGTTTTTCCATATAAACCAATATCATTTAAGTACAGGTAAACATAAGCCCCCTTCACTTCTGTTTTCAAATACATTTTTGAAAAGAAAGAAAGACATCTTATTACAGGTAGTGCTGGTGATATCCTATGTATTTTAGGTGAGATAGTGTGATGACCCACCCTTAACAGGAAGGGCCTCTACAGATGGTAATGTAGATATCATGCTTGTGGAAGGAGGAAACGTATTTTGTAAGTGCTAGTAAGTACAGACTTACACACACAACCTAGAGCAGAACTGGCACAGACGTTGGTTTAAGAAGAAGCTGTCTTGTTGTTCCATGGTGTGTCCTCTCCAAGAAATGGGAAGAGATGTCTAGGACTGTGAAGACAGGCTAGTAAGTCTACAATGTGCATCCCCATGTGATGTGCATTGCAAAATTCATGTCCAGCTTCAGCCTAGATCCAGCCTAGACCAAACTAAGGTTTAGCAGATATGACACAGGGCATGATGCAGTTCGGAAAAGTTAATATGGCATGGTTTCTTTAGACAGAATTGATTTTTTTTATGCTGTACCACGAGTCAAACTAGTGAGTCTCATACCTATCTTGGTGCTACTCTACACAGAATGACTATCAAAAATCTCTGCTAGATCCTCATTTGCCAAACTTCATTTTAGACACATGGCATATGTGTCTTGAGTATCAGAATTGTTTTCGCAATGTGTGCCAATTATAAATTTATGTCCTTAATGCCTGTTTGAAGAGCACCTACTTCTGTACACCCATCTTTTTTTTTTCTGTGACTGGTAAATGGTATTTTTCTATTTTTTGGCAGTACTCGTGCATCTACTGTGGGCCAACATAAGTTAGGAAAAGGTCAGTGAGGTAATTTAGCAAATGCAATTGCAACCTCCTGAATATTTTATTCATAATCTCTGGAGTGCTATAGAAACATGATATTTTCTGCCAATGCATTAAATTTCTATACATACAAATATAGATACACCCACAGATGCTGAATAATTGCAGTCCATAAACATGAAATAAATTTATGTTTTATATAGCTGTATGATCTTTTAAAGGTTTTTTTGAGTTTTGTTAATTTCTTTTCAGTTTGATGAAGTTTTTATTTTACTTTCTTCCCATCTTTCAAACACTTTTGTCTCTTTTGGAAGCCCAAGATTAATTAGTTGATTCTCTCTTTTCTAATTCCATCTACAGTTCAGAGGCACGTAAAACCACAAAGCAAGATAATAACCAATAAACGGAATAATTAATTCAATGCACTGAAACTAATTTTAATTTATATTTCTCAAAGATTCTCACTAGGGAATGGAGAACCTGGAGTTCTAGGGACTGAGCTGCTCCAGTTCTGGTTGTTTTGAATATACTGTGGACAGAAACACTTCCTGTAAAACTGGAAATTATGACAGCTAAAATCAGAGGGGAAATTAATAACCAAAAAAATTTAAAAATTAGCAAGAAGTCAGAAAAAGTTAAGAATTATTTCAATCAGAACCTATCTCTTTTAATCAAAACTATTTTGTTTGCCTCACAAAGACAACTAGGTCTCTAAATCCCTGATGTTGTACAGCCCACTGACCTCTTCTCACAGCTCCACTGCTTGGTGACAGAGACCCTTGCCGTGGCTCATGTCCTGCAGACAAGTAGCCCATCATCCCTGGCCCCGAGATCAGTGGGAAGCACCGGGAATCTCTGCTGCACTGGGCATGCAGGGCTGCATCTGCCTGCAGGAGCTCCAGGTTCACGGGGGTCTGTGATGTGCCACAGCGCGTGCTGGGGACTGTGCCTGGGGCTCACCCGGTGTGTTTCTGGAAGCTGCCTGGGAGACAGATCCTCCGTAGTTATCTCTTCCTAGCAGGCATGCTAATGTTCCTTGAAGAGTTTGCCTGGTCTCTGGACCAAACTAGATATCCCAAAACCACTCTGCTGAGTCAAGCATCCCCTCATGAGTATTGTCCTATGGTTCCTGCTGTCCAGCTGCTAATCACTAAACAAAGCCTACTTCCTTGGAAAATTGGTCAGTTCAGTGAGAAGACTGATCTGCTCATTAACTTGTAAGAAATTAAGACCAAAGAAATCAACATTTTAGGATCAAAGAAATAATCAGCTTTATCACAAACATGACTGAGACGTGTTTTTTGAAAAATGAGTTCTCACTCATCTTTAGTATACACTTTGCTTCCTACCTCTCCCCCCTACATCAACAAACAGTAAATACAGGCTTAATTTTTAGGAAGAAATTTAATTATCTAGTTTACTCCTTGAAATCTGAGTTCTTATATATATATATTCCTTTTTCCCCATCCAAATCTGCTTAAAAAGATCTATTGAAGTACTTAATATTCTTTTAAGTATTGGATAGATGCTGTATTTTTCCACCCTTTCCTGTGGTACACATTAGTATCCACATCATAATGTTAGTGTTTTGAGACGATTGCAAGAAAAACCCACTAGATAACTACTTTTTGCCCAGTACTTTATTTAATGAAATGGATTTAAATATACACGTACTTTAAGCACAAATCAAACAAATAAGCACTCAGTAAAGAACCCCACTTACATGCCAGAAAGGGTAAATCTTTAATGACTGGAATCACTGAAATTTCCTTTAATGTTTTCTGGCCCAATTTTCAATTAAATTGCAGTGCATTATTAATGCCACGGAAGAGACAGCAAAGAAAGCAAATAAAAAGTTCAAAATGAGGCTCCATATCTAATAAGCAACTGTGACAAAAGTGCCACAATACAAAACTTCATAGTAATTATTCCATTGCACATAACAAAGTAACTAGTGGAGCATAAAGCTAACAATTATTGTGTGTTGATAGTTCAAGCACAGTATGCTTTTAAAATGCTATCAAACAGTAGCAAGCTATGCCAGAAAGCACAGCCTCATCCAATAGCTTTATGCAAAATACAGACACTTACCAAGTCTTAAAATCTAGTACGGAGTACTATAACATGTTCCTAGGCTTCATATTATGCTGTAAAATGCAACGAAAAAGCTCTAGCAAACAAACAAACAAAAATTCCTCATTTGCCTGCTGGGTATTTCTGAGATTTGTTTTTAGAGCTGTTAAAGTAATACCATTCCATGTGATCCCTTTTTGGATAAGCTTTTCAGCCTTCATGTGGGTCCTCTCAGTTTGTTCTTTATTGACAAGAACATCTTGCCAAATCAAGGTTTTTCCATTTGTCTTTTCAGCAATTCTAGCATATTTCCTTTTCAACAATTCTACCATATTTTCGGTGCCCCTTGACACAGAAATACAGTTACTATACATTGCAGTAGTGTTCATTGGATTTAGAAAGTGAAATAAAGCAGGTTATTCTCTGGAAGAAAACCAATTTAGATCTAGAAAAAAAAAGAAAGGCAGCTAAAGCGTGAGGACTTCAACTCAAAATGAGAAATCATCTTATGCTCTGAAGAATCCTGAAGGATTATTTTGATGATAGCTGTTTACTGTTCTTTTTGCTGCTAGGTTAACATAGTGGAGTGCTTTCTTCAGACACTGAATTTGGCTTCAAGTCTATTATTCACACCTTTTAGAATGAAAGAAAAAAAAAAAGTGAAGGTGTTATAATGCAGACAGCTCTTTTCTTCACTGAATCTATTAATTTACCTATTATATACATTGGTTATGTAACCTTTAGCAACTACAATTTATTCACCTTTTAGTTGGGTCTGCTCTTATGACTTACAAAATTGTTAGTCCGTGGCTTAGCAACAGCAAATGTGCAACTGAAATCACATTAACATGTTTAAAGGCATTTAACACACTATGTAAAGAGATCAACTATTGTTGAAATAAGAGATGTGGGAAATTTCAAAAAATGATCAACCAGTAGTTGTTGAAATAAAAGAGGCAGTAAGGTAACAAATTTCTACATTGAATTTCAGATTTCCAGCAAGGTGGAAGTTCCACCTGGAGATTTTCAGTAAGAACTAACAAAATATTTCATAGTCATAACTTCTTTGGATGTGAAAACTACAAAGATCAGGACTCAGAGGTCAGCTTCTAAATTTGTTTTATTCTTTGAAGTCTGTAGGCCCAGTGTGTGCTGAACAACCGAATTCCCCCCCCAATATTTTCTGGTTTTGCTGAGAGATTATGGCTGCAAACATGAAGTCTGTCTGCCCTGCCATGCTGTCCCAAACCTCTGCTCAAAATCACAGGAGTATCTGTCTCTCACAAATTACTGCAGCTCCCACTGTTTAGCAGCCTGAAGAGAATCACAGTTTTTAATAGGAATGGAATTTCTAGTAATGCTGTATACCTATGAAAACTTCAGAGTATAGCGATATTTTGGCAGAGGCAGAGTGGAGAAACTTGTATTATAAGCTGTTCATGCTGTAGCTGTCCTGTGAATATATGGAGGTTGTCAACCACCAAGGTTGCTGTGTTTTTCAGCAGTCACTCAGTGCCAAGCAGCATGATAGAGGATTGCTACATTCGGCATCTGAGTCCCGGGCAATCCATACTGTATAACAGGAGTTCCTGAATAATATAACAAGACAGCAGATGACAGTGACTGCTCCAGTTTGGCTCATCTCAGCTTCTTAAAGGTTCAGTTGCCCACATCTGTCTTCCTCTGCCAAATGTGACTGTAATAACAACATAAACATAATGTAAACTTTTGAATTTTATAAGCAGCCGAGTAATTAAGCTAATTATGTCCATCTAGTTTTAGAATTGCGAGGTGCTGCTGCAGAGCCCAGTGGATCTCTCTGAGATATCAGCATCGTTACCAGATGGAAATAAATCTTTTCTTTCTGTCTGAGACTGAGCCCAGTCTCTGAGGGCTCATCTGCTCAGCCTGCTGTGGTTGTAGTTTCTTTGAGACATTTTTGGGAGACACAGCCAATTCAATGCCATTTATCTCTCTCTTTTCTGGGATCTGGAGAAGTTGTTGCTTATTGCTTCACAGTATATGCCATTTGGAGTGACAGCCTCATAAGACAAGGAGGATACCTCTTGTGATATTGCCTCTATTTGCAACCATTGTTTCTTGCTGTGGTGTATACAGCTTCATTTTTGTGAAGATTCAGCAACGGCTGTAAGACCAAATCATACCAAGGCTGTTTTCCTGGTGTTGTTTTTTTTTCCCTCGCCTTTTTTTTTTTTCATCTTTTTTTTTGTCCTTTTCCTCTACATCTGCAAATTCCCAGTGACTCTGACATCAGTGGGTTTGGTTTTCTGTACAGCAAATGTGAGGAGGTGACAGCCCATGCCTCACTGGCATTATTCAGGAGGCTGGATGGGATTCTACAGCTGCTTTTCTGAGGTGCTTAATTAGTTTGACACTGTCACTAAACTCTTACCCTGGGGATCACGTGAGAATAGCAGCTAGATGTCCAGATCCATATTTCACCACCGAATGCCTAGACTCAAGCCCACTGAGCTGTGGCCACATGTCGGATGTTGATATGCATGGTCACCTGTTTAACTGTAGTATCCTTACAGGATAATAATTGTTTAGGACAGGTAAATATTTTTTTCCAGGCAGTATAAACAAATGTATGTCTACTTTGTTTTGAGAGGGAAAAAGGAAGAAGCATGATTTTCTATGCCAGTGGACTGGTCTCTTTTCACTGACTGGAAAATGTAACAAATCTTGATCATTTCTTCAGCGTCACTGCTCCTTTTGGGCAGTTCCAAGTATCACTGACCTTTCCCTAATTGAGCAACATTTAAACCTGTGTTATTTCTAAGCACTCTCCCAAATGTGTCAGAAGCCTTTCTACTTGTTGAGAACTGCAAGCTGGCGCCTTAAAAAATCTGGTGAGTTTTGAGTACCATAAGATGACAAGTATGTTAATGTGTCATCAAGAAGGAGGCAAAAGAAGTAGCACATTTTTGAGCATGCAAATCCTAAGCAGTCAAATGGTGTTGTGTCAGACTGCTTCAAAATGTCTTCTTTGGACTGAGAATAACTTTATGAGCAGAGAATTTATCCAAAGTTGTAAGCGTCTAAAAACATGTGGTTATAATGAAGTGCATCATTAGATGCAACTTAACTGTTGCTACAGTCATGATGTTATGAATTCAAATAAAGAACAGCAATTAGCAGATAATCTCCTAAGTTACTAAGATCCACGATCCACCCTGCAAAACATATTATATCTCGGCAGTACTCTTTCTATATATCATTAATCACAGTCTTAGACAAGACATTGACAGCAATTTTGATTTGGCAAGGAAAGACAAATTTTAATTCTTGAGATAAATGATATACTATTTGTGTTCTTTTAAACCACTTTGAATAATTTCTAATCTACTTAGAAGAGAGTACTTTATGTATTTTTCTATATGAAGCACAGACTTTTTTACCTTTTAATTGATATTCCTCTTTCAACTGATGCAAATTCATTGATAGCTGACTTGTGGCAGGATCTCTCCTGGCAAAATGTTAGTCTAGACACTATACACAATAAAGTTTTGGGTCAGAGAAGTCAGGATTTTCTGTGAAATAGACTCATCAAGATTAAATCTTTCTATGATAAAACAGAGATTTGAAGACTGAGTAAACCTTACAAATTGTTGGCTAACTTAATTGATGATGAATTTTCCTTCGTTTTTGTTGTTTCGTTTTGTAATTGCTCCCCTTTGTCAGTACTGTGTACATATCTAGTATGCCCAGTCCAAGTCTGCTATTCAACCTCTTCCAATTCTAAGTATAAAAAAGCATAAAGGTCCATAGTTGGTGGTAAGACGAGAACATAAACAAGATCCAAATTGTTTATCGTACTAGGTAACACCGCTAGATATTTTCTGCTGAACTCAGTTAAAACAAGTGTGTATTCTGAACTTGCAATTTATTAAGCCGCAGCTGGGGTTTTCTTCTGCCCACATGCTCACTTAGCATGGAGGACACAGACCCGTGTCTCCTTGGAGCACCAGAAGGACTGAAGTCAGTGTCACTCCTCTAACCCATGATTCATCATGTGTTTATGTTTCACAGCCAGGGCAAGCAGGGCAATGTGGTGTAAACATCAGCAACAAGCACTTGGAACCAATAGTACATCCCTCTGTCTTTACGCAGAAAAAGTCTTCACAGCTCAAACATACACATAAATTATTGTTAGAGATTAATTGTCGTGTGTAAGCTGAGCTGTTTTGAGTGTGTTTGTCTTGCACAAATTTGGTGAGATGTCTGCATCTAAACTGGTAGGTTCCCTAGTAAAAAAGAAATAGGTACTTTTAAGGCGTATTTCTTCTGATATACTTTAGCTGTCTACTTTAGAATGAGATGAATCACTCCACACAGCTGCCATTCCTCCCTGTGCTTTATAAAAGGCATCTAGATGACTAAATCGGATGTAGGTAATTACTTTGTACTTTGACTGTGTAACTGACAGGAAATGTAATATGAAACGCATTTGCTTAAGTCTTAACAAGAGAGGACATAAGCTGGAGCATTTTTCTTCATATTTGCAGTGGGGTAACAGCATCCATACTGTCAGTTATTGAAGTTCAGCTGACACAAAATAACTTGTGAAGCCATAATACAATTTTACCTACATTTTCCGTAGTATTGAAAGCAGTTGAAACTATCCAAGCTTTCAGTGCTGGAAAAACCCATATTAAGTATGCTCAAATATTTCAGATTTAATTCAGCTCCTCTCTTATTTTGAGTCAATTATGTGTATCAGTTGGAAATCGATCAATAATAATAATAATAATAACAACAATAACAATAATAAATTAGGTCTCTACTACTGCATTTCCTGGTGAGCTGCCTAAAGAAAAAAACCTCACTCCTTTGGCTCCCCCTTTGTGCTTACTTAATCAAATTAGCCTGAAATAGAAAAAGCAATATACAGATCAAAGGAAAATGTTTAACTATAAATTACCTGCTTGTCTCTTGTACTTACTCACCTTCCTTCAAACAAGAAAGGAAGTACTAGAGTGTTTTTTTGCCTACTTAGTTTTCCATTAAGGACATTTCACATAACCTGAGGCCAAAAGAACACAGGGCAGTCCAAATACTAGTCTCCTGTGCATTACTAGTCTAACTGATGGCTCAGAACCTAATGCAAGTGAGATGCAAAGACTTAAATGGGTATTGTCAGACATAGTGTAATTAGAAAGGATGAAAAATAATGACACATGCGTTACATCTCACAGTGAGTTTGTCACCCACCAGCACTCCCAGGTCCTTCCCAGCAGAGCTGCTCTCCAGCAGCTCAGCCCCCAGCCTGTGCTGGTTATTCCTCCCCAGGTGCAGGAACCTGCACTTCCCTTGCTGAGCCTCATTAGGTTTCTCTCTGCCCAAATCTCCACCTATCAAGGTCCCACTGAATGGCAGCACAGCCTTCAGGTGTGCCAGCCACTCCCCCCTGTTTCATGTCATCAGCAAACTTGCTGAGGGCACATTCTGTCCCTTCATCCAGGTCATGGATAAACAAGTGGAATAAGGCTGGACTCAGTACTGATCCCTGGGGAATGCCACTGACTACAGGTCTCCAGCTGGATTCTACTCTGCTGGTCACGACCCTCTGAGCTCTGCCATTCAGTCAGTTCTGGATCCAACTCAGTGTCCATTCAACCCATATTTCCTGAGCTTTCCTAGGAGGATATTATGGGGCAGTGTCAAAAGTCTTGCTGAAGTCAAGGCAGACAACCTCCACTGCTCTCCACTCATTGACATATCCTGCCGTGTCATCATAGAAGTCTATCAGATTGGTCAAGCAAGATTTCTCCTTAGTGAATCCATGCTGAAGGAAGGTAGGTTACTGTCATATCACTGTGGGATGTATATAGATAAAATCATTTTGCTGATAGTTTGCCCTAGGATATCTATAGAAGGTTCATACCATCTAACTGAGGCACAGAAGTCAAGAACCCATTGCATTAAAGTTAGTATTCCATAAAGAAAGAGAGCATGGTGATACTGATTTTAATGAGATACATTAACTTCTTGGAGTGCTTTTTCTCCCGAATGAAGGAATCTAAGGAAGTTTTTATTAGGTATCTCAAAGTGCCTGAGGTTAGTTACACAAGTGATATCTCTTGTTCTTAATTCTACCCATAAGTTCTCAGTTTGGTAGTTAAAGTTTTTAAATTGTTCCAAAGACACCTAACTTTTATCTGCCTGGTCCTGTAGTAGAATTTGTAGACCTGAAGTTATATACACTGTCTGGGAATGGGGTTGTAGAAAGATGTAAGGGGACCTTTACCCTCAGAGGAGTGGAGGAAAGGCTTGAGATCCCTACTCAGTAGGGAATTGTTGAAACATGCATCTTCAGTCTTGCCACTCATAGGATTCAGGGAGGGAGATATATACAGAAGTCATTATTTTTTCCATTCATTAGTGGATTCCAGCCTTTAACTACATAGGGTCTTTTGTAAATGCTACCTACCGATTTTCAAAATTTATCAATTTCCTCTTCCTGGTTTTGTTCACTAGGATTTATTTAGAGAAATCTAATTAATGCCATATTAATGCAGTGGAATGCATACAAGACTTGACAACCAGATTTGTTCTGTTGGTCTCCTTGCTCTGGTTGTGGAAATGTATAAAAGCATTTTCTTATAAGATGCAGGTGCAGTTTGGTGCCAGAAATAATTTTCCCAATATGTTAGCAAATGATATTCTGGCTCTTGATTCATGTACCACTGAGCTGTCAGCAACCAGCCAATTGATGAAAGGTTGGCTAGCCAACTTGTAACACTTCTTTTCATATTTTGGCAAAGACCTTATTCTAAAGAGATGATATTCATTTAATTAAAGGTAATTGACATATTGATATATTTCTCTATATATCTCTTTGAGGTAATAGTGGATTGCAGCAGACAGCAAAATGCTGCATTAAAATACCTGTTTTGATTATAAGGAGTTTCATAATAAAACCAACAAAACATAGAATCCAGGTTGGTCTTTGAAAGGACCTTTGAATTAATAGGCATGACATTCAGAGTTGTGCTTAAGGACAGGATGCATTATACAGATCAGTCTTGGAGTGTGGTGCCAGATTTTAAGACAGCATGTCTAAGACTGCGTATGTTTTGCTTTGTTCTGATAGCCACTGCACAGAATGCTGAAATGTCTGTTGCAACAAATTGGCTCTGTCACAAGCATTGCGGCAAAGCAAATTCTTTAAAACACTTTTACTGGCCTGAATGAAAGAGTCAACAGCCAAAAACATGCAAAAGGCTCAATTAGAAAGGAGAAAGGTGTTGCAAAATTAGAGTTAGGAAAGCAGTCTCTTTAATAGGTTTTTAGAATTTAAAATATTTTTTTAATAAATCAAACCTCTAAGAAAGGCATGATGAAAATAGTAATGATTTTATTAATGAAGTAACTAATAATAGTGTAACTAAGTTAAATGTGCTTATGTAATGTCCCTTTGCCAGTTTGGGTACATGTGATTGAACCTCAGCCAGGAACTAAGCCCCAAGCACCTGTTCCCTCATCTTCTAGGCTTAGCATGGGAGAGAGAATCAGAAGGGCACAAATGAGAAAACCTGTGGGTTGAGATGAAGACAGTTTAAAAGATAAAGAAAAAATAAAAAAAAAACCCAAGGAATTAATTTGCCATCTCCCATTGGCAGGCAGGGGTTCAGCAATCTCCAGGGAAGCAGGGCTCTACCACAGGAAACAGTGGCTTGCGAAGTCAAATGCCACTACTACAATTTCCCCACCACCTTCCTCCTTCTTCCCCCAGCTTTCTATGCTGAGAATTATGCCATATGGTCTGGGATATTCTTCTGGTCAGCTGGGGTCAGCTGTCCCAGCTGTGTCTCCTTACAGCTCCTTGTGCACCACCAACCTTCTCTCTGGTGGGGTGGGGTGAGAGGCAGAAAAGACCTTGACTCCGTGCCAGCACTGCTCAACAATAACAAAAACATCCCTGTGTTATCAGCACTTCCCAGCACAAATCCAAAACACAGCCCAATGCGAATTACTGTGAAGAACATTAATTCTATCCCAGCAAAACGCAATACAACCAACTAATTTTTTTTTTTTTCCCTAAGAACATGGAAACAACAGAGGGACCTAAATTGTCCATTTATACAGGGTATCAGACAACAAAACATTGTGCTTAGTTCTTGATCCAGATGATCTGAATTCTGGTCATCTCCTTGGTAGATATATTCTTATTTTCCTTTACTTTCAGATGGAACCGTCTGATTTTAAAATTTGTTTACTCTTGCCTTGTAAACATGCAGATAACTGATACTGAAAGGTGCAAGATAGTGGAAAAAGGTATGTCAAATCTTTGCATAGTAGCAAGATACAATCATTGATCATCCTGAGGCTTTGTAGGTTTCAATGTGCATTGCAGCAACAAATATTTGATGTGCTGCAATAAAAAAACTATTAAAAAATATTGGTATATGGCAATATACTCTTTCTGGAACTTTTTGTCGTGTTTGTTTTCACGAAGTATAATTTAGATTCATATTACTAGAGTGTTATTATTTTGTATTTAGTATTAGTATACCAACATGAACATATATGCATTTAATTTTCCTACATTTCTTTTTACAGGGTATTATAATAATAGATAACAATTCGTTGCTATAAATGCTTGAGATTAAATAATGCATTTAATAAATGAAACAGTTTTTTTCTTTTCCTTTGAGTAGTTTGTCACAGCATACCTGTTTTTCTCATACAGTCAGTCAACATTCATGTGGTATTTCAGTGGGTTACTTCTTTTCCTGAATATCTACTCTTTATTTAGAAATCATCTGATATTGCAGCAGATTTAGATAATTTTTATTATATTATTTTCTATACTTTCTGTAGATTTATATGTTGCTTTTTATTTTCTCATGCTATTATTCATGGTCTTTGTTTCAAATATGCATGAACATGATAAATGTACTCCATATTGTTATTTCCCATTTTCTTCCTGAATTGCTTCATACATGAAGGGAAAAATATTTAATATCAGTTGCACTTTTGCAAGTCTACCATAATGCATCTTTTGTTGTTCCACCTACACTTTTTTTTTTTATTACAGATTTCTTGGACAGTTTTCTGTATCTAAATATTAAAAGAGCTTTCAAGGATACCATTTAGAGTTAAATTAGATGATAAATGTCATCTTTGCAGAGATGAAGCTTTCAGAAGATGGCAGCTCTGTATTTCAAGATGTCATTATTTCAATAATGCTTCCCACCTATTATTTTCTGGCAAATCTTTTTGAAAATCCTCAGTCAAACCATGTGTTGATTTATATGTTATGGAGCAATCTCTAGTTGTGCAATGATGGATAATGTGCAAATCAGTGTTTTCACTATCGGTGTGTTGTACAGTTTGAAACAATAAGGGTAACTGTCTACTATTGGTAACCCCATTCTGCATTAGCAGTAATTTCCCAGAATTTTATATGAGTGATCTGTGGATTTTTCTTCTGTTTGTAAAAGACAGTAAGCCCTGATGTTTGTTTGTTCTGCTTTGAGACGTTATTCTGAGAAGACTGGTTTGTTGATGACCAGGAAGCTAGGAGCAATACAGGATGACAGCTCCTAGCATGGTTCTGAATGAATGCCATGAAAAATATATAAAAATTTGGCTACAACTATGGATCAGGCCACTGTGAAACCAAGCAAAAGAGATTTAGAGACTCTCCAGTACTAGGATAAAAATGGAACAATCAAATTATAACTGTCATGTTTTTAAGGGGTAGAAATAGTTTACTCTCAAAAGGCCTGCAGGGCAGCCCAATGCTCCTTTTCCTAATCTTTTTCCTGCTGGGCAACACTGTATCAGATCTAAATTGTATATTGACCTCTATATGCTGTCTGAAGCTATTCCAGAAACACGATGACAATATTTATTCTTAGACAGAAGTGAATGTCCTAAAAATGCTTGATCAAAACCCACTAGTTTAACCCATATGTTAATTTTCAAAGTTGAATCTATTATAGTGTTCTTCTTATGAAGCTTTCTACCCAATTCAGCTGTGCTGAGAACGAAAACTTCTCTAATCTGTCCTTCTATAGCATATATATTTTTTATACTGTGTGTTTCCCAAAACCTGTTTCTTCTAACATGATGCAAAATCTTTTATCTAATTACCATGAGACACTGAATAATTTGAATAATCCAAGCTGAACTGTGCAGCCCTTGCATTCCTAAAATGAGCGCAACTTCAAATCATGGGTGGTTTCTATTAAATTTAATTATTCTACCCTGTGACTTTGATAGTATAGTTATGGGCTACTAAAAGAGGTCAGTTACACTTATTCTCTCTTCTCTTGCTGTCGTTCTTTTTGTGGATCTTCTTGCAATCCAACACAAAATGTGAGTTTCATTATACAATAAATAGGATGTACGTCATTCTTCCTTTGTTGATGTGGTTAGCGTTGTTTCCATCAGACCAGCATCTCACTTTCTACACTAAAAATATTCAGCAGGGAAAAAAATATTCTTCATTAAAGAGTTAATGAGACAACTTCCTCTGGTAGTATTTTGTTGTCACTTCCCACTGGATTCAGTCCTCTAATTTTTATATTTGCAATGTAATTATGTGTATTTATCTCTTTCTTTCTTTCTTTCTTTCTTTCTTTCTTTCTTTCTTTCTTTCTTTCTTTCTTTCTTTCTTTCTCCTTTTGGTTTTCTCACAGAGATTTAAACTAAACATGTTTTATTGCTTTATGTTTCTGTTATCCCTGCAAAATATAGTTCATATGTGACTAGAGATACATAGTCAGAACTCACCAGCCTCACGTTTTGATCCTCTTATGGTTGTGACAGGTGCTAGTGCAGAATGTTCCTTCAGGCAGATCTTAGCAGAGAAACTGAGTCTCAGAAAGGGTAACCCTCGAAGTACTGGTGAATGTTTGGATATCTCGTTTAAGTGAGATGAGATATCAAAGTTCTGCTAGAGATTCAGGGGATTTTAAATTGGTGCAGTTTTTTCCTGCTCTGTGATACCAATTTTACTGTAATAAAACTGGCTGGGAAAGCTTGGCTCTTAGATATACTAACACGAGATCTGACATGTATGGGGAACGATCACTTAAAAAAATATTTTTTAGCTGCTCTTATCTTTTAAAGAAAAAAATGACAGGAAAAATCACTCACCATTCTTGAAAACCTCAAGATTATTTCTGATAGCTTGTACCTGAGAAAAGCAGGGAGCAATTCTAGTCTTGGTGTTTTGTAATCTTCTCTTGCTTGCTTCTCAGTGTACTGTCCGGATACTATTTTCCTGTGATGAAATACCTACAGGAAAGGATTTTGGTATTATTAACATGAAATGTCCCTTTCTGAGTGCAAAGCTGGTAATAAGACTTGCTTTGTTTTTGTGGAGAATATTTCATATAATTGCCCAGTTTCTTCAGATGGCATTTCAAAAAGAGCAAACTCCTTTGGCATTTTGTGCAAGCGGTGCGTGCAGAGCGCAGAAGTGGTACAGTACTGGTCACAGAGGGACATGCTATCCATAAATGCTGATTATAAGGTAGAAAAGGGTCAGTATTTCAGGAAGGCAAAGCACTCAGAGTGGCTATTAAGCATAACTTTGTTAAGTCTCGCTGGTGGTGAGCTGCTTATGCATATACACTGTACCACTTAAAGTATAAGGGCTCTGCCATGCATTTAGGAGTTTCCTATTTCGCTGCCTATTGAATATCAAAAAGGGAAACTTGTTTAATACTCTAATTCTTTCATTGTATTTAAATATTTTTCAGGGCAGGAAATCACCAGGAGAGCATGTATGCTTGGATTTCATCCATCAAAATTGGATTACTGTAATGGGCTGTACATGAGGTGGCGTCTTAAAACCATTCAAACTTGATCTACTGCAATACACAGCTGCTCTCAGTAAATGGTGCTTCCTAAAGAAAAAAAAAAACAAAAAACAAAAACCTCTACTGTATTTTGAGATATAAGTTTAAACTTATCTTCTACTTATGAAGAACCATGGACTTCTGCATCCTGTGTAGGTGCCGAGGGAAATGTTTCTGTAGGATCCAGTGCTGCAGAATCAAACTTTAAATAAAACAAACCAGCACATGTCCAAAGCACTTTGGCACTGTGATAGTGTGTGAGCTCTAATTAGGTATCATCAAGACCAGATCCTGGGGGATTAAATGTGAAGGAACTGGAGGAAGAGTGCTTGAATCCTTGGATTTTGAAGTAGTCTCTTCTCTGACCAATTCACCAGCCATTTTTTTTTTACGAAGAGAGAACTGTGTAGGTCACTGGAGGTGATGGAAGGCTCAGGCTTGGGAAAATGAGGTGTTTTTTTAACATTGGACACCTTATCAATAAAATAGCTCCTGAAACTTTGAAATAAAAGCTAGATGTCTGAAAGGGTGTATATAAAAGAAAGTTAAAAATATTAGACTGTCATCTGTGCTGCTTATTAATGGACTGAATGAGCTGTGCTGAACAGACTATGTATAATGAATCATTTATAAACAAAGTGTGACCTTTTCCTACTTGTAAATTACCCACAAGTAGACTTTGATTTTTAGAAATCTGGTTGTTGAGATTTGTTTGATCAACTTATGTCAACAGACTTCAGTATATTTGCCTTGAGTAAGATTTCACTAACAGTAGTTTATGATTGCATAAAATGCATGAAGTGGTTTCTATTCCTTATTTGGATGCCTGAAAATCTTACAAAGAATGACTTGCAAGTATAGTGTGAACACTTGTGCAAATATCTTTCCGCAGAACATGTGGGAGGCTTGAACTCTCCATGACCATGTTTCCTGATGGCATTCCTTGTATTCCTTATACTGACAGCCTAAAGAAAAACAAATTGAAGCAGTTGTGACAGATTTCCTTCACATCCTTTGTGTTTTTTTGGTGATATTTCATCCAGTTTAACTGATATTTCAGTAGAGGTTCATGGGCAGATTTCTCTGAATTGCCATCAGGCTGATGTCCCATTAACACATGGAAGGACACTTGCATGGCAGATGCTGAGAAAAATCTTTGTTTATGCCACTTTTGGTCATTAGAGATTCCACTGCTTTTTCTAGAACAATTATGCCAGTCCTGGTGTCCTGATGAAAGTCCAGTTTAGATAATTACATCCTGCCTTCCTAAATTTCCCATCTGGTCTATTTTTCAGTTTCTGCCCTAAAACTGTACTCTATTAATATTCTTCTCTAAATTCCTGGTAATTTAGTTCAGAGGGTTGGGTGCGTGTTTTTGTTCTTTTTTTGTAGGGGTTTCCTTACCTGTTCACACAAATTCATTGATATATCTTTACAGATGACCAGGCAAAAAGTCCGTGTACTTCCCTGTGTCTAATTTTCACTTAAATAAATGGAGGTACAACTGCAGGATCTGTATATACAATACAGAGAATAGAATATGTTTTAAAGTCATTAGAATAGAGTATTTCAACATCGCTTTAAATAGCATGTGCAAAATACTTGACAAAAGGCTGTTCTGATTAAAGATTCAAAGAGTAATAGCAATGTAGAGCTGAAATATTATCTCAAGTCTGATATTGGGATTTATTTGGGTATTATTGTTGGTAAGCCAGTTCAATACTAGGCCCAATATTGTTTAACTTATCCTTCAATGCAAGAATGAAAGGGTAGATGCCTCCCCATCAGGTTTGCTGACAACACAAGGCTGGGAGGAGTGACCAGTACCCCAGTGGGCAGTCTAGCCCTTCAGAAGGATCTTGACAGGCTGCAGAGATGGACAGAGAACTGTCTGAAGTTCAACCAATGCAAGTGCAGGGTCCTGCACCTCAAGAAGAACAATCACATGCCCCAGCACAGGCTGGGTACTGACCTGCCGGAAAGCAGCTCTGCAGAGAAGGACCTGGGGATCCTGCTGGACAACAAGCTGTCCATAAGCCAGCAGTCTGCCCTGGGGGCCAGAAGGCTGATTGTATCCTGGGGTGCACTAGGAAGCATTGCCAGCAGGACAAGGGAGGTGATCCTGCTCCTCTCCTCAGCCCTGGTGAGGCCACATCTGGAGTGCTGTGTCCAGTGCTGGACTCAGCATAAGAGCAACATGGAGCTCCTGGAGCAGGTCCAGCACAGGACCAAAAGATGATTAGGGGACTGGAGCATCTCTCAGGAAACAGATCTGGACCTGTTTAGCCTGAAGAGGAGGCTAGACTATGAAACTCATCAATATCAGTATATCAATATCAGTATCTGAAGGGAAGGTGTTAAGAGGATAGAGCCAGGCTCTTCCTGGTGGTGCTGAGAAATAGGACAAGAGGAAACAGGCAGAAACTGGAACACAGGAAGGTCCGCCTGAAGTGAGGAAAAACTTTAATATGAGTGTGTGACTGAGTGCTGGCACAGGCTGCCCAGAGAGGTTTTTTAAAATAACAGAACATCTCCACCTCTAAAACAAAAAAGAAACAAAAAAAGAGGCACCCCAAAAAACAAACAAGCAGAACAACCATGCAAACAAACAAAACTACAGAAAAACAAATAAACAAACAAAAATAAAAAAAACCACAAAAAAACCAACAAAAAACAATAAGAAACCCCCAAAGAACCAAACTGGATTTTTGGGGGGGGTAAAAGGTGTTGTCTTAATTCTCTGAGACCACATAGGATTTCAAGTTTTATCCAGTTTTAAAGTTAATAACAGAATCTGTTTTCTTCCATGGGGATACTCTTACCAACTTACAACTATTTTGTCTATTTTTCCTAGTATTTACTATTAGCCTACTGTGTCCCCATCATGTGTTTGGTATAATTCTTTAATAAAAATCAGGATCATAAACTTATTTTTTCTCAAATTGCAGAAGCTTTATCTGGCTCAAAGGGTGGCGGGTCTATGTCCAGAGTTCAGCAATGTCTAGTTATGAAAGACGTAACAACGGGAACCATCATGGAGGTGAAAGTACATCATGCCTTTCTTAAGGAAATAAGCAATGGACTGGAGTGCACTTTCAGAAACTGTGACAGAAAAGAGCTGATCATATATTGGAAAGCAAGGCTGAAATTCAGAGAACTCTTGAGAGGCCAGAGAAGTAGATGGATAAAACCCCATGAAGTTCATTTGGGGAAATGCAATGTCCTGCACCTGGGATGCAATAACCCGATGCCCCAGTACAACCTGGGGACCTGCTCTAGCCTCAGGGAAATGGTGGAGTTGAGGGGTTTGCAGTAAAGGACAGCGGGCCTGGAGGACAGTAACTTGAAGAGGGTCAGCAGCGTGCCCTGGGGCTGATGGCAGGGTGGGCTGCACTGGGAAGATCCCAGGGGCAGGTTGAGGACAGTGGTCACTGCCCTGTGGGACCTGTGGGAGCACAAGTGGGTCACTGCATTCAGTGTGGGGCTGCCCAGAGCAGGGCAGATGTTGACAAAGTAGAATGAGTCCAGAGGAGTTACTAATTTTTGAAATTGTCCATTATCATCTGATCTTCTATATTTTTGGGCATCAGAATATACTGCAGTTACTATAGTCCCTAAAACGTGCTACGTGACTACAAAAATTTTAATGGAAATAAATTTTCTCTTAGATTGTCTTTTATATGAGTAACACTCAAGGGCAAAAAGGAAGCCATATGGGCACTAAGTTTGATAATAATATAGTTAAAACCTTAGACATCACCAGGGACAATTAACCTTCAAATCTGTTTTTCTGGATTTGGTTATTACTCCAAGGAAGAGTTACTGTAAACCAACACCTTTCATCTCTTCCAGAGCATCTATGTGCCTTTTCAGTAAAAAGATGAGATTCCTCTTGGTGACAACATTAGGTGAAAATATAACTTGTTCGTAATTTTTTCAGTTTTAGTGAACCATGTTTCAGACAGAGCTTTTGGGGGGAGTTCAGAGGAAAAGAAATTCCCCACAAAAATATACAATGTTCCAGAACACCAAAGTTTTTTTGCTTCATGCTACTATCTTCCTTTTGGCACACTTCACTTCACTTTCTGTACTTGTTTCAGTTTGGTAATTGTTAATTCAGATGAAAACTTTTTTTTCTTGAGAATAGATATAAATTAATAGAATAATGTAATTGTTATGTCACTCCAAGTTAAACTCCTAGATTTTCAGAATATTCAGCTAAAATGTTTCTCCAGTTTAGATACTTCGTAGCTCGTGTTTACACTTTTATGGGCTTTCTGAGGTAAACTGTGAAATGTAAGGAATGGATGGACAATCCCTACTTTAAAGATGCTGTAAAGAACATTGATACAGCTCATGTATCAGGTGCTGTGTTTGTCTTGTCAACATGAGAAATTATTTCTGTGGATGCCAAATGGCTGTCAAAGTCCTAAAGCCAAATGAGGATAGTTTTGCCATGAATCTCAGTATCACTTACTGCCTAACCACTTGTTTTGGGGACTTTTTGTCTTTTTTTTTTTTGTTTGTTTGNTACTTGTTTTGGGGACTTTTTGTTTTTTTTGTTTTTTTTTTGTTTTCCTTGCTGCTCATTTTTTTTTTTTTTTTTTATATCCTGGCATGACCCCGCAGTCAGGAGTAGCTGCAACAGGATTACATAGTGACAATCAGCAGTCATAACTGAAATACAAATAAAATAGGCAGAAATCAGCAAATAAGTTTTTTTGTAGTGCTCCCATTGCTGAGTTTCTTTAATATTAGCAGTGTTCCTTTGTTTCTCTTCTTACACTCTGCCTCTCTGACTCCAATACCTCTGTAGCTATCAGCCCTCAGTACCCTGTGATAATCATTTATGACCCAGGAGCGTTTTCTATTTCCTCTTCTTTCACTCATCCTGGACTGCTGTATTTACCACATAACATACACTATATAACAGAGTCTTGTTTCCACATATCTTGACTGGAGGCTGATGTTCTTTTGCACCTAAAAATGTAGCTGCTTTGGGAGTTCATTTGTCTAAAATTAGCTGTTTTGCACTATCAGAGTGCTTCTTTTGCATTTTAGTTGTACAAACAGTAGTAGAAACACCTAAGGATTTCTGTTACCCTTTCTCAGTTTTTCATTTATGTTTGCTGCACCACTCATGCCACTAATTTTGATGGAATATTTTCTTGCCTTCTATGGAGGTATTTTAGTATATACCCTCTTAGTTCAGTAATACTCTGTAAACATTTCCCCCACTCCAGCTTTCATTAAGGCACAGCTTCCATAATCTCTCATTCTTCTGTGACATCATTGGAAAACATTTCACATTGAGCCTATGAATAGTGGCATTTAGGCAGAATGACAGAGTTCACAAATGCAAATTTTTTTCTTTCAGTAAAAGGATAAGCACTGTGCCTAACCACGGGATACCATTGTGCCTTTTGGAAAAACCCATCCTGCTTATGTAGTCTCATCAGTGTGGCCCTTTCTCCACAAGAGGGATCCCAAATCTACTTGCTTGACCCTACATATCATTTCAGTGACTTAGAACAGGGTGGGCAGGCATCTGTATGCAGCTGGGAGAATCAAGGGGCAGGTGAGAAGAGAAGGCACAGTGAGGACTAAGTGAAAGTGATGGGAAGATTTAATAGAAAGGACTCAAACTGGAGTTTATGGGTATAAGCATGTATTTCTGGGAAAGACAACAGAGGACATTCTGAAATGTAGATTCAGATCTCCAATCATTGTGGAGATACTCCAGGGACTCCTCAACCTGTGGCAGCTGTTCTCAGACTGAATTCTGAAACTGTCAGAGTTTATTTAACACCCTTATACTTGTATTTTTTATAAAGACAGATAGATTTTTTCATTGCTGCTCTTTGCAGTATTAAAGTTAGGAAGTACTCTAATTTTGTTCTGGTTCTGTACAAAATATTTCAAGAAAAATCATTCTTCCTTGCAAAGTACTTTTAGTGCTTCTATGAGGCTGTTTTCTTTGTACAGCAGAATTAGTCTAATCTTCTCATACCTATGCGCAAAGGCAGAACATTAATATATTTAGACCATTTGATTGGTTACTTGCTATTTACAGTGGCATAAAAAATTAATACTGTCACTGGAGCATAAAAATTCCAAATTAACAGAAACTAATGCTGCCACTGAGCCAGATTTAGCCCTGCTGAGAGAAACTGAGGCAATTCTGTAATACATAGCATAACGTGCTACAACTACTTGATTTACAGATGATTTTTCATACATAGTAACCCACTGTATTAATCAGTTTTTCTATTCTGCTTCCTGCCTCAGTGCTTATGATTGTAGCAATGCTTTCTGCATTAAAGGAGTTTTAGAATAGAATTATTAGAAAGTTGGAGTGTCAAAACCAATCAGTATTAACATCACCATCGTACAAAGTATACAGACAATACTTAAAGAAATGCTACTTTTGAGCAACTTGCTTTTTTCCTGCCAACTCAGCAGATGATAATTTAAAAAAAAAAAAAAAAAAAAAGAAAAAAAAAAGAAAAGGAAAATACAAACTACCTTGGTCCTGATTTATAGCCACTCTTATCTTTTAAATGCCTCCACTTGGGATTTTCTGCTGCTCTTTTTTCTTTTCAGATTACCCTACTGAAAAACAAAATAAACAAAAAAAATCCCCAAAAAACTGAATTCCAAGTGAAGCAGATTTCCCCAAGCCCAGTGTACAGTGATGAGGTTATCTGTGGGGAAGGCCCTAGTTCTTGCTGAGCAAAGACGCTAATGAAAATTAGCATTCTAAAAGAATCTTCTGCAGCTGTCTTCATAAAAAGAAACTGATTAGTGGTTTGGACGGTTCTAACTCTGTAAATTATCAAACAAAATACGGCAGAAGCATCCATTTACGTATATAAAAATTACAATTTGAACATCACACTTAGAGCACATTAATCAACTTCATTCTTTGTTTTTATGCCTAATGAGGCTTTTCAGAAAGGTAAACAGCTTTCTAAATAAAGTTGCCTTGGCAAAAATGGATTAAATGAATCTCTATTTGGTGTTTATTTATTTATTTATAGTCTTTTTTTCCCTATTTGTCTATTTATTTAGTTATTTATTTATGTAAGTAGATACGATTTGGTAACATGTGGATGAACATTTGGAATGACCAGGCTTCTGCATTATAAACACCAGCACCAAAAGAGGCAGAAATAAATACGGCCTATTCTTGTTCTGCCCTTTTTGTCTTTATTGATTTAATCTCTTTCACAACAATGCTACCTTGTAATTCTGCAAGAGTGAGATTTTTGCAGGCTTTCTAATAGTCATATCTCACCTTCTTTTGTCTGTACCTTCTCCCTGTTAAAGCTTTAATTATCAAAAATGCATCCCCTGTCTTCCGTCATCTGTTGATGTGGCGGGGGTGGGAGAAGGAAGGGACAAGGAAAGAGCTGATCATTTTCCCCCAAAAGATCTACATTTAATTATTTCTCATTGTCTTTGTAAGTATTGCTCCTTTAAATATTGCTCTTTGGTGCTCAGACTATGAAACACAATTGCTTTAACTGTTTGTGAAAATTTGTGTTTATTTTGCTTGGTGTTTGTACTGATTGCTTGGATAGTTAGACACATAAATAGCATCCTGTTGCAGAAGGTTTCCAGAATTAATACAGTGATTCAGCTACTCAAAAAAAAAAACAGTTTAAAAAATAAAATGGCATGTTAGAAGTGACATCAATTTTCAGCCTCAGAACGATGGAAATGTGATGCTTCACTTGGTTACACCAATATACTTTGGATTTACTCCATCAAAGTCAATGCATCAAGGCCGTAGCATCTCTGTGCAGACTTCTGGCTGCATATGGATGCTGCATCAAGCCACACTGAAAAACTTGAGTATATGTTTTTATTTATTGTCAGATGGCAGAGCACTGTATGTCATGTCCCTGTGCACTGCTCCAGGTGAGGGATAACTCAGTTCTGTGTCCTTCTGTGAGCAGCATGGAGATAGCACCACTCTTTCCCTACTACCACCTGGATGGTGCAGAAATGATTACTTACTTGATTACTAGTGATAAAAACCATTTTCTCATCCTTTCTTCCTTATTAGAAGATCTAATTAGGTGACCTAATTAGGTGATCCTGTCTGGTGCTTCTGGGAGTAAAAGGTACCAGAGTACCAGATCTCTGTCTACTTTGTGTGACTCATGGATTAAGCAAAGCAGAAGTTGAATCAGCAGGTGACCTGCTGGATGTTTGGGAAGGATACTTTACCCTGTGTTCTGATACTGATTACCTGTGCATATCACACAGTTCCTTGCTGAAGGTTTTTATAGAACACATATTAGTCTACATTTACTCTAGAAAAAACCTTGTCATTTCAAGTGAAGGCTCATTTCCTCCTCAGTCTCCTCAGTCAATAGCATCCCATGAAAATACGTGAAAAAGCAGACGTCACAGGGTGGAAATTGCATGTTGTAGGCAAAAGATGGAATCTCAAAAACATGCTACTAATTTATATCAATACCTCTTTAGATATGGTATTTCACATAGAATCATCACCTGTATGTCTTGTTAGAGCTTTGGGGAGTCAAAGGACTTTGAAATACATTTTTCTTGCTGATGAACAGCTGACATGAGAAGAGGAAAGATAGATCTCTGGGACTGGATGTGCAGAAATAACAAATGAAAAAATCAAGAAAACTGCAGATGTGAAATGTGAAATTCTGCACATCAAAAAACTACATGTATCTGACTTTAAGTTCATCCCACTTGAAGTAAATATTTCTATCAGCTTGCAGAGGAGCTATTTTGTACAAATTTTCCTTCATGACCTTAAAACTTCTTTTTTCTTTCCAAGAAAATTTGGGATATCCTGACAGAAGTCTGGCCCAGAGCATCTTAACAGGGTTCCCTTGGAGGCGATGGAATACGCCAATTTACACTACCCTTGTTTTTAGTGATAATGGGTAGGACATGGATTAGATAATATCATGTTGCTGAGAGCTAGAGCAAAGGTCTGGGAATAGAACTGTCTATTGATCACTGGACTAACATATGGAAGCTTGTTAATGTTCCTTTAGGAAGCAAGTGCCCTGAGCTGTTTCATATCTCTGCTGCAGAATATGCTGATCTAATATCATGCACTTAACCCTCTCTCATTTTATTTATTATACTATATTAGCAAGGTTTTACAACATATTAAAGTACATCTTTGCAAAGGGTGATCAATATATTTGCTCAACATAAGTGTGCACAAAGCTGCCATTGCAGTGAAATTCATTACGCTTGTTTGTTTTTCGTGTTTAAAGTAAATTAAACTGTTGACTTAAATAATACCAGTGCCTTTCAAATTTCTGACCTCATGATGGCAGGTGAACCCATGGGTCCAGGCTTCTAACAAGGCCAGGGTAAACCCCTGGCACTGCGCCTTGAATGGTGATCTGCCAAGAAATTACTTACAGCATGCAAACCCCTTAGCAGGAGACGTAAATAGCAGGCAGTAGTCACTGGTAGAAAGGCTGCCAGGGTGCTCTGATTTGATACTGATTTGTTTCTTTGGTAGTTGGAATAACTCTTGGTTATCTCCTAGGTTAAAAAAAGGGCTGCCTTCTAATGGCAGGACATGGAGAGGAGGCTGCAAAAATGCTACTCTGACAAGATCCAGACAGCTTTGTACTGAAACCCAGGGAAAATTGCATGTGAAAGGAAATAGGGTTGAAAATTAACTCCTTATCACCAATGATAATAACAACTGAAGCCATCTATACTATACTTTCTTTAAGGAAGGATGGTACACAATTTTTATAGAGAAGGTCTATTAATTGAAGCTCATAACAATGATGTGTGTTACAACATGGTCTTTCTCCCCTTTATTTTCTTGACTCACTCATCATTCTATCAAAGATCTTTCTGCCTAGTGCTGCATAATTTAGGGAACCCACTTGACAAGGACCTGGTAGTAGTCATTGTAGTGAATTCAAATCGAATTCTTCCTATTCAGAATATTTCAGAGTTAAGTGCTGTCTTTCAAGCTATTGCAATTTAATAAATAGCTCCCACTGATAGGAGTAGCCATGCTTTTCTTGCTTGCCTTGCTTTGGATGTCTGACCATGTCATGAGCAGACTCAGAAATTTAAAATGCATTTAAAATATGTCACCTATTCCAACACCACCCAAAATAAAAGGGGTGGAGAGGGAATGCAAATAGTTTTCTGTTGGTTTGGTTCATTATTCTGTCTCACTTAAAGAGCTGATGAGCAACCATAAGGTTGCAAAAGAGAGTAGAGTTACAGGATTAGGAAATGGCCTGGGTTGGGAGACTGGCTGTTCTTTCATTGCCAAGGAGCTATTATATTGAAGTAACTATAATGTGGAGCCTCAGATATTTTTTTTTCTGAATAACTGCTCATATTTGAAAAATATTCCCCCCTGCAGGTTTGCATTCTGTGCCTGTATTTTGCTCATGGTGAGCGCAGAATCTCTGAGGAGGTTTGATATGCTTCCCAGAATTCCATGGTATCTATAAACTTATTCAGATAACTCGTGTTTTATATACTTCTGTGTGTTTCTGTATGTGTATGTGTATGCATTTGTGTATGTGTATGTAACAACAACACAGAGTGATCTGAGGGTGATCTGATGTACTGCCTTCCATCTGCTGTAGAAATGTTTTTATCTTCAAAGTTAAATAATGAAAACAATACGCAGATTTTTGTTTTCATTTATTGCACAGTGATCAGGGAACAGAGTATAACCCTATCTGAAAATGACATACATAATTCTTTAAGAAATTTGGCACTCTAGAGATTATTTACTTGGTATGCTGCCATTAAACATACCATGTACCTTACTTTTTAGTATTCAGCTGCACTGGGGATTATTTTGCTGCACTCACTTGTTTTTTTGTACATCATTCATTGACCTCATCTTTGTACATTTTTCACCTGCCCACTTATTGGCATTCTAACTCACTTGATAAATGGAGTGCCATTTCTACAAATGCAATAACTACAGTTTGTTTGGTAATAGAAAGGTCTGATCACCCCACCTGTGATCCTCACATATTGTTACCAACCCTCTTGGGCACAGAAGATATTAAAGCAGACTTACAGAAAGCATTTTTAATGGAACTAGTGTTTCATATGAAATTCTGCACAGATAATTCCAGAATTAGAAATCTCAGTCTGTAGTGAGTGGCTTACTCCAAGCACTGCATGTTTGATGTTCATTGTTCAAAGCAAACACATAATGTTAATGTTTGAATAAAAGTGTATCTTCCAATAATGTTTCAGGAGACTTTCATCTTGTGAATACTCAGAAACAATCCTTTAACTCTCTCTTATATGCCTATTCCTTCTGAGAATATTATTTCCTAGAATTTAAGTAGGCATCATATTCTTTGTCCACATTCATGAGACCTGGAGATAAGGCATTATAAAAAAAAAAAGTCGGTTCAAAACAGGTGTAAACCTTATTTCACCAGGTAGTTAAGTTATTTTTATAGCTGTCCTATACCCATAAAGCAGGCCAGTAGAGCCAGAAAATATTAGCACATATGGCCCAATATATGCACAAACATGATGGAAGATTAACTTCTCTAAAATCTTTCATAAGCTTGCAGGGATTTTTTTTTCCCCCTAGCTTTTGTGCAGTTCTTATTGCCCTCCAAATTCTGACTGAATTATTAAGATCTGTTCCTCGTAAGTATAAATGATAGAATTATCTTTCTTAAAGGGTGTTTTGAAAGCTTTGCTTCGAAGTTGAAGTCAATAGATGTGAGATTCTGAACATCTTTTGTATAAAACGATATCACCTTTAGTTGATATGTCCTTGTTATCAAATACTGACAGCTTCACAGAAATCCTTTCATATTTAACAGCTGAGCTTGGAATACAAAGAAAAAGCAGCACTTTTTAGTGATTAATTTTATTAATTTCTTTTTGTCAACTCCTGTGGAGCAGTTTATTATGTTGTTATTTCTAGTAGTCAAAGTGAACAGTGGCATGCATACATAAAGTTTGATGGACGTGGGCCTTGTTTCTGAGAAATAGAGCCACATGTTAAAAATTATAGCTTCTTAAAGAGGTGAATGCATGTGTTTGACATCACAACTTCTTCCTGTGCATCAAAATTGGCGTGAACCTGTTTTGGCAAGGAAAAAACAGTTGAGTTTTGGAAAGCAATGCAAATAGTGTTTATTTCAGTATTCAAACAAACAAATGCCACATTAAACTCTTTCGGTCTTCTTTTCATCTGAAAAATACTAAATTATGGCTATTTGAAGTAATCATTCCTAATGATATCTAGTTAATACGGTTAATACATTTTTCCAGCATAACAACTTCCTTATCTCTTTGTCTTTTTAAAAGTATAAGATTATGCTTAAAGGAAAGTGTATTGTCATTTTGTTTCTCATTTTGACTATTTTAGCAGAAGGTGCTAGCCTTTCAGAGATATCACGCACAAGCAGCACATTCCTACTTTTTTATTTTTCATTTTAGGTGGATAGGCGAAAGGAAACAGGCAAGCAATTTTCTAAAAACTAATAACAGCTCTGTTAATTAGCCAACAGTGGGGTGGACAATTTCCAATTTCTATATAAATCAGATTTTGATTAGACCATACCTCTCCGTAGCCTCTGATGTGTTGCAAATTCAAAGATTTGTTCTTCCTGAAGAAGGAATGTTTAAATAATAAAGTCATGCCACTCATATTGGGTTTTTTTTCAAAGTACTTTCCCACCCCAATTAGAAAACTTTTATACCAAGCAAAAATAAAGAGAGTTCCACAAAATCAGTTTTGCCTTCTATTGCATCTTTTTGTAACCACAAACGAAGGAAGTATTAGTGTAGTATTAGTATTAGGGAAGTATTAGTGTGAAGACTGAATATATGATCTGAGAAAAAAACATACACAGAGAAAAACTAACATTTAGAGAAGAAACTGCAGTTTTAGGGAAATGTATTTGTTTTCAGTCCTTTGCAAAATCTGTGGGAATGAGTAAAATGATTAAGTGCAACCATGAGGTGTTTTTGTTTTGCCTCTGACAAAGGACGCTACATTTAAAACTACCTATGGGAAGACTGGGAAGAAAGTTGCCTTCTGATTTGCCGAACTAGGAAGCATTTTTTGAATTAAAAAGGAATGTGTCATCTTACTAAAAGAGATTAACATTAAGCCCACAGCGTAAACAGCTTGGGTGGAAAAAAGGAAGCTGATTAGCAATTCAAGCTTTATCTTTACTGAAAAGCAACTGATGCCCAGAGAGTTCTGGCATTCTTCACCTTTTGTTGACCATCTGTACCTATGAGCTCCCCAACAGAGATGCAGCTCACTTGGGGACAGAAGAGCAGAAGGGCATAGCCTCCTCTACAAGAGCCACAAACCAAAAGCCACGCTAAACACCATCAATTAAAATTCATTAGTCCTGTAGGAGCTGCCCATTAGAGTGTTGAGTGTGCACAGATGCCGCTATTACAAGCATGACACCAATAATTAAGCACCAAAAGTAGGAGGACTTCACAGCCTATTTAGCAAAGATATGATCTCTCTGTTCTTGCGTAAACTTTGCCATATTTTTAATTGCAGTAGATTTCACCTACATTGGTCAAAAGAAATATTGCCTTTCCTCTTATAACTGCTAGGACTGTTGCTTTCTAATTAGGTTTAAGACACATAACAAAATAGATGAGATTACTTAATGGAAAAAATGCTGTGCTATTAGAAGTGCATTAGTTATGATAGATGTCTATACTTAGTCAAGAAAAATTAAAGCCCAATTTATTCTTATATATTTTCCTGTTGACTGTCACTGTTGACTGATGACTTGTCTTCAGAATGCATCTGTAATGTTTTAAAATAAATAAGAAAAAGATAGCTATCTGTATGCATTTTGTTGGCAATTGCTTTTTATTTCCATTTAAAGCTTGGTTTTCCAAGAACTTCAGAGGGTAGGAAATGAGTAATTTTATTTTTATTTTTTCTTGTTTTCTTCACCCAAAGAATGGGAATAGCATAGACTTTGTCTGACAAAGAGCAACTGACTATCTTATTCTATCATCTGCTTACAAATGATTATCTGGGGCTTTTTGGGTTTTTTATTTGGTTGGTTTGTCTTAACTTCCTTAAATTGTATCTATGTCGTAAGTCAGAGCTGCTATAGGAAGGGTAAGAAGTGTGTCAGACAAACTTGGAGAAATTCAGTTTAATTTGTTCTCCCTTCCCCTCACCCACGGTTTAGAGAACTGGATAATATTTTGTTCCTTAGAATTCAGTTTCAGTGTCTTATTTCATTTATTGAAGTTTTGTGAATTCATCTCTGAGGAAATCCACCTTAATTCCAGTGTGAATGAGAAGTGGTGAACAATGGGGTAGATGCAGATCCCAGCTGCATGCATTCTTTTGTTGTTCCACAGGAAACAAGGTGGAAAAAAATCCGTAAGCTGGACATGCAAGTTCCACTCTCTGGCTACCCCTTCTGTCTCCTAGGAGCTGGACGATAAAAGATAAATAGGTCATTTTGCAGTGTTGTCATTGTGGTAGGGAGAAAGGAAAAATAATCTCTCTTAAATCAGGAAACATGACAATAACCAGCTCTTTTCCCCTAAACTGTCTAACACTGTGAGGTTAGCTTTGGAAGTTTGTAGTGAGAATTTATGGAAAAAGAGAATTAGTGTGCGATACATAAAACTTTTAGTGTAAATTCATTAGAATATCTACCCCTTTGATAAATGTTATCCTCTTCAACATGGGAAATATGATCACAGTAAGAAAAAAAGGACAATAAGTGGAAAAGATAAAAGGTAGTTCCAGGCATCACAATAACATGACAAATAGCAGCTATTTGTAGCATATAAATGAACTGTAGAGGATACTGTGAGTCCAATAATATTTCCAGATTATTCAAATGCATTAACTTTATCAAATCAAGAAGCAAGTGAATTATTTTTTTTTTTTTTTCAGGTACTTTTTAACTTTATATTTTAAAAAGTTACTGACATTTTTTTCTGTGATGGCCAGATGCTCTGACTCAAGCAATGACAACAGCAGCCAGTTGACGTTTTGTCTCTGCTGGTGCTCCTGCTGTTATCTCAATGGTGGCAGCAGGAAGAGCAAAAGTTTAAGGGGAAGGAATACAATACAAAGACAGCAAGTCTCTAAGCATTACTTGCAATCACTGCTTTTGTGGCACAATGGCATAATCACTTCCTGGCAACATATATACATATATGTGTACCTTCGGTTGTTTTTGATATATATTTTGATCCCTGTCTGATAATGAGGTCCTCTCTGCTGGTAACTTTTCTCTTGCAAGTTAGTTACAATGAAAAAAGAAATCTATCTGAGCCTCCCATAAAAGTTAAAAACCGGTTTTGTTCAAAATTGCACTTTGATTGAAGTGCAAAAGTTCAAAGCCAAAAGCAACTAAATATACAGTAGAGAAAATAGTTCACATTCTTTAGTAATGAAAAATATACCAATTTATCACACATTATATTCTTCCAGCTTGACTTTCATTTTTGCAAAAGTAAAAGGAAAATTATAGATATATTTCACAGAGGCATAAAGAACTATTTCAAGTTCATTGTAAGCTGTGGCCATGCATGAAAAATGAAAAGAAGGTGACATACTGGTTTAAGTAAGTCAAGCCAAGTAGGATTGTAAATAATAGAAAAGAAAAAATATTCCTTCAACTAGTGAGTGACCAGAGGTAACTTTGTGGTCAGCATAAATATTTTCAGTACAAGGCAAATGAAAGAAACTTATTATAGTGAGAAGTACATGAAATAAAAATTTCTGATCAAGTCATAAGTCTAATAACTTACCTGACTTAAATAATGAACAGTTGCACGTATAGAAAACAAAATACATTTCCCACATACTTCATGAAAATAATAGCTTGCAAATTAGATATAAATAGCAAGATTACCATCTTGTCTGACACTGAAAATTTGTCAAAACTGTACTCTAGCTTTATTAGAGTAAATATACATTAAAAGCTAATTTTGAAAAGAGCAATCTTGAACTAACGATTCCTGTTTTGATCCAAGTAACTCTTATGTTGTTTTCAGGGTAAATATGACTCAAAAATTTACACTTAATTCACTATTTTTGACAACAAAATAGTGATATAATTTATCTGTTGTTGAAGCTGGCATGTACAACCTCTATATAGATTGGAAAGCAATTGTTAGTTCTGCACTCATATAGTGGAACTTCCTTCAAGTCTGTCCAGCCAGCTTCTCCTCTCACTGAACCTCAACTGCAAGGGAAGCTGCAATGTAGCTTAGCTCTGTCCCACTCAAGTGCAAAGGTAGGACACACCCAAGGTGGTTAAGGCAGACATAGGACCTGAAAAGGCTTTCTGCACCACAAAAAAACCCCCATGGGGTTGTGATATGAATCCCTCTTCTCTAGTTGGTTGTTGGGATTTTTGTTTGTCTGCTTGTTTTTTGGGGTTTTTTTGTTTGTTTGTTTGTTGTTGTTGTTTTTGGGGTTTTTTGTTTGTTTTTATTTTTTTGTTTTTGGGGGTTTTTTGGGTTTTTTTTGGTTTTTTTTGGGTTTTTTTGGGTTTTTTTTGGGTTTTTTTGGTTTTTTTTGGTTTTTTTTGGTTTTTTTTTTTTTTTTACTTAGGAAAAAGTAAAATATGTGTCTGTATTCAATAGTATAGCAAGACACAGTAAATTTCAGCTTTTTAGTGTGGACCACAGTTCCATGTAAACATTGATACTATATAGAAATACAGAAAAATGTAAACTAGTTAACACTGCAATGCATGAGTTCTCTTCCAATGGAGTAATTAAGATTCCCATTAACTTAAATGTTTTGAGCTGTTTCATTCAGGGGGAATCTGAACCAGTATTTACCTGCATATGAACATTATACAGAAAGGGTCTAACCAGGGTTTCTGCAGGAACCCATCAGTTAGTTACCCAATATGGCAAGGACCCCTCCAGACTCATTATCAGAGACTGAAGTCTGCCTGCAGATAACACATCCTCCAAACACTGTCTCTCTGGGTAGTGATTCATTTCTGGTATCATTCAAACAAGAATGTAGAAATGGTCTTGACTTACAACACAGGACACTAGAGATAACGCTTAATCAGATTATCACTTCATCCAGACAAAGATTGTTATTTACCAAAAAAATGAAAAGCATTTGAAAGCTTTAGGATTTCTTAGTTTCCTGTAGAAAGTAAAACCACTGGAATCTTCTGTGAGTTTGGGATGTTGTTATTCCTGCAGTGCAATACTGCACTAGAGACCTGCCTCCTTTTGTAGCCCGGTAGGTCAGCAATGGCTTTGTAAGGCATCTGCATACTGAAAAGAGAGAACATCATTGGGAGTACCTGCATCATCACCAGAGAAGAAGTAAATAATCTTTTTCTCTACCATCACATCTGAAAAGCTGTGTTTACTTAGGATACTGCTATTGTCTGCAGCCAACAGGCTAAGCAGTCTCTGAATAAACACAGTAGACTACCAAGTGTTCCATGTTTCTCTACTGGAAGACATGACCTAAATGAATAGTGACCTAAAAGGCCCACAAAGTATTAAACCAATGTAACCTATACAAACTGCTTTCCTTCCTTTACCAGTCTTTGAACAACTTATATTTAGTTAAGATCCAGAAGCTCTGAGAAATATTTATGCTGGAATATGTTGTGTATTCCTATGAATCCTGGTCTTAATACCATTAAATAATGCTAATGGAGAAAAAATAACCAGTATATGTTTTAAAAGTGTACCCATTTGTGTTCCCACAGAGAGGCCCAAATCTCAGAAAGCTGGCATTCAGGAGACGTGACTTGCCTGTAGTTTTCCATTTGCCAGCAAAATCAGTTCAAGCAGAGTTGACCTAGCAACAGCACACTGTCATCTTTGCTAACATTTTGAATTCTGAACAATGACACAGCAGCATCATTCTTAATAGCAAAAAAAAAAAAAAAAAAAAAAAAAAAAAGCCCTTTAAAAAAGCCCTTTTTCAAGCAGAAGAAAGTATTTTAAATTTTAACACTGTTACCGCCTCCTGTTTCTGCTACTTTGACACCCATCAACCTGACATATTGTTGTCGAGACTTTATGACATTGTGGGAGTAGTTTGTGTAACGTTAACATGGTTCAACCATTTTTTTCCATATCTATATGAACCATGGATTTTCCATGTAATCTATTTGAGTTTCATCATCCTCAGGGATCAGGAATATCCTTTAACCTTTAAAAGTATTTACTATCACTGCTAGCAACACCTACTGCTGTATATTCTGTAGGAATGAATATCCAAAGGATATATACCAACCCATAACCCAATTTAAATTACTATGTCCTTGATATACTACACATATACATATACTCCAGATGACAGGGATAAAAGAGCACTGGTGAGGAAGATGAGGAGTTTACTTGTACTTCTTTCTTAAATACTACTACAAACACTGACAAGCTTCTGAACCTTCATAAAAATAAACCCATACTTAAAAGAAGTGTACATTTGCAGAGTCAAATAATTTATTAGATTTTTATTATTTGAAACCACATTTATTAAAATAATCTTTTTTATAAAATGTTACATACTTTGCTATAAAGGGGGGGAGTATGAACTCAAGCTACACTCCTACTTACTGTCCCAGAGTAGGTGGCTCTCCACCAAGTACACTGAATGCTTTTTGTTAGTTAAATAAAGCACCTTCTGCTAAGATAAGCATTTGGTTTTTATGTATACCAAAACTTTAAAAATCCTAATTTTATCCATGCTTTTCTATCCTTTGAGAAAGACATCCTATATAAAGATAGAAAATCTCTGTAGATTTCAATGAGCCTTTGAGAATCCCATACACAAAGGCTCAATTCCAAAACCTTAAAGCAAAGATACACTGAAAGAAAAAGTGGAGATGTACCTCTTAAAGGCTTGTCTTTTCTGTTTTGAAAATCCATATGATGTGAATTTTCTATGGATCTTTAAATCCTAACTTAAGCTGATATTTTTTACTTGCCTGTTTGTTTTTAATGCATCTTCTTTTTATTTGTCTGTCCTATGATGAAAAAAATATTTTTACTTAATTGGTGACATAGGACTATAGGTGCTTTATGATTCAATTCTATGCATGCTGTATACTTGAATTCCAGGCCTGCAGTACTGTGTCAAACACGGGTATAATGTGAAAGGCGAAAAATGAGGAGAAATGCACATAAAGAATACCAATGAAGCATAAAACTCTCCTAAAACATTTAGAAGAAAATCTTCTTTTTAAAGAAAGTTTTATAGTTATGTTGAGTTTCTACATAATAATTTTCCTTTGGGCTGGATTTTTTTTTATTATTTAATTGTTTTGTCATTGTTAAAAGATTTTTGTTTACTGTGTTCTTTAATACATTCAAGATGCCCTTGTCTAATGCAAAGTGTTATGTTCCTTAATAGGTTCTTGTTGTGGTTGCTGTTAGGGGAAAAAAAACCTTGATAGAATTAGACAACAAACTGGGTAGATAATGTACCATGTAGGTGACTTAGCACATACAACAAGTGATTTAAATTTTGAACTTATACTCTGCTGTACAAGAGAAACAATGTACAAAAGCAATTTCTTTCTGTAAGCATTTATTTGTCCGTTGCTCACTCAAATAGAAGGAAAAATAGTAAGTAAATGTGTCATATTACTCCTTTCCTGGGATGGAGCATCCCATTGATAATTGGTTAGTTAATTTCCAAGGGATGCTGCAGCATATTTTTTAGATTTCTTTTTTCCGCTTGTATTATTGGTTCAGCAATTCTTTGCAAAGTTCAATGGGGTTCATTAGCTTATCTGAAGGAAATGGATCTGGTACTTTCAAGACAGATTCTTTCTCTGACTTTTCTAATTAAGTCTCTTTCATCAAATAAAAAGCTGCCCTTTTTACTCGACAAACATTTGTTCTAATTTGGCATTCGCTCTGTTTTTTAGTACTTGTACTTCTTTCTCTCTCTCCCTCTCTCTCCACCAACAGCAGCAGCAGCTGTTAGTCACAGGATCACAGTGTCTGACATTTACTCTAAATGTGCTTGGTTATTAAAATATTTCACTCTTAGACAAGCTTATCAGCTGAAAAAATACAATAAAGCAGTTCCAGTATGTTGTGTGGGTACATTTCTAATAAAGTGCATTTTTAGTATTTAAGGCACCACTATTAATGCATGTATTTGTAGATATAAAATGTACCTTCTCTTGGAGGTGGTTTTGAATCCTAGGTAATCAAGCATTAGACAGGTGGGACGTCCTGATCCATAACAAAGTAGTACTTTGTATACATAAGAGGTCAAATTTTATAGGGACAGCATATCTGCCTGCTTCTTTATCAGCATCTTCAAAAAAATTGTCAGTTTTGAGAGCTCTGCTTCAGAGTGGATTATCCTATGGGGAGGGGGAAGAAAGTTCAAGAAAATTTTAGTCAAAGTGCTTTTTCACAATGCTCAGAAAACCTTTGTGAAAGCTGACTCTGGACAGTCAGATCATTGATTAACTCTTCAGGTATGTACTTTCCTCCTTTGTGAAAAAATGTGATATGAGGTCAAGTGCTCACTGAGGTAGTGAGAGTTTGGGCTTTCAGGTTTCACACCGGACAGTGGGAAGATGTGCTCAGACTGTGACAAGCATCGCTGTACACAGTTTATGCTGCTATTCTTTACCTCTCTCCAGTGTCATTAGCTTGCCAGCCATGCAGTCTGTAAGTAATAGGTTGCAATAGCAGCTAAAATTGACAAGTGCTTAGCCCAGAGCATGGATTGAATGTAATTCATAGGGTTCCTGAGTTAATTTCCAATACCTGTTTCATCAAGGCAGACTGATAGATGGCTGCCAGTATCTCCTGGCTTTATCTGCAAATCCCTCTGTCTTTCACTGCCATCATTCTGGAGTTGCTGTTTGGGAGGTTTTTTTTGCCTTCTCTTTACTTCTCTTTTCCTAGCTCTCCTTTTCTTTCCAGTCTATTTTCTCTTTATTTTTTCTTCTGTCTTTATTTTCTTTCTATTTGCTCCTCCCTATTTCCATAACTATAAGTGCAGCTTGCTCTATAGGCACATCGTTCATTTAGATTAGAGGCCCTTGCAGCTAAAAGCAAGACCTTCAGATGTTATTGAAGTGCATTTTTCCATGTGGCCCGGTTTAAAGTGATGCTTCTTTAGGGACTGCAGGGTGAAATATGAAGTTATCTGGGAGAGTAAATCTGAGATGTTGGACAGATGGTGAAGCATCAGTGCATCCAAAGAAATGCATTTTATTTTTATATAGGGGATGTTCTCAACCAGTCTCAGCCTGAGAAAATAGTTTCTCCTGTTGCATCATTGGCATTTCATGTGTTTTGTTTTGTTTGGGGGTTTTTGCTGTGGTTCACTTTTTGTTTCTTGTTTGGTTTTGGGTTTTTAGATCAATAGGTAAGTCAATACAACAAAAATAAATTTTAAATATATTTATGAATTATTTGTATGTGTGGCATGTGCCAACAGGAGCACAATTCTGAATCTCAACAGTGATAGAAAACTAAAAAACAATAAAAAGTATGGAAAAGAAATAAATATTGCCTCATAAGGTCATAAAAAATTGTTAATTGGAAAAATATACCCATTTACTATGTGTTATGCAAATTAATTTCTCACATCAGCTGTACTTCAGAAATATGAACTTATAAAAACTTTGTTATTTAAAATCTATAGAATAACACTAATTCCCATAGATCTCATGGGTGTAGTGCCAGTTTCAACACTGCATTTGAAGTATATCCTTCTATAAAGGAGAAGCTATTTTTTGAACATTAAAGAGTCTTATAAACGATGACTACACAGAGAGTACAAGGTGAAGTTTCATTCTATCTAGCTGCAATCACTTCTGCTCTGTGACCAACTAAGGGTTTGTGTTTTTTAATAAAAGAAATATTCTAACTTCCATGGCTAAATGGTTCTTAATTTTAATTCTGTTCTGCCTTAGCTGTTAATCAAACTACAGACAGTTCTCTGTTTCCTGCTTACTTTGTGCAGCTTTTAAATCACATGAATGAATCTTCTAAACTGCTTTTTAAAAAAGATGACAGTCAAGAGTATAGAATCTCGTGTTGCCATTATACTTTGGGCTTGCTAATATGCATCTGTGCTGCCAACAGAGCATAGCCATTTGTTGCTTTTTGTTTTCTTTGTTGGGTTTTTGTTTGTTGGTTGGTTTTGGAGTTTCTTGTGGTGGTGTTTGTCTGTTGTGTTCCTTTCAATGAAAGGGAGGAAGGTAAGCCATCAGGCTTTCTTACTGTTTTCCTGACCACAGTATTTAATATCTTTGGTGTACATATGCAGGTATGAGTGATCTACCAGGTTTCTCTGCTCTCCTGGAGAAATCGATATTTACAGGGCTCTTTGGAGAGTCATGCCGATAAAGAAAGAGTTTTAATGGTAAAAACAAAACAAAACAAAAACAAGCCAGAAGAAATAATAATGTGAAGGGCACAAACAGCCTGAGTGCCAGCTTCTAGGGATGGCCACTGCTGCTGGACTGGTAGCTGCTGGTGGGGTAAATGTGTCAATAAAAATATTTTACTTGCAATGCCAGCCATAACAACATTAGGGGCTTCTTAAAATAGAAATAGAATTTAGGTCACTTTTAAAAATTTTTGCAGTTTCTGTAAATACGTCTGATTTTTTCAGATTTTTTAAGTTCCTTATGGAACTTAAAAGATTTTGTTCAGTATTTTAAAAAATAGCAGCATGTCTTATGATTAGTGTGCCACTAAATCTTAACCCGTATCTTTTCTACAAGAAAAAAAAAAAAAAAATTATTTATTCTTTTGAGAATATGACCTGTTTCAGGACATGATACTTCATAGAAATAGAGTGAAATTAGCTTGCTAAGTTATTTAGAAGATTTTATTCTGAGCTTAAGGAATTTTGATTACATTTTATGATAGCCAAACCAATTTCAAAGATTCCAAACCAATTTCAAAGATTTTTTTTTTCTTTCCATCAAGCAAAAACTGATGAGAAAACACAGCTTAAAAGCTTTCCCACTGCTTATATGGGTTGAAATTTATTTATTTTTTACCTTATTCCAGCTTGTGTGTTCAAAAAAATAAACAAATATGGTTCCTTTTCAAATTATGATAAATAACAAAAAAAAAAAAAAAAAAAGGAAACACCCTGGACTATGTGCATATATGTGGTGCACCTGAAGGATGTCAGCTAAGATAAAGTCCCTTGAATAATTTCTTTTCTATCTCTCATCATTTTTGAAAACAGAAGTGTTTGTTTTTAAGTCTGAACAGCCACATACAATTATTTCATGAAAAACATTGAATCAATGAACCCAAAATAATTTCAGCTGCAGATGCTTAATGAATTTGCCCTTGGCTGTTCTGTTACTTGCCCCAAATATACAATTTTCATTCAAAGTCCTTGTATGACATATGGTAAAATTCAAATACAGACAGTCTAGTCTAGAATTATTTTTGTTTTAATATAGTTCTAGGGATGTTTGCACATCAGCACAGGGCAACAGGAGCACTAAGCACTACAGAGATGTAATATAGTTTGGGGCACTAAAAAATCAGTGTGTATCAATTCTGACTTGCAACCTGACAAACCAGCCTGTGAGCAGCAGGTGGTGGGTAGCTATTTCATGCCCTGGGAGGCAGGAAAAACAATGGAACTTAGTATTTGAAGGATGGCTGTTCTTATAGTTTCATTTCACTGGATGTAACCTGACAGCAAATGGTGGAAAAAGTAGAATGCCAGAAAACAACAGTTTAATAAAATGTTTTATATCAGCTATTTACAAGGTCACCTTAAGTTTCAGTACTATCTACTCAGATTTCCTGCTTTGTCAAGATATCATTAAAACTTCCTGTAACTTCTGAAGTATTTGAGCAATATTCTCTTTCCATGTAGTGTTTATATCGGAGATTATTGTTTCTAATAAAGCCATCTGGATAAACTTCAGGTATCATTTTATTAGCTTATGTGATATTTAATTGGTAATCAATCTTTGTCGAGATAAGAGGGTTGATCAAACTTAGCAGGGTAACATATTCAGTTGGGAAGAGATAAAACTAATTTCATCTGTAAACTAAGTAGAGTATTTTTTCTATTAGCATAAGTTCTGCTTTTGTTAGTTTACTGGGTTTCCTCAAATTACTTGTGGAAAGGCCAGTTGAAGTTCTTCACAGAAGACTCTGTCAATCAGAGTGCTGCACCATGTGCATTGTCCATTATGTTGTACGTTGATATGAGGAGGTATTTTGGTGAAGCAATTATTGTCATCTTAAAAAATGCATCCTTTTAAAGTAAATCCTTATTAGAGATTTGTGATCATTTGTGTCTATAAATCGATAATCTTAGCTTTCTGAAAAATGTGAATAAAATTTTAAATTGCTTTGAAGCCTTTTGCGGAGTGGATGTTTCTTTACCCATACTATAATATGTTTAAGACTGATGTAAATTTAGGACAGCGTGACTGACTTAGGAGATGAGTTAATAGAGATCCCTGTCTTACAGCTGTTACTGCTGAGATAGGAGGAATGTAGAGACCAAGGCAGTACTAAAGGATAAAGTTTACTTAGAAAATTCTGCTAATGAGGCTAATTATCCATGCTTGGAATTGGTTTGGACTGGAGACTTGCTTTTTAGGAGGTTCTGACAGGTTATAGCTGAAAAGGAAACCACTGTGTACTGTCAGAATGTAGTAAGGGATAGAAGAAGCAGCAAGATGTGAACAGATCTAAATCTGACAAAGAATGATGAGATTACTATTGAGGTTTAGATTCCTGACTCTGGGCACCAAAGTGTGAACATTATTTCTATGTATGGGAGGGATACAGGGGTTTGGCTTTGCCCCTGTCATCTGCATGTTAGGTGGCAGAGACCACACGTGTAGGATTAGTGTGTTGTACGGACTTGGACCCAGCGAGGGCAGCTACCATTTTGGATTTACTGTTCAATGAATCAGAAGTAGCAGAACTTCGTTTAGAGATTTGGTTTGCAGGATGTGCTCACCAGCACTAGTTTCTCAGTGGTGTTGGTTTGTCTGGCAAGGAGTTCATGGGTTGGGGTAGTTGGATTTGGTTTGAGCAACCTGGTTTACTGGAAGGTGTCCCTGAAAAGGGGATAGAAATTGGGTGATCTTTCAAGCTCCTTTCAACTCGAACCATTTTATGATTCCATTGTTCTATAAAATAGAAAACAACCAAGCTTATGAACCAGTTTATGAATCAGTTCACTGATTTTCCTCACTAATGGTGGCTTTCACACTCTTTTGCATCTCTTCCTCTCCCTGCTGCCTTCCTGTGAGGTTAGATCTGAAGCATCCATGGTCTGAAAGGGTTGGAATGAGGGACAGGGTCAGATTTTGGAAAGAGTTGTATTTACTGTAGCTCCGTCAGGGATCATTTGATTGAGTTTAAATCTTGGGCTGGCAGGGGTTGCACGGGTCATGCACAGGTTTGGGTTGGGATCTGTGTAAGCATGACTTTTAACCAGTAGCTCACATCAGCAAAGGCTCTGTATGCTATCCACAGTCTTCCAGTCAGTTTTTCCTCCTATCCTATTTGCCTGCACACAACCTCACACAATTTCATATTGTGGACGTACCAGCCCTTTCTATTATATTTCAGTGTAACATCAAAGGGAGTGTAGCTTCAAAAGAGAAAAGTAAGATTTAAGGTCATTTTCTGCTCCACTGTCTGAAGATAGTGTTAAAGAGGTTGTCAGAGAGGGGAATTCCTCTAACTGAAATACTTGCTTTTGAAAATTTCTGTTGATGAATAGATCAATGTTTATGGGAAGGAATTCCCATTCTAACAGTAATACCAGTATTTGAAAAATAAAAAGTCTTTGTACATGCCAGTAGACTGACAAAAAGAGATTGGTATGGAGATATAAGCATACAATTGAAAAAAAATCAATAATGTAGAGTAACATAGGAAAAGTGAATATGTAATCTCACATAATATCTGATTGCCACAGATGTATTTCAATAGACAACACCATAGACTGGTCCAGACAAATCATTTCCTCTGATACATTAATAGAGGTTTTTTTAACTGATCAATTGATCCTCTGCAGAATAAGAGATTTTCTTTAAAATCTAAAGAACCAATTGCAATTTTATGACTTAATGAAATGAAGCAATGCTCATTTTCATGTATTTTTCCTGTTTCAAAAACATTAAACAATTGTAAAGAAGGAAAATGCCATATTTCCATGTATTCGAGCATTTACTGTTGATAGTGGAAAAAGGACACTATTGCATTTAAATTAATATGTACACACAGTCTTTATTGCTTCTCATCAAGTTCACTAACACAGATTTTTTTTGGATTGCTTACAGAGGACCTTTTCTTTCTTCTTTCATCTTCTTTGTCACTGTTGTGACTCAGTTCTTCCTACTGTTCCAAGTTAAAATTTTGGGTTGTTTGAGGTTTTTTGTTGGTTTGGTTTGGGTTTGGGTTTGGGTTTGGGTTTAGGTTTGGGTTTGGGTTTGGGTTTTTTTTTGGTGACCTTTCTATTCCCTTTGGTTTTTATTAGAACTTTGAATACTGCTCCAGAATCATAGAGATTGTTTTCAGTTCTGGGTCAATAATGTGTTTAAAAACTCTAAAAATCAGATCAAGTGTATATGCTTATTCAGTTCAAAGAAGCTGTGTATAAACACTAGTAAAGTTTATTTTTCCTAAAAATTTAACAGTTATCTGAAACTATGATGCCCTCTGAAACAGATAAAGAGAGAGAGAGATGTTGTCAAAAGATGATTCATCCAAACAGCCTTAGACAACTAACTTAGGGTAGAATGAATTGCCTGCTGGAGGTGTCTATCTCTGTCCATTTACTTCAGAGAAGGCATAGATGACTAATTTAATCTCCCAAAGTCACTTCTCTACAAGCTTGACTGAAGTTCAATAAAATGAACCTTTCCCTCAGTTCTATTACTAGAATTACACAGCAAACTAATTAAATATGTAACAGCTTTGCAATACACACTTTTAGCTATGGATTAGGGCTAAACAAACTCCTACACCTAAATAGCCTAGGTATTTGAAAAGCTCCAGGGAAGATTTAAAGCTTTGTAGTACAGTTTGGTGTCTTTGAGCAGATAGTAAAAACTCTTCTTTCTCTACTGGAGGTTCCCTCTCATGATTCTCATATTTCTTTACTTTCATTGTGCAGTCATCTCAGCTTCTACCAGCAAAACTAATTCAGAAACCAGGTCTTTATGTGACCAGTCTTTTTTGAGACATTCAAATTATTTCCTTTGATTAGAAGTTTTTATACTGGATCTCAGCAGGATACTTGTTCAGAAATCCAGAGGGGTTTTCTTGAAAATTAATGTGCTTTTTTCAAAAATCTACCTTTGTCAAGATAAAAATATCCCAATTTCTGTCCTGAATGTCACATCTCCTTATGAGGCTTTTAAGTAGAGGCTGTCTTCCAATGCTATTGCTTTCAGAAGTTTAACGAAACTCTCTTGCAGTAGTAGTAACAGAAACCCTTAAAAGTATGCTTCCTTCAGACAGGTGTGCTCCCTCCTTTGCAGAATATTCTGAAAATATGAACGTCTACCTCCTGTTTTAAATTGTTAACTGACACCTAATTTCCCTGTGTACTTTCATCTAGTGAGTGCCTATGTTCATGTGGTACAGAATATCCTGTCCCGGCAGTCTTTGTAGCAGGCAGATGTTAAAATTGACAGATTAAAGCCAGTGCTCAAAATCCCTTCCTTTTTTGTATTTTGTCCCCACCTCTTCAGCAAGCTGAATAGTCACATGCATCTATTCAATCACATACTCAACAGGACTGCTTTTTTAGTGCTGTTACTGCAGAGAGAGGCCCTAGAGGACGAAAAATCTGCTATATGGTATGATTTTGCTTGATTAGGAAAGCTTCACTCTTGAGCACTATGAGGACCATGGGCATATGGTGATTACTTGAACTACGTGCAGTCCTTTGGATGGGGAGGACTCAAATATCAATAACTAGAATAAGTGGTAAGAAAATAATTTGCTCAGCACACAGTGTTTTAAAAGTAGGTTGCATGCTCACATTCATGCTCTTTCATGGCAGAAAAACTCTTTGTCTTGCCTTCCTTGAATGTTAAAATTATAGGTTTCTTCCCTCACTAATTTACTTTCTTATTATGCATCAATTACAATGCTGTCAGAAAGCATAAGAGAACATATTGTTCCGTTTCAAGTTAAGCACAGTGCAAAAAACAGCTCTGTCTTAAAGTCCTTACAGCCCAAGCTTGAGACATGGGATGAGATTCATAAGGAGTCTTTGTAGACATGTTTGTATGTAATAAAAGCCTGAGAATTAAAAGTAATTTTGTCCTCAACAAAGCAGGAATCACTGTTAAAAACAATTTAACAGCAAATGGATTTTAAGCCCATCTCCTTAAATTAAGGGACTTGCACAGTTGGACAGTTCATCAAATTTCATTTGTTTAATTTTAGGTGTATAAAGTTTTGACATTGACATTTCAGCTGGTCATACTATAGTCACTGATAAAATTTATGGCATAATTCTTCTGATTTATTTTGATATCTAAATTAAAGCAATATGAAGAATTTTTAATTTCAAGAGCCTCTAGGTTGATTGATTCAGGTATGCTCATTGGAAGTCAAATTTCAAATTGTTATATAAGGTGTTACACAGTCTAGTTTTGCCAGATTTCCCTAAATCTGTTGATTTTTATAAATTTTTTAAAACTAAAAAAAAAATTAATTAAAAACAGTTTCTTTCATTTGTACATTTTCATTTAATAGCTTAATATGACCTCTCTCTTCATTTACATGCTCTTTCTTGTAACTCAGCACTTTTAGTTTACAGAAAACACAGGGACAGCAGAAACACTCATGTCTGAGAAACCTGATGTAAAGAATCCTATTAGGAGATAACAGAAGTGATCTGCCTAAATGAAGAAGTTATTATCTTTGGCTGTATGACATCTGCTAAGATGCAGTAACTATATGGACCCTACACAGTATGAAGTAAAACAAACAGAATGGAGGTGGCTGGATCAAGCATCTTTCCTTTGAACATGCCCATTTTTGGGTGTCCTTTGGGACCCACTATTCTGGGAATCCACAGTGATTCTGCTGACCTTTCCCTGTTTTTCAGTGTGTCCTGATCAGAAACCTGGCTTAGTTAAAGTTTTTTTTCAATAATGTATAACCATAATGTAAAATTAAAATGGGTATGAAATGCAAATATCTGAAAAGTCAGAAACTGATGAGATATAAAAGTTTAATTTCATTAGAAAATACAGAATTCATGTGATGTAATCTAGTTTTCTATTATTTTCTAATATTCAGCCAATTACTTTAGTGGAGTTCTAAGTGGTTCCAAATTCTGATATTCAACATGCAGGTTTCTGTCTTCACAGAGTTGTAGATTCATTACAGTTGGAAAAGACCTCCAAGATCTCCCAGTCTGAACTTTGACTGAACACCACCATGTCAACTAAATCATAGCAGTAAGTGTCATGTCCAGTCATTTCTTTAACCCTTCCAGGGAAGGTGAACCCACCACTTCCCTGCATAGCCCATTAAAACATTTAACCACCCTTTCAGTGAAGAAATTCTTCCTGAAATCTAGGCTGAACCTCCCCTGGCACAGCGTGAGGCTATTTCCTCTCATCCTGTGGCTGGTTGCCTGAGAGAAGAGGCCAACACCCACCTGGCTACAACCTCCTTTCAAGGCAGCTGCAGAGAGTGAAAAGGTCTCCCCTGAGCCTTCTTTTCTTCAGGCTAAACCACCCCAGCTCCTTCAGCCACTTCTCACATGACTTACTATGGTGGTTTGACCTAGACTGGATGTTAGATGCTTACCAAAGTCTCTCTATCACTCTCTTCTGCAAATGGACAGGAGAGAGAAATTGTATCAAAAGGTTTGTGGGTTGAGATAAAGGCACAGAGAGGTCACTCACCAATTGCTGTCAAGGTCAAAACACACTTGACTTAGGGAAATCAACTGAATTCATTACTAATCAAAATCAGAGTAGGCTAATGAGAAGAAAAACATTTTAAAAACACCTTCTCCCCACACTTCCCTCCTTCCCAGTCTTTATTCTCAATTCTTTACCTCCTCTTCTACATCACTGCAGGGAGACAAGGGAGTGGGGGTTACCATCAATTAATTACAAGTTTTTCTGCTGCTGCTCCCTCCTCAGGGAAACTCTCTCCTGCGGGAGAGACCCAGCCTGGGGTTTCTCCCAAAGGAGACAGTTCTCAATGAACTTCTCCAATAGAAGTCTGTCACACAGGATACTGCTCTCCATTAACTTCTCCACCCTGGGTCCCTCCAGGAAACCTGCTCTACCATGGGCTCTTCTCTACATGGCTCTGTGGGTGCTGCCTGGAACCTGCTCCAGCATGGATTTCCATGGGGTCACAGCCATCTTTTGGACATCCACCTGCTCCGGCCAGGGCTCCTCCAGGGGTTGTAGGTGGAACTCTGCTCCACTGTGGACCTCCATGGGCTGCATAGGTCATATCTGCCACACCATGATCTGCACCACGGGCTGCAGGGGGATCTCAGCTCCAGCACCTGGAGCACCTCCTGTCCCTCCCACAGAGTTGAGCTGGGTGTCTGCTGGGATGTTTCTTTCACATATTATCACCCTTCTCCTCTCTATTGCAATTACTTCTAGGAAATAACTGTTTTTCCTTCTCAAATATGTTATCACAGAGGTATCACTATCATCTCTGATTAGCTCGGCTTTGTCCAGTGATGGGTCCATCTTGGAGCAGTCTGGCATAGGCTCTGCTGGACATGGGAGAAACTTCTGGCAGCTTTTCCCAGAAACCACCCCAGCAGACCCCCTGGCACCAGAACCTTGCTGCATAAACCAATACGTTCATTCTCTAGACACCTCCCCAACTTCATTTTCCTTCCCTGGATACACTCCAGCAGCTCAATGTCTTTCTTGCAAGAGGGGCCCAGAACTGGACCCAGGACTGAAAGTGTGGCCTCACCAGTGCCTTCTTGACATTTACACAAATTTTCTAATGTGATACTACTTTTAACTATGGAAATCTAAAAAAAAAGACAGCTATGATTAAAGTTTTACTCATAAAACTGATATACAAGTTTTAGATGTTACATCTTGCTGAAACATTTGTGTTGCCCTGACTTTTGCAGTCTTTCGATGTTTTCATTTTGTGATAGAGTTTCTCAAGCACTTTCTGTAAACATAGTCATGTTTTGTTAACTGTACTCTATTGTTTTCATTCTTTCACCTGAGGCAGAGAAAGTTTGATGGACTTTTCTATTAACCAGTGTGGATAGAAGAGGTGGTAACCTAATCCTCCAATCGATGGTCATTCCTAGAAACATATATATATATAACAGAAATAAACGGCCACGCCCCTTTTCCTGGTTCCGGCTTGGACTTGGCAGAACCTGAGTCTAGAGTGCTTCCTTTCGTGTCCAAGAGCGACACATTTGCACTTATAAGTTGCATCCAAAAGTAATTTCTCTCAATATAAACATACTATAATGCTATGTTGCAAGAGTTTTTTTTATGCATCTGAATGGATTCTGGAGTTACAAATACTTGGTTGTATATAAAGCAGATATATATGTATATAAAGCAGTTTTGCCTGATATGATGTGGGCCAGAACCAAATGACTCTAGCAGTCATGTGTTTCTGGGAAAAGATTTCATTTCTTCAAGTGAAAAATAGGATTGTGTTATTAATTTGATGGAGCATGAATAGTCCACTAAACTTGAATAAGATTTTCTTTGCTTTACCTAGAAAATTTAAAACCATTCTGAAGCCTTTTATCCAATGTCTATTTAATGTAAATATGCAAAAACTCCTGAGGACAGGAATCAGATAGCAAGTTTTCCATCGCTCAGCTGAGCAACTGAACTATTGGGATAAAAAGTCTCTTGTTTGCTTATGAAAGTAGAAGATGATAAACTGCTTGGTTGAGTTCAAAATTACATAAGTAATTCCATTTGAACACTGTTTCCAAATAACATCCTCATACAAAAGCCGTTGACGTATGGGCTGGATGAGTAGACTGTAAGATTGACTGAAAACTGGATGAATGGCTGGGGCTAAAGAATGATAATTGGTGGAACAAAATCTAGCGGAGGCCAGTAATTAGCACTGTACCCCAGGGATCAATACTGTGTCCAGTCCTGTTCAAAATCTTCATTAATGAGCTGGATGATGGTGCAGGGTGTACTCTCCAACAAGTTTGCTGATGACCTGAAACTGGGAGGAGTGGCTGATGAAGGAGAGGATTGTGCTGCCATCCAGAGGAACGTCAACAGGCTGGAGATGTGGACTGGCAGGAATCTCATGGAGTTCATCAAGGGGAAGTGCAAAGTTCTGCACCTTAGTAGGAACAACCCTACTCATATATATATATGCTGGGGTCTCTGTCTTATAGGGGTAATACTATACAAGAGATTTGATAATGTCTGCATGTCCTTAAAAGCCAGAGATGAAACATTGCCTTTTCTTATGATAAGTGTTTTGAAAATAAGAAAAACCCAATAATTTTCTAGATCATGGGCATTGGATTTTTTTGTTTTTTCTTGTGGCTTAAAAGCTTGGATGGACTCTGGAACATTTGGGCAAATTTTATAGGAGGGCAGAAGGGGACTCAAATCACAGACTATAGGACTGATATAAGGAAAGGAACTAATTTTAGCTTCCTAGGAGAAGAGACTGTCCAACGAAACCTTTATAAATCTGACTACAGAATAGGATTATGTGCAAGAGTAATGGCAACTGAGTTACTAAATATCAGTGGTCTTCACTGCACACTTAAAACTGAAACAAAATCTAAACTTAAAGCTTAAGATCATTATTCTGACTTTAGTAACTGATGTTTTAAAGACAATGAAGAAGTGAAAAACCTTGTGAGAAAAAGGTTTAGACTATCATATATTAATGGAAAATGGCAGACAAATGAGGAATGCGGATTTTCAGATTGCAGGAACTATCCAGTGCCTAATAATGTATTTAGAAATCAACGTCTCTTTTCATATTCAACCAAGAATCCAGGCTCTTAAAATGTCATATCTAAACCAAAAAAGAGTGAATTTGTAAAGGAAGCACGTGTTTTTATACACAACCTTTTTTTATTTTTGAACAGCAAAAATATAATCACATCATCTTTATCCTTAAATTATTCAAAGTGATTTAATAAAATGTTTCAATTCAATTAGTTTGCTGCACTGCTCTGGATAAGAGTAGATTTGCTCATCCAAATATTATGTTGATATAAATCACATCAGAGAACATAGATTAAATGAAAACAAAAACTGGAATAAAGTCCTGAGTCAGGATACCTTCCTTCAGTCTCTTGCAATGCCCTGTCTGGAGTTTTTTCATCTTCACATTCCACAAAAATGTAACTGGGATTAAAATTTTCTCCAGAACTAATTGCAGTGTAGGGATGTTTTCAGAAAACACTTAGTCCAAACAGAATATGCTTTATATATGCTGAAGAACAGCAGCCTGCAAATAACAAACTATTTATTTACGAAAACTCAAGCAAATCAATAATATATATTTCTTCTAAAGTTAGTGTTTCTCTTTAAAGAAAAAAATTATAATTCCTTTGGTTTGAACTGTTGAACTTGACCCTGGTGTCAATTGAGAAGGGAAGGGAGAAGAGAGAGTAAGAGTCTGTTGTTGATAGTTCTGCTTTATATGTGCCACATATTGACAGACAATCCACTGCCTACTGCTTGCAAGCAAAAGATAGAGCAGCTTCATGCTATCCACAATAACTATAAGGCTGTGTGACACTGCCAATCGATCTGCAGAAAGATCACATTATATTTGAAGGAGATCAACAAAAATGTTATAAATTCTCAGAACCAAAAGTAAGTATCTTAGAAGCCTTAGATAAGTATGTTTCTTAAGCACACCCTGGATATTTAGAAGTTAGATGCCCAGCCCTGAACAGTTGGTCAGGCTCTCTCAGGCATGTTCAGCTGGCAAAGTACAGAGAAAGAAATGTACTTTGGAAATTCAATCTCTCTCCATTGGCTATACAGGAAACCTAAGTATTTCTCTTAGACTAGGAATCTGACTTTTCAATGAGTAAAGCTGGGTAGGACGCATCTTCATTTGGATCCAGAATATGAGAACGCTGTCTTTTGGGAATGAAGTGATTTTAAAACATATGAAAATCAACTGACATTGTTTTTATATGAAATAGAGATTTTCACAGAATTTTACATTGGATTTAGGACTATTCTATAGAATTGCCATCCTCAGATACTGTTTCCTAATTAGTTTCATTTGGGACACGTATATCCTAAAAAGAGAAAAAAATACAGCTTACTGTCTTTTGTTAAAATAAGCAGATCTACTGCATAGCTTGGTAATTTCTAATATATATATATATTAATACATTTTGCTATTTTCCAATATTTTATTCTCCTTCTTATGTTTTTGATTTGAATCCAAAAATCTTTTAAGATTAAATATACAATTGACTCAATTTTTAAAAATATTAGATACCTCCTGGTTACTTTATTTTCACTCTAAGGGGTTATCAGACAAATCAGAAATTTGTCTTCTTTAGTCACTCAATCAGACATTTTAGTGGGATCTACCAGTCTCTCTTTTTCCTGGAATGTCTGTTATCGTACATAAATGCTGCACTGCATCAATATTAGGAAGCTCAACATGTTGCCTATGAAACTCAAGGAAGTCATTCCACCACTTGGCTCCTCAGACTGTTTTTTTCAGTGTGCTAATTTGCAGAACTGGGTTACTGGTTTCATTGCTAATGATGAGATCAGAATAAGCTGTTGCTGCTCTCGCTGCATTGAGTGACAGATATCCCCCTGCAAAGAGCAAGTTTGCGTGAATTTTTTTCTGAAGAATCAAGCTGTTAGCTCTGCTACTAAATGCCTACATCAGCAAAGAACTTTTAAAAACCAGAGAGTGTGTTCTGTCTTTAATCCCCAGAATAGAGTACTTCCATCTATCAACAAGAAAAATACACTGTGTAAAACCTAGAGGTATACTTGAAAGAACAAAAGAGGTGGCTGTGCTTATTACCCTTGAACAAGTTTCAAATGTGTCTGTATCAAGAAAAGTTGAAGGTATCAAAGAACTCTAGAATATTTAAAGGGTTGCTTTTATGAGGTATTTGGGGGAGACAATGCCGTGTTTCAGGTCAGCTGAAGTGACAAGAAAAAACCATGCACATTTTATTGACATCTATCTGTATAGGTACTAAAAGTATACCAATTGCTGTGTTATCAACTGAAGTATCGAATAACATAAGTAAAATGTCTTTCTGAGGATCTCAGGTTCTTAAAACATTTTTTACTTTATTTCAGAACAAAATAAACATCTGCAATCGTACTGTGAGGTTGTTGCCCTTCCCTCTTAGGTCACTTCTTTTAAGAAGCCTAGAACTTTAAAGTGGCTGTTTATGTTTAGTGTGCCACATAAGGAAAATGATTCACCAGTCACACTGAAATTGGCTGAAAGAAAGAAGAAACCATAGACAGGCGCACAACAGAAGAAGGAGACAATAGAGGCAGGGCAATAGACAAAGGAATAAGGAGAAAACATAGAGAAAAACCCTTTCAGAGCAATAGACATGACATTTCTCATGGGCTGTGATCCCAAAAGCTGTCACAGAATAAGCTGCTTTAATCATGCTCATTTATTGTTTGTTGAGCTCTGAAATTTTGTATGATTCTGCAGATAACGCAGCTTATAACCACTCCAAAGAACATAGGAAATTAATTCCAAATGAACAGAGTTTCAGGACACAGACAATCATAAAAGCTATCCCAGAGACACTAGAGTGTCATTCTCATGAACTATAAAATTACTTTAATATTAAAAAAAACCCCAAACAACCCATAAACAAACAAAAATCCCAGCAAACAACAATTAAAAAAACAGCAGAACCAACCAATTAACCCAACAAAACAAAACAAAAAGTGTCAAACCGAAAACCTAAAAAACAAACTAGCAAGGAAACAAAACAAACCAACCAAACAATAAAAAACAAAAACAGAAAGACAAGAAGATCTTAAACTGTTGCATCTCATAGCAAATTTGCTACTGCTGGAGGGCTTGTTCTCAAATGGATATTTCCTGGCATATCTATAATCTACACTGCTATAACTGTATTGTTTTAGGATCAGTATGGACATTCTGTTTCAAAATAATAGTAATTTTTTTTTGAATAATTACCCTAGTGTAATTTTTCTGAGACAAAATAACAGTCTTGGCGTACAGAATGTCCGCATGGGAGCTAAGACTGATGGAACTATGGCAGAATAATTAGTACAGTGTATCCATGCCAGGAAATATCTACGTGTATACAAGCCAGCATGTCAATATTATATTCTTTTTACTTACATACCCTAGGTTGTTGTGGGTTTTTGTCGGGTTTTTTTTTGGTTTTTTTTTTTACAGGATTTTATGTTACACATAGCCTATCTTATTCTTCTTGTTTAGAGAACCATCATGAAATGTTGGGCTTGAAGATGTGCAGCGATGGAGCAGGGTCTGTAGCAGGTGAGGGGCTGGGAGCCGTGTCCAGTGAAGCACTGGAGCAGGCTGAGCCTGAGCCCTGGCTCAGCAGCAGGAGGAAGGGGTGAGTGACAGCAGTGGGGGACAGAGGGTGCTGCCTGCCCACCTGGCTTGCTGCCCAGGAGGGCTCTCTGCTTGCCAGGTGCTTGGATGTGGAACGTTACAGAGACGCTGCCAAAGCTTGTCCAGCCCTTGGACTGTCACCCCTTGGACTGTCACCCCTTGGACTGTCACCCCTTGTTGTTTTTCCTGATGGGCCCCGATGATACTCTCAGGGAGATGTGGAGCACATCTCAAGTGTGAACGCATGACTGTGGGGGTGAGGGGGAAAGACATGGAGCCTGGGGTCCTGTGGGAAACAGAGGAGTACAAACTACCACAGGCACTAATGGGTTTAATTTACAGCCCTGGAAAGAGCTTGGGTTGATGTAATGATAAAAGTATACAGACTTTAAGCAGAAGAATTATAAACCTATGTTTCTATAGTTATAAGTAAGAATATGTATTGGGTGATATGGTGAAGGGTTTTAAGTATAATAATGTGATTTCATAGTTTAAGTTAAGGATTTAGATGCTATAATGGAAGTATATGAGTGTACGTGAGTTAACAAGTTATTGGTTGAGAGACAGATGCACTGCAGTAAAAAATACCAAAGGTGATAGGTTGTAAAGTCAGAACAAAGCTACGTGTTAATTACTTGTTGGACCAAAAAGTTATAAATTGCCATGTAACTTTGAAACTTGTGACTGTCTTTAGTTATGGGGGCTTGTTACTAAATCCACGACCTCTGAGACTGATGCTTTGTTGATTTTTCAAGTAATAAATCGTTAAAACTGTGATGGTCCCATCTCTTAAATCAAGGAGCTGACAGGGTCCCAGGCAGTTTTCTTCTCGATACTGAGATGGGGATAGAGGGTAGATTTAGATTAACTATTAGGAAGAAATTCTTCCTACTGGGGTGGTGAGGCTCTGGAGCAGAATGCCCAGAGAGTGTGTCCCAACCCTGGAAGTGTTCAAGGCCAGGTTAGATGGGGCTTTGAGCAACGTGGTCTGGTGGAAGGTGCATGTCCATGGAAGCAGGATTGGAACAGATGATTGTTAGGGTTTCTTCCAACCCAAAACATTCTGTGATTCTATATCTTACTGGGAAGACGGTGGAAAACTTGAACCTGGTTTTTCAGTGACGTTGTGAAATTTCCGGCCTTGCAGATATTCAAAACCTGACAAGAGTGACTCTGAGTAATACACTCCAGCTCTACGTGCCTTGAAGAGAGAGGCTGAACTAGATGATCTCCAAAAGTATCTTCCAGTATCAAACGTTCCATGATCCTTTGATTCTGTAAAATTCATATTTTACAGAACTGTTCTTATTGTGATTATCATAATTAAGATTTCTGCACTATTACTTAGCCTTGGTGAGCTTCAGTAACAAGGAGCCTTTTTCAGTATTTTTCCTTAAAGTGATGAAGTTTTTCTGAGAAAAAGAAATCACAACATAATTAAATATTCAGCATCACTCAATGATTTTAATTTAGTATCATAGTTGTTATAACAATTTTTCATATTTAATTTAAAGATTATAGAAATACCACATGCAGTGCAAGATCACACATTTGATAGTCTAATACCCAGTCGTGCAGAGAAGAATCCCTGAATCATCTGGGTAGGATGGATAATTTTTATTTTAATTTGAGTATTTGAAAGGATTAGTAAAACATAAATATTTGAGGCCTAAAATTTGGTACTTATAGCTCCAAAATACTTTCATTTCTGTAAATGAGTAATGTAGCAAACTATAGTGCCAAAAATGTATATAATTTGGAAATTTTGTGATGGTGTATCCTTATTCCACACAGGTCTTTTAAAACATCCCTCTTGTTAACTGTTACCCTGTAGTACAAAGACTTGACAATGATTGCAGCTAAAAAAATGGGCCAGTGACCTTTTAGGAACCTGCAATGGAAAAGTCAAAATTCAATTGGGAGATTTTTCGTCAGGATCTCATAAAGAATGAATACACTAAATGTCAAGATTTTAGCTCAAAAGGAACTTAAAATTCATTGTCAGTCATTCAAAGAATGACTTGTGAATAACATGAGACTTGACTGGGCTGTAGGAAAGGAAATCACAATGCCCCTTGTCCTTGTTTTATCTCTGAAAAATACCACTGAAAAATTTGGTGAAATATTTTAGAGCAACATTTTTCAGACTGTAGTGGGTGGTTTTCCCCCTACTGCTATTATCATCAAGGAATTTTTTGGCAGAAAATGAAGCAAGGTGGTAATCTGTCTCAAATATTTGTTCCTAGATCTTGCTGAAAGACAAAACTTCTGTTCTTCTAATATGAGTCCCAGTGACTGCATCACTCTGGAAAGGAAGAAGCTCAATAATGTTGCCAAGAAAAATCTCTATCACACATGCTGATCTTGTTTTTTTTGGTGGAGGACAGCTTGATGTTGGCTAGAAGCATTTCATCTTGGAGCTCCTGAAATTATTCTATAATTTCCTCTCTTGCCACTCATTTTTCCAAATATCATGAGGCAATGTTATGATGTTAATTAATGTAACATTATTTTTTATTTATATGGCATTAATACCTGTCTTTTTTGATTGTTGCAGGCAACCATTCCTAATAAAAGAGGGATTCTAACACTTAGGAGAATCATTTGCAGCTGAGATAGACTTTCAACTCCAGTGCCTGTTGGTAAAACATGAATCCACAAAAGCCTTAGAGCATCTAATATGGTGAATCTTAGTTAATATTTATTGCTATTCAGTGATAAATGTCATATTGAATGTAGGTTTTGGGTGCACATCCAAGAGCTACTGTTTATTCTTTCTTCTAGCTGTGCTACTGATCCACTGCTTTGTACCTTAGGCAAGTTGCCTTAACTCTTAGTACTTGCACACAGCACCAAGTGACCAGGATGATTAATTAATGAATGGGCCATACTCTAAGGAATTATATAATGGATTCGTTTGGGGCAATGTTTCTACAATACTGTGAATATATTCTAAGTGGAGGGTATTAAATGTGAAGAGAATACTAGTATCTATTATTTGATATTCATGCTCTGTATATATTTAGTTTTACTATGAAAAAGTAGGTTAAGGTTAGCAGAAAGGCTGAATTTTTAAAGGAGGATGGCAACTACAAAGGAAAAATGACAACTGATAGAAAACAGGAGATGTATGTTAGAATAGTAAATTACAGGAAGAATGGTGCTCTAAAGGGGTTATATTTCATACAGAAGGGGGAAAAAACATCAGAGAAAGCAGACTTAAATTATACTAAGGGATCAAAGTATAACTAGCCATGAACAGAAATGAAAGTTTGATGATGATGTAAGTGATGCTGATGAAAACAAGTAGCTAGAAAAAGTAGTATGAGAATTAAGACAGTTTGTGTAATTGCTAACAAGATCCTGTAAGGAAGGAAGTCATAGAGTACACTTAATTAGAAAGAAAGGAGGTGTGTGTATGTGTGTGTGTATGTGTGTAAGTATACGCCAGCAAGAGAAATTTAATACCACCAAAAGAATAAATGTTAGATGATGCTCTACTTCAGCAAGGATTCAGAGAAGTTTTTCTCTCTTCTCTCAAAACTTTTGAAGCTTCCAAAGCAAGAGAGTTTCTGAAGAAACGCAGACAATATAAGCCACTTACTCTTAAAAATCAATTTACTAAAGGGGATGCAGGAACAAATCCAAAGCTGATTTGAAAATTAAAGAGGATATGATTTTGGTGACAGTGGTGCCCTACAGAACTGAATTGTTTGAGGAGAAACAGTATTTCTGCATTGATTGCTTGACCTGTATTGAAAAAGAAACATGAAAGTCAAAGCTCTGCTAGGTACTAACATTGATAACTGGAGAGGTGTCTTTGTAATTGAAGTAAAAGTGTGCCAGGGAACACTGTGTGCAACTCCACTTCCAGCTGCTACTTCTAGCACAGGTCAATAACGATAATACATATCCCTTAGGAAACAGGGCCTAAGATTTTCTATTTATTCCCCCACTGCTTGGCCTTTTCAAAGTCAGAGTTTAAATCAGTGAAATAAGTGACTTAAAGAAAACTCCAGGACTAAAAAGAGACCACAGTTGCTGTCTTTAAAATCTTTCTTTCACTGAGGTAATAATTTAAGAACAAATTGTCTAACCTTTCATCAGTCCAGGGCAGATTACGACAATAGAGAGCACTGAATCAGTTTATCAAAAGAAATCATGGCTGGCAATTTTCTGAAACCAAATCTAATACATATATGCAGGTTACAAAAATATTTAAGTAACATATACAGATGGACAGATACATGCACAGGATTGAGCTAACTATGTTGTCTCTAACACTGCACTCTATTTCAAGCAGAGCATGATACACTAAACTCTTTTGGACACTTAGTGTCACATTCTTTACCTAGTAAGCAATTAATGGTTATTATAGATATGGCGTTGTGCATCTTTCAACTGGCAGGAAAAAAAAAAAGTCCTTTTTAGACAGTTTTACTGTCAACTAAAACTATTACAGTTTGCTTGAAATTTCATTCTTGAGGGTAAATTTCTGGTGGTAGTGTTAATGCATAATTCCTTAGAGAGTATCTGGTTGCATTATCATGATTTATTCTTATTTCCCAAATTGTATAAGACAAGGTGCATGCACTGTAGATCTATTATGTTGCTAGGCCATTCAAGCCTTACATGGAATTCTTTGGTTATATAAAATGTCTTTTAGTAGATTTCCTAACAAGGATGCTCTAAGGATGCAATGCCAGCATCCACTTGGGTAATTATTGCAGGATTTCTGTAAAACCTTTCAGCACTATGCTTCTCACTCTGTTGACTTTACAAAATAATTTCAAGCAAGCAAAGGCTTGAGACCAGCAGGACAGCCCTTCTCGAGGATCTGAATAATAATACAGTCCAGGGAGTGTGTCTCCATGATGAAAAACACCAAAATCTATCCTCAGGTGTTGCAGAGGCTCACTGAGCTGGGAATCGAATTCATTGCAAAGCAGATAAAACAGTGGTGCTTGAGGCAGGATGAAACAAGATCTAAGAAACTAATCAGACCCCTAGAGCAAACAGATGACATTTTCTGAACTGAACAAGGATCTCCATTAAGTGATCATTCACAGTCATATTTATTGACAGGATCAAACTAGGAGGAAGGAGTCTGAGGACACAGATTGTTCTGGGCCATGGAGTCCTGCTAACAAGGACTCGTAAGGAATGGAGACAGAACTGAGTGATACACGGAACAGCGCACAGAATTATATTCCTTTGTGTTGTAATTGTGCCTTATCCCTCCACATGTGACTAAAAGATATGGCTGATTACATTGGATCCCTGCTTCTGGCATTAAAAGTCATTCCTACAATTATTTCTTTAAGGCAAAGCTACCACAGGGGCCACTCTGACAATCTCCCCCCAGTATATATGCTGAGCAAGACACCACGTAGTATGAAATATCCCTTTGGTTGTTGGGATCAGCTGCTCCTCCTGTGTCCCCTCACAACTCCTTGTGAACTCCCAGCTTCCTCACTGGTGGGGTGGGCTGAGAGGCAGAAAAGGCCTTGGTGCTGTGTAAACCCTGCCCAGAGGTAATGAAAACATCACTGTGTTATCAACGTTGTTTTCAGCACAAATTCAAAATTTAGCTATTATGAAGAAAATTCACTCTCTCACAGCCAAAACTAATGCAAAGCTGATGCCACAGGACCACATTAACATGATATCAAGCCTGCAATTACCTTCCAGTTGCATACATCAAGACAAACTATTGTTCTTTTTGTACCTATGCAGTTCTAGAGTTAAATTATCTTTTATCCAGCCCCCTAGAAATATCTAAACAAAGATGTTGTATTTTTATGTTTTCCTCCTCAGCAAAATTTTCTACACTGTGAAAAAAACCAGCCAATCCAAAGAATTGTTATGCTGTTGGAGACCCAGGAAAGAATGAGTATAATGTTTTTCTGCCTCATAATGTTAAATACAGATTATTTAGCATGAGCATTTCCTTAGTATTACTTTATTAAAGAGAAATGTCCATAAACAGGATAACAGTTTTTTCCAGTTTATTTTTCTTTGGTGATTAAAAATAAAAGCCAATTTCTCTGATATAGTCACAGGTAAGCAACAAAATAATTCAAAGTCTTTTGATACCTTGATGTTATACATGTCTGTCTTTAATGAACTTCAGTTATGCATTGCCAAAGTTGAGCAGTACAACTGTAAAACAAGTGCAATATGTCTACATGACACATATTGAAAAGGCAAGCTCATCCTAGACATTTTCAGCCACGAGAAACAGCCTCTGTGGTTAGGGCAGCAAAAATCATGACTACAGTTAGTCTTTTATCTTTCATTACTCTCCTTTTTGAGGGGACTTAGTTCTTAATATTAAAAGAAGCTTCCTAAATAAAATTGCAAAAATTATCTTGTCTTAAAAGCCCAAGGTCCCCTGACACTGCCAGCACAGTCTCCCTTTATCTTCAATGAGGTGAGAGGAAGAAAGGAAAAAGTCAAGAATAAACACATTGTCTTGGACAACTAACATCAGGCATTGGAACAGGGCTTGTGCCTTACCCTTGGACAGCCTTAGGGGAGAGCATTACAAAATTATAAAGTATTAAAACAGTCAGCAAACTGACTAGCAGAGATGTGGTGTCCCCCTGCTACTGTGGAAAATACTACTTAAAACTGCGGAGATGAAAGACCTTTTAATCTATTGAGGGAAGAATAAGATTCAACTGAAATTGCTATAATTCTGCAGATATTTAGTTCTGCTTATGGCTTTAATACCATCAAAAGAACCCTTGGAAACCAAAGTGGAAATGGTGAGAAACTGACTTTTACAAAATAAATATTTAACTTGTAGGGTGGCCAAATTATTACTTGTAGGTAGAATGTGACCCACATTCAGCAGCTCTGCAATGCAGCCTGAAGCAGTTTTTTTACTTATTGGAAACATACAGCTTATAGACAGCCATAAATCCCAGGACATGCCACTCCTGAGAAAACAGAAACTCTTCTTATCCCTCCTCTGGCTCAGAACCAGATTGATCAAGCTTCAGGCACTGTATGCTGAGAGCCACTGGCCCTCCAGACTATCACGGCTCCCCTCTTTTTAACATAGCTATTAGCTACTCTTAATAAGTTGTAGATTTGCAGTGCAAGCAAGGCCTTACTGGGATGATGTTGCTTCACTCACAACAGAGCAAATTGTTTTCTTCAAGTGCCTGAGCAAACCTCTGGTTACATTTTAACAGGGAAAAAATATTCAACCTCCAACCTGATTTCGACTTGCATAGCACTATTAACCTCCAAGACCAGGAAAACACATCGATTAGTAGCTGTTAGTGATTAGTGATCATCTTTATGGTAAAAGTTACCCATGACTAAGATACAGGTAGTGGTACGAGAGTGGAATTTTGACCAATGACAGTAGGCATTAAATTAGTTTTGACCAATTACTTTCTCTTAGGAAAATTACAAAGAAAACCAAAGAAACTCCCTTCTTAGCCCTAGCCTTGGTTAGTCGAGGTTTCATCTCACCTGAAAAGGTGGAACTTTAGATCTAGACACATAAGCAACAAGATGATACCTAATTCAGCCTCCCAACCTTTTTTTTTTTTTTTAATTCACAGTTAATAATTCTGGGATTTTCTAAACTGAAGATGATTTGCCATGACAGAAATAATCCTTTGGCCTAAAAAAGCCATCAAGTTACATTTTGAGATACAAGACAACCATTCATTGTTGAGGGATGATTTTACTCAGAGACAAGCTACCTTCAAAAGGGACCCTAGGAATAGTTATCTAAGCAGGACTGTGAGACTTACACTGACAGTGTAAGTAGCTGTAAAATTTCTAGGTATTTCCATTCAACTACTTGAACTCCCAAAGCTATATCCCTCGCTAAATCTCTTTTTGAGGAAAGCTTATGTGCTAAAGTGGGCTGGGGTAGAAAGTGGTCATCAGAGGAATTTATAATTGTGGGCTGCTGACATATTTTAATATTATATAGTCTCTTATGTAGTCGCTTATATAATCTCTCTTTGGTGAAAAAAAAAAAAGCTTCTAAAATCCACTAAAATAATGAAAGATCATGAAAAGAAGACATAAAGAAAACCCCAAAATCTCCTGCTATTTACCAGTTTTATCTCCTCCTATCTTGTTCTCTTTTGTTTTCTGGTGCTTTCTTCTATTTGCTACATTTTGTTTATTCTTATATTCCTTCTCTACTGTTTCTCAGTGTGTGAATATTTGAAATGTCCTCAAGGTACATATCCAGCCTTGTATATACAATTCAATTTCATTATGTCTTTAGATTTCACTCTTGAAATAATAAACTCTGCAACATGTGGTGAAACTATAAAATTTGCAGGCTTCTTATGCATTCTGAAAACTCCAATGACGTTGCTACTGATGTACCTGTCTCAAACCTTTCAACTTTTTAAAATCACTCCAATTTTGTTCTGTCCACCTTTTTTTCCCTCTTTTTTGTATGATATATATTTACATGTTGTATATTAAAAGCTCTTGGTTCTGCATTTATCCATAAAGCCATGTTTAGCATTTGTTTATTGTAATAATACCACTAAATTGTGATAATATTAGTCATTCCATATTTATACTGCAAAAATGACTTTTAAGAAAGGACTAGGAAAGTTAGTCCTAAGGCTTTTCTGTAGCCTCAAAGATTTAATTTGTGTGCTTGTATGATGGCCCACTATTTTCAAAACAGTACTATGCAGATATACAATCTCTTTAAGTAGAGGATTTGAAAATACAAATAAAACATAAATGAAAAATAATGATTACTTTAGCTGGTTTTACCTAATGATTACTTTATACAGCAGGTACAACTTATGCAGGTGACACAATGCATTCAACTTAAATATAACTTGTTGTTCTTCTCTTTCTCTCCAGCATCATTTTATGTACCTAGAAGTTCATTATATATTTTTTTTATTGCTATTGATTTTACATGGAAAGAAATGAGACACTATGGTGATAGGCAGCATAAAACGCCAACAAACAGAGGTTAACTCCACATAGGACTTCTAAGATGCAGTTCTCAAAAACTCAATGGTTTTATTCTTTGATTTCTCCTCTGTTTTCTTCTATAAGCTTATTTTTAGTAATTAATGTTCTAATGCAGAATCTTCAAAATAAAGGAAAATATTTGTTAGCAATTTTAATATTTTTATTAGTTGAAAGCACATGATGATTGCAATTATTTTTTTAAAATATTTTCTTTCTAAAATTACTCCTACTTTCAAAGTAATGCTCTCTACTGCAGTATTTTATGTACCCTAGCTGGTTTTTCTCAACGCCTACTAATTTTAAAGTCATGGTGCTTTCCTTACTATTACTACTCTCTGTAGTCATTCTGTAATACAGGTTGGTATTATAATAAAGCCGTTGGTGTCCAGGTTTCAGTCCAAGATCATTAATCCTATAATACTTAAAAACTTTACTACTTATTGCTGCTTAACTGGCTGAGAGTGTTGGCCAGATTAGTATTTATTCACTGTTAATCGTGTACTGAAGTAGGCATAGTTTCTGTTATATAAATATTGCTTAAGGATACGTTCTATAAATGTGCAGAGCTGAGCATACTGTGATCTGTGTGGCTATAAGAGACTAAATGAGTGAACATATGACCAGAACTTCAGTTTTCTTCAGGTAAGAAAATAATAAAGAAAAATGTAAACATTAGGTAAATGTTTAAGGAAAAAAAAATGGGAGAAGGAAACTTCAGGAACTTAGTCCTGAATACATTCAACCTAGTTTAAGAAGTCCAAATAAGATTGCTGCTCATTCAAATTCTCTACACAGGAGATGGGGACACATTTCCAAGTGTTGATGTAGATTGAAAACCTCTTTGGAGATATATGTCTCTCACCATTTATTGTAAAGAAAGTTTATACTGTCACTTACCTAAACAGTATCTCTTCAAAGTCCTCAAATTTAGGTAAGAAGAACTGAGGCTCCCAGGGAATGCTTCATCAACATTTAAAATTAAGAACTGAATGAGAGAAAGTATTTATTGAAATGGGGGTTGGGGGGAAAGCTCAACCTTCAGTCAATAAGTGTTCATTAAGTCCAAAGACACAATAAAAAAAGAGTTAATTTCATTCTCTCTAGATATTTTCTAATGAAAGTTTCTCACCAAAAGCATTTATCCTGTGCTGACTAAATTGTTTTAGATTTGTGCTGTGGATTTGGAAAGTGGCTGTATCAGATAAATCTAAAGGTTCTTAGGGAACACTTAGTCCTTCTGAGCTGATCTTGGTTAAGTTCCTCTGAGTCAGAGATATTAAAAGGAAAAAGAGTGAAAGAAAGACAGTTATCTTTAAACCTGTAAAGTGGCTGTAGTTAATTTTCAGTAATTGCAGTTTTGAGATATGTTTTTCTTCTGTCTTGCTGACACAATTATTTTTATACATGGTTTTATTTCTAGAAGTAGCATTTTAAGACAAAAGAAAAAAAAAAGAACAAATTTCTCTATTAAATAAAGCCCTTGTTCTTGGATTGAAATATATTATAGTCACACCACAGAGTACTTTGTTTATTTTTAATGGTTGTTTTCATTTTATACCTACCTGTCTGTAAAACAGAAGACTGACTATAAACTGCTGGTGTTGGGCTTTATGATAGTTACTATGGTGTAGCTGAGACCTCCCCATAAATGTGAATCTCTCATTCACTCCCATTGAGTTTCCACTATGCACAAATCATATTTTTTAATGACAAGGTACTCTGCCTTTGCTCGAAGCAGAAATTATTACCATTTTACTTCTTTACTGTTGTTACTGAAGTTCTATATCAGGGCTATAATTTCATTGTGTTAAGCATGTTGAGGGTTCTTACATTTATATATATATATATATACTTATATATATATATATATACATACATACAACAAAGGTAAGTCTCTTCACAATTTAAATGCAATATAGAATCACTTTCATCTATAATCATTGCTTGTCTTAAAAAAAAAAAAAAAAAACAAAAAACCAAAAAAACCATAAAATGTATTTTCTCCTATCTCTTCATCAAAATGTCAAAAAAATCCCAACCTGGTAATTATTTCATCAGATGTTACTGTTTCATCAGATGTTACTGTTTCCTACCATTAGTATTTTTCTCACTTAGGTGCTGTCAGCTACTTCCTCTGTGTTAGTTTATCCGAAATGACAAACATTTTGATGAGTATTTTTAAATTAAGGCCACTGATGTATACTCACATTTTCCTGTTTAAATGATGATCGTTCTATTTTGATCTGTAAGTGTATTTTCATTTTTGTTTGTCAGCCAGTGGATGTATGGAGATTTTTGCAGAGTATTTGTCACAAGTAATACACTTTAACATATATTTTAAGTAATTGCTGATTTTTTGTTATTTCTCATATATACAGTTATGGATATTAATGAAGATATACAGGCATACAGAGGAATACAGTGCACATGCATGTGTATATAATATTTTTAATCTTATCATAAACATTTTTGAAAGCCAAAGAGTCAAATTTACAAAGGCCTTATTGTTTTCAGATTCGTAATCATATTCATCGTGTGCCACTTTTACGAACAGAAGCACAGAATGAGAGAATGGTTGGAGTTGAAAGGGATATTTGGAGGTCATTTGGTCCAACACCTCTGCTCAAGCAGGGCTACCTAGAGCAGGTTGCCTGGGACTACATTGAGACAGTTTTGAGTATCTCCAAGGAAGGAGAAAGAAGAAAGTGTCTCCTCATGTTCAGATGGCTCCTGCCATCTGTCAGTCTCTACCCATTGCCCCGGTCCTGTTACTGAGCACCACTGAAAGGAGCCTGTCTCTGTCTTTGTGCCTTTTCTACAGGTTTTTATGTACATTAGAAAGGTCACCCCAAAACTTCTCCAGGCTAAACAATCCCAGCTCTCTCAGCCTTTGCTCACAGGATGGTGGCTCCAGTCCTTCAACCATATTTGTGGTCATTTACTGGACCCTCTCCAGTATTTCTGTGTCTCTCTTTTACTGAGGAGTGCAGAGCTGAATGTGTAGCCTCCCCAGTGCTGAGTAGAGAGTAGGGATCTTCTCCTTTAACCTCCTGGCAATGCTCCTCCAAATCCAGCCCAGGATGCCACCAGTCTTCTTTACTTCATGGGCACATTTTTTGGCTCTTTCAAGTAGGTATCAGCAATAGCCCCAGGTTTTTTGTGCAAATCTGAAAAGAATATCGTCTTCTAAAATGTGAATCATTATTGAATGTATTTGCCTTCTTTCAATAGTTTTAGCCAAAAATAACATGACTAGCACATGAAGTAATGTGGGATGTGTCCACCTCTGTGTGCATAATCCAGAAACCACCAGAAAATGTTAATATATATAGGAATAGGCAATCTACAACAGCTTACTGGGAACACACTATAGAGTATCTTTTTTTAATTTATTTTGTAATACTTCCTCAGGTCTGAAATAAGAAAGCTTTTATATGCTAGTCAGGCATTTCTGAGTTATTACTGAGTAATTATTTCTCAATATTTCCACATAAAGACAAGCTCTACATGCAAGCAGTACTTACATTTCTCTTTGGAATAATACAGTTGAAACAATGTAAACATGACCCCATGCAAAGAAGGGCCTGACAATCCAAAAGCTTTCCCTGTAGATTCACAGACACAGGTACTGATTGGATCGGTCTGTGGCTGAGACAGAAATATATATGGAAAGCAGCAGGCAGCATGTTCCTCAGAGAGGAATCTTGGCCATGTCAGAAAGTTCAGCACAGAAATTGTGAGCAAGGAAGCTGTCAGTTCCTGTTTGTCTTGACTTCATTTAGGAAAGCGAGACTTTGTGTCCATTCCGTGGAGGTAAATCAGAGAGCAACTAAAAGGCATCTGAAAGGTATCTGTTTCACTTCATGATGGAAACTTAGAAGTAAAGCCTGAGTGCTACCTGCCCAGAATCAACAATACGTAAGTGGATAATATGACCCATTACACTGGTTTAGATCAACATTGCGAAGGACTGGAAACAGTCTTGGGAAGGAAAGACAAGGAGAGTGCAGGGTATACTGTTACTGAGCATTTCACGGAAAGAAAATAGTCAGACACAAGGACACAAGTCTCAAAGTAATAAGGATCTTCCCCAGATGGGAAAAAACAAACCTTAGGAAAAGATAGCCTTTCATCAAGAGAGTTTTCTGTTATTTGTTTTCTGGATTCTTGAATGAATTATTCTGAGACCATAGGACATCTGAGATAGTGATTTCAGTCTGTTATGGATATATAAAAACTCCACCCTGAGAGAAGAGGCAACTTATCACTCCTGCTAAGATGACTCAAAGGCACAGATCTGGACAGTTTTCCACTGCTGTCTGTTTTTTCTGGTCCTCTAAGTGCCTAAGTCAGGGAGTTAATGGCAATGCATACATTTGCCTGCATTTCTCATGTGTGAAACTCCAAGTGTAGTGCTGGAAGGGAGAAAGAAAGGGAAGGAAGAAAAGAAATGTGAGTAAAAATCTGAGATGAGGCTGAAAACCAGCCAGGTTACACACTCAGTGTGTCATACTCCTTCATGCACGAGTTCAAGCGTGACAAAATGATCAGGAGGTTTCCAAGCTTAACCTTCATCAGGGGCAAAGGCCACATCTTTGTCTATGGGAGTCTAACTGAAGATTTCTGTGATGCATTTACTTGAGAACATGGAAACTCACTAATTCCTGACACACAGGTTTTTATGGATCTATTGTCAGGACTGGGGATTAACCTTATGTCTGAGTTAGTGGATCTGGTATGAAAATCTGCTGTAGCAGTCTTCTTAGGAGACCATCTATATACTCATTTTATTTCTGGACAGTGTGTAACAAACCTTGGAGAGGAAAGAATAGTTGACAAAAGGGACAGCAATATAATACAATATTTCTGTCATTTTTACCTCCAAAGGGTTTATTTGTTTAGCTGAACAGAGCTATGATTCTGATTTAGGTATTACAATTAGCATTTATTGTTTTCAAGATGCAGTGGTGATAACTGCGTGCACTGTTATGTCTTCAGGTTAGCAAATACATTGAACATCATTAATAAGAGACATGCTAGAATTCACTACAATATAAAGACAAACACATTTTAGACTAACTTGTGACTGCTGACACTTGCTTCCATTTAATTTTTATTAACTATTGTTTATTACCTGAGTGAAGGAAAATCTGTTCATTATTTTTTCAAAATGCAGACAGGTGTTTTTCTAAACTGCTCCTCAAAGACTCTTTAACCATCTTCTTCCATTGCTAAAGTAGTCAGGGAAGTTATTAATGAATACTGCAATATTGCACAGATGCCATGTTGTGAAGTGACCAAAGGGACAGAGCAACAGTAAATGGGATTCATTGGAGTAGGTGGGGGGGGTGAGGAAAGAGAAACAGTCAAGGATAATTTTGCTTAGACAAATGAGTAGGATAAGATCTGCAACCAGGAAAACAAATGAGGAGACTGAGAAGGAAACAAATGAGCAATAAAACAAAAGCCCACAGGGCAAAGCCATGCTTGTGATGAAGGGAGCCAGCAGTATATTTTAAAGGCACAACAGGAGAAGAATTTTTTGTATACTCTTGCCTATAAGGGGCTGTGAGGAAGTCTAGAAGTTTTTCTGCTGTTATGCAGTCATGGCACCTACCCTCCAAACCAGATTAGGTCATAAAATCAGCTTCTCATGAGTTAAAAGCTATGAAAATTAATCTTCTGTTTTTGTATCTCCAAAATAATTCAGGAGTAGTCTGAGGTCTCTATTTAAGCCAACATTAGCTGCACAAGTGATAGGAGTACTGAGTCCTAGTGCAGATGGAACACTAACGGATTGCATGGAGCCCTTGTATAAGATAGCTCATGCTGGAGTGACAGAAGGAAGAACAAGGTGTGGGGAGGATTTTGATGGTGATAAGACAAGAGACATAAGTCATGGCTTGGGAGGGTCAGACTGAAAGTTTGGAATAGCATCACCCTAGGAGGGTTGGGAAGCACAAGGAAAGATTGCTCAGTGAAACTGTGCTATCACCATCCTTGTGGTTATGCAAAACTTGGACTGTCTAGTCAAACACTGACCTACTTGGCTATTACAGCAACAGGCCTGCTACGAGGGGGGCGTTGGCCTGGATGACCTCCAGAGGTCTGTGCCAACCCTTATTTCTCTAATCTGTGGTTGTCTAATTCTGCGAAACCTTTTCCTTTGAGTCTGCTGCTGCTGCTGCTGCTGCTGCTGTGTTGCAATTCCAGGTAAAATACAGTAAATCAAAGAAACAATGGAACACAGGGAAAATGAACTGCAGAACTTAGAAATATTTACCTAAATTCCTGGGGTTTTCATGCCATATTTTTTACATCGGAAGAGAAGGTATTTCAGCACCAAAATCCCTATTTTATTTTTTTCAGGAACAGAGTAAGCCCCTAGCAGAGTGCATACCTGTTATGTGCCTATCTCTCTTCCTGAGACAAAAGTGAAGAATTCACCTCTTGTATCCTATTAATCTCCCCTGTCTCTTCTCTATGGTTAGAGTATACTTCTCTGATTTCTGCTGTGCTTCTTGCTGAGGATCCTGATTCTTTATGCCTAACATGCTCTCCTCCAAATACACTACAGCAGCAGCATTACTCACTCTGGGACAAAGTGCTCTTGGATACAGCACATTGTTTTCTTCAACAGACACACAGAATGGATGGTATAGCTGAGGCTGCTTCTACAGTGCCTTTTAATGTTTCTGACCTCCTCCCATCTAATTGGAAAGCAGCACATAAGTAGTGCCTGATTCACCCTTTATATAGACATTTAAAATCATGCACTGCATGTGATTTTAGAACTTGAGGGAGGGTGGGGTGTAAATTTACGTATACTTTCTAAATATAAATGTAGTGTTTCAGATACACTCAGAGCTGGTGCTAATGAAAATCTGTGGCAGATTTTGCCGAGTATTATTCATACTGTATTCTGTGGTAAATTATACAACACATGAGAAATTTTTTCAGGCACTTCCACTAACACTTATAAAACCTAGCAAATGCCACAAATCCTTCCTGTTTTAGTTATATGCTCCAGATAATGCTGGCTTTCTACTTTTGACTAGTCTTGGTGTTTAAAAACACTACATTTCTAAAATATTTTTCATTTACAGACTGTTCTCTCTCTTTGTCCCTGAATTTCTTTACGAAACCCCTAGAAAAATATTCTTTGTCTTCATGGCAAAGGCAGTGTCTCATCTAATTTTCCTTGCCTAAAAGTTAGGCATCAAGACTAAGGTAGTGATTAAGGCTATAGTCTACAGCTGAGAAAGAGTGAGCGAGAGAGAGTGATTCATCCTACAAGTTTTGGACAGCTATTTCAAGACAGGATGAAATTTCCTCTGGGAGTGTCTACTTATTTCCTTCACTGACTACATATGGTGCTGCTCACTCAGCTTCAGAAAAGGTAACGTTAGGTGCAGTGGGTCCTTTCCTTGGGTGCATTTCCTAGGCTGCTATTTGAAGATTTTGGAACATGAGTTTCTATGGAATAAATCTTGATTAATGTGTGACTGACAATATTTAAATAAAGGGGGCGAAGCCTTTGGTGATGTAAAGATATTTAATTTTAGGTATTCATATTACAGCAGTACTTGGAGAATGTCTTGTGTGTGCTGTGCAAAATCAAATTTCTCTCTTACAGGGATATCTGGCAAATTGTGTAAGCAGGGCAGGGTCCACCTTCAGTGTGAATCTCCTTAAGAGTGACTGTTGTCAGCTATTTTAGTCAGTGACTCATCAAGCCAACATTACGTTAACAAATTCTTCGAAGCACGGTCCCCTAACAAAACAGCCTCAGCCTCTTGTAGGATACTTTTAAACAAAAGTTTCAGCTCTGAAGAAATTCTATATCCTAAAGATGCTCTAAATCATGACAACAATGTGGAATTTATGAGTTGTGTAAAATGATTTTTCCAGTGTTTTTTTAATTAAGTTTTTTAACCTTCTTTGCTCAGGTTAATTTTCAACACTATAAAAAAGATTATTAAACATTAAAGAATTAAACACATGCTACAATTTAATAGTAGTAAAGCAAGTTTAGAAACATGGTTGTTTAGCTACAAATATAAATAAACATATGCAGGAGGATCTGAGCTAGCATAGCATGTGACAGCAACTTAGAATCATAGAATCACAGGATCATAGAATATGCTGAGTTGGAAGGGACCCATCATGTTCATCAAGTCCAGCTCCTGGTCTAGTGCAGGACATTTAAACATCACACCCTGTGAAAAAAATACAGACCAATGATTTTCAAAATAGAGTTTATTTTCATTTGGCTGGTATGTTGTTTTCTAAAACATTTTTAAGTATATGAAAATGCAAAATATTGATTGATTATTTCTAAATATTGTTCTCTGCAGAGTTTTATACAGTTGTTAAAATAAGTGTATAGAAGATTATGAATGGGATTAAAAAGTGGATCTTCTGGGAATAAAATACTATGTCAGCCTGAAACCCTTGTTTTGTTTGTAATCTGCTTTTAAATTTCTTGTGTTTGGCCTAATTAAATGAAATTTAATATTTGTTATTTCCCAACCTTGTAAAATTATTGAAAGTAAAAATATTCTTGTTATTCCCTTAAAATACTTACTGTGATAACGGAAAGGGAGGCAAATCAGGCAGCATAGAGTTACAATCCCTGGTGTGAGATGTGACTTAGAGAGAATTTGAAAAGTGGTACAAAAGAAATGTTTCTCTTGCCCTTACTAATTCCTGGAATAAATTCATTTTACCCAACAAATCCTTGTGCAAGTTCTGTTAGTACGCCTTGAATGCACAGTTCCATGGTGAGCTACACCAAGTGATACACTGGGCACTGTCTCACATGAATAAGCTAATTTCTTTACTTCTTAAGTCCATCTTTCTCCCTAGACACATCATAAATCCTTTCATGGACTGGTCAGCCTTCCTTCTGAAATCTGGGTATGAATTCATGCATTCAGTTCTGTCATACAAGGTGCAGCAAGTACTGGACTACTAAATATTGAGTCATTTATTTGAGTTAAATTTGGCGAAGAATATATCTCCTATTTTCCTCATGGTGACAAGGAAATAATTTAAATAAATGTAAAAGATAAATCAAAAGATGATGATGATTGTGATCAATGTGATAACTCTTGGTTTTCTCATTATTATTTTTTTATAGAAATGTATAAGATAAATGTACATAAGACAGAAGACCACTAACTGAGAGTCCATGAGAACTTAGTTGGGTACTAGACAGATTGTTGTCCTGTGTTTGATGTTATTGTTCTGTGCACCTAAATAACACAGGGAGGCAGTTGAGTCATCCCCAAATGGGAGGAAAAAATAAATATATTTTTCTCTGTACTTATTACCGTTGTCATATATTATGTACAAATTCCCACAGGTTGTGTAGCAATGAAACTAGAAACTCGAGAGGAAGAAGACTTAGTCCCATCTGAGCAATGATCTCTCTGACAGGCAAAAAAGAAATACAGGTGAAAAATTTGGAAGCTGTTTTTAATCTCTTTGGTAGAGGAAGAAGCAAACTATATATTTACTGAGCTGGAGTAGGAACCAAGTCACAGATGACAAAGAACTGCTTTTCCCAATAGTTTCTCTATAGCTGTAAGAAACCATTTTCTCGTGTTCTGTAGCAAACAACAAGGACTTCAGATATTTTATATTTATCCCAGAATGTCTGTTCAAGGCAAAATATCTTGTTTAATTTACTTTTTGGCTGGAAAAAAGAAGGAAAATGTGTTCTGCTTGTAGTGTTAGAAAATGCAACGAAATTTGTCAGTTGAACAACCTAGGAAAGATGTAATTCGAGATCCCTTTGAGCAAAAATACTGCAGAAACACTGGTGTCTTGGTAGCATTGTATTCCATGAGTAGTTAGAACTAGGTTTATACCCTAAGTGTTCTCCTGCCAAATCCTTGGACATTGCCCCCAGGTGAGTTTCTCCACTGCTGGGATACTTCCTGAAGAAGTATTTTCTATTTTAAAAACTCATATAGCATTTTGTGAGTTTGCATGATTTCTTGAAATTTGCAGATAACAAGGGCTGTAAAGTTCAGAGCATGCATTTCAGACAATTATGTGCTTCACATGCAGGGGATATTATGTTCTCTACCAAATTTTGGGCCTTTGAAAATGTTCCTTCAGTAGTAGATTATATCATCTGATGGGCAATTTGTGTACATGTCTTGCCTGTCAAATCTCTTTCCTTAACTATATACTTGAATGTGAGTAAGTAATGAATAATAGATGTAATGCCATTCAAAATCTGTCATGATGTCCTGGTGCTCTCATTTAAATCGTACTGATCCTGGTGCATCTGCCTGACTCACAATGTCTGTTTTGCTGAAAAAAATACATCATTTAAATAAAGGGAAGAAGAGAAGAGGAAGTGTCTTGCATAAGTCCTTGCTTCATTCCTTTTATTTTCTTGATAGGACTAAGTTCTACTCTAAAAGTTACCATTTTGTTGCTTACTAAAATATTGCATTATCTTTCCAGAGGCACAGTGCTCCCTATTGTGTCTCTGCAGAGTTCTGTGCTATTCTAACACTTGCCCACATTCTGGAAGCACTTATAGCTTCTGCTAAGGGCTCCAAGGCATAAAAGATGTATTCTGTGACCTCTGGCATGCATATGTAAAGATGCATGAGCTATAGCATGAGTGAGTGCTGCATGGGGAGATAAGCAAGCCACTGTTACAAGGGATATAGATTCTCACAGCAGAGCCTGCTGTGGTGACTGGTGCAATGTGAGGGGACAGGGACGTGGCCCTCTCAATACCCTTTTTCCACCCACCTGTAGAAATGAAATAGGACAAAAATGGAAATTGGAAAATGGAAACCACCAGCTATGCCTAAGGACCAAGAATTGCTTGTGGTTATGTAACAGGAAGAAACAAACAAAAAGAAAAATCAAACAAGACTGCTTATTTCTGTTTCTTTCCCTGCTTTCTGCCTACACCAATCTAGTGCTCAAGGTTGCCTTTTTTTGCTCCTTTTTAAATCTCTCTCTTTTTAATTTTTTGTCTCTTCTTCACTGAAACTGTCTGTAATAAGCTTACTATTCTGGTCCTACAACATTAACATTTTGCTAGTTTCACTAAGTGTCAAAAAAATTATTTTTCATGTCTCAGCAAAATATGTCTTCTGTTTGAGACATGGGAAAGTTAATAGGGTCAGGCTGCACACTTTCTCTGTATCTTCTGTTCATGCTGAAAAGGATTCTCTTCCATTATTTGACATTATAGACATACTTCTGCTGCATCACAAATTTTTTACTGAATCTGAGTTTTCTTGGCATAAACTGAAGTAATTAATGGAATCAAAGGCTTTTCCCCCCCTTTTTTTTCCCTTGTGGCAACATCTTTGGCTTTTTAATGTGTATGGGATTTTCCTCTCCTTATGTTTTTTTTCTTTCTACCTCTTCTCGCTGCCCCATACCTGCCACCCTGACCCATCCCTTTACCACCTAGTCTCTCACCTACAGCATAACAGCTGCTTGTCAGTCTTCTCAAAGACAGAAAAAAATAACCAGAAATTAACATCTCTTAGTTCTTATATCAGAAATTCAGAAATCACTTAAAATAACATTCATAATTATTTATCCCCTGGTATTTATCCCTTGAACCCTTTCCTCCAGTTTGCAGCCTGTCCCTGTAACAGCCTATTCTTTGATCACAGGGAAAAATTTGATTGAAAGCATGTGCTTCAGCAAACTTAGTTTAAGACCATTTAAAACCAAAGATATTTAGGATCCCCCTCTGGGAAGCCTGTGACCTCACTGTGTTCTAGCAACCTTGATTCCTGGTCCTACCCTCTCTACTGTGGCACACAGATTTGCACACAAAAGCTAACTGCAGAAGTCATGCTGGCACAGAAATAAACTTCTCAGTTTCCTCTTCACCGTTCTAAATGAAAGCTCTGTTTTCCTTAGCCTGAAGTGTCTTTGGCTCCTCATTCAAGCTAGGAGACTCAAAACTATGCTTGAATAGCAGCACCTTTAGCGCATGCTGCTTTGGGAACCAATAAACCAATTTCCCCTGCCCTTGATTGGTCTCTTGAGGAGCTCAGCATGTTCCCAGCCATTTTCAGATGCCAAAACTGTCATGACAAAGGCAATTAATATGGTAACAAGAGAGTTAGCATCCAAAACACTGTTTCCTGAGGGGCTTGTCACATAAGCTGCGGAAAACATTAGAAACAGTTACAATCTGCATTTCTTTCCCCAAATGCAAATTTCTACGAACCCTTGTAATTGCCCACATCCTGTATACTTGCAGTCAGACAAAGATCAAAAGCCTGATTGAGTCAGATGCAGAATAAATTACTCTTCGTAGTAACTCAGAGCAGTAAAGGCTGCCTTGGTGAAGGAATAAAAACAGTGAGCAAATCAACCTGGCAAAGGAAAAACATGTATCTCCCAAATGAGTATCTTATCTGTATGTTACTGGGAGATGTGCAGCCAAACTGGATGTCTACACACAGCTCAGCCATAACCAAGGAGTGTCTGATTATTGTATCATGGTGACTGTTGGCTGTTTTATTATGCTGTGGTGTAAATAGTAGTTAAATACATTGGTTCAGCTTCTCAGCAGCTCCCATATATACTGGACACAGGTGGTAAGACATGAAGGACCTATTATTGTATAGCAGTCCTGGGGCTGATTCCAGACCTAATTTTGTGAGTCTAATTCCAAAGGACTATTATGTTCTAAGAGCTCACTGTAACACAGCAGCATTCTGAACCATGCCGCTATAATCCAATCAGTATTGCAAAAGAAATGGCATATTTCCATTTCATATTCTCTCTCCTCAAGAGAATCTTCATCTGCTTTGTTAAATTGACTTTATAGCCCATTTATGATACTAAAGCAGCACAAAGAGTGAGATCAAGAATCTGGCTCATTTCTGTGCCTAACTTAATTGTGTGCCTTAATGAAAACATAATAAGTAATATTTATTTTCATGATGCTGGATAAAATAGATTTACCTATGAATCCACTTAGGTCTCTGAGACTTTAACAATCAAATGTTTTTGGGTTTTTTTCAAAAGTATTTTTATGCCTTTCTTGGGGTAAAGTGGAGCTATTGTGGCCCCTTGGGTAAATCTGTAATTACGCAGCCTTAGAACACCATTGTGTAAAGATTTTCCAGCCTACCATTAAATCCTTCTATGAAAAAAATGGATTATGTATGTAATAGGCTATGTAATGACTCTAAACCTTTCTGACTATCTGCTCCACAAAAAAAAATGGAAGCCAGATACTAATTCAAATTATCTCTCTTATTTGTGATTCTCCCAATCTGAACATTATGGAAAACTCGATGCCTTCCCTCAAAATCTGCCATGCTCCTGTGTGTATTACCACCCAGGTGTCACATTTTAAAAGAAGGACATTTTTATGGCAAATAGGAGGATGACGGAGATATTTTACAAAAGCTCCATGCAGGCAAAGTCTTGGTAACAGAAAAATGGACTCGTAGCAAAATTCTTCCCAATCAAAACACGTCAGTGTCTGAAAGATTATGGGATAGCAACTCTTCCTATAACCTGAGGATTGCTGACACCTACTTCAGTCTGAATGGCACTGTGAACCCACGGAACTTTTCTGATTCATGTTGCCAGTGTCAAGACTTAGTGTCCCTTTCTTACAAAGAGAAAAGCTGTGTCTCTAGCCCCCATCGGAAGTATTTGAAACCATAGGTACCTTCTCTAACTACAGTTGCAATCTGTAATTTTTGCAAAACAAAATTTGGATTCATCTCACTTAATTGGGACATTTATTTTGTGCGACTGGAGTCTGTCCTCTGTTATGGGCCAGTAGAAAAAGAATAAACTGTATCTGCATTATAAAACTCAAGTATGAGTGCTGTAGGCATATGTTTCTTTCCTTGTAAATTGTACATTCAGTTATGTACAAGTTTCAAGGAGGAGAAAAAAAAACAAAAACAACAAGTTTACACCAAAAAATAGAAGCTATGGTATATTCCATGAGTACCTGATCTGGTCAGACAACAGAGGACGATACTAGAGGGTACCATGATACATCTTAATATGTATACAGCACTTACAGATACCTTCAGAAGTTATCCATTCAGCTCATCCAGGATTTGAGTTTTCTGCTGGAGTTTGTTGCTTTTGTGTTATACTGGTTCAGTGGCATGTAGGGCGCTTGAGCAGAACCTTTGCTAACAAAAGTACACATACCTTGCAGTTTAGAAGTCCCTTTCTCTCTTCGCTTTTCTCATCTAAGTCCCAATGCTGTATGGGGTAGGACCAAGCTTTTTATTGAAGAACACTGAATTCTTTGTTTGTATGCAAAGGGTGACAGCAATCTATGACTCACTCAACCAAAAATTAATGGACTTTAACTGAAATTGTTATGTAGAGAATGTTGTTCATGCAAATGATATTGGCTAATTCTCTTTTTTTTCTCTCCACTTAATTAAGAAACACAGCTCCTTCATCTTTTTATGCAAAATCAGAGTCATGGATGCATGTGATAGTATTTCAAAACAAGAGGAGCAATCTATTAGCTTTGATTTGCTTTTATAGCCTTATCAGCACACTTTTGCCTTGAAGTTCTAGAAGTTTCCCAGAGCCTGGTCGGCAGAGAACTGACACTGTGGGGGAAATACAGAAATCTTCTGGTTCCCACTGAACTGAATACTCTCCCATCTCTGTTTCTTTACCAGAATAGCCAGACACAGCATCCTAGCACCTGCTAGTATTGACCAAGTGCTCATTTTGGAGGATGTGGGAAATTGGTAGCAAAACCCTTCTTGCTTGTCATCTGGGATTTCCACTTGAGAACTTGCATTTATAGAGCTATGTGTAGCAGAATTAAAATGCATATATGACATTAACTGGGGTGTAGTCATCACAACAACTTATTACAGATACTTACATTGAGTCAGAACTTCTATTTCCAGAAGAGCAGACTGAGAAAGACTGAGAAAGAAAGCCAAACGTACTATTAACACAGATGTACAGGGACATTTTACATCAGTTCTCCTCAGTTTGTGTACCACAGTTCTCCATGATGGCAAGATTTACCTCATCAAACATAAATGTCTACAAGGCAGACATTTATATCTGATCTAGTCAGTGTGGACTACCTGTATAGTCAATGGTGAAAAGAAGAAAGCCTGAAAGGGTGATTAATTCTATTCTAAAGCAGCTATCTCGAATAGGGCAGATGAATTGCATCCTAAAACTGCTTATTTCTCTCCACTGACTATAAAGGGAGTATACAGTGATTAACTCAGATGTAGATGTCTGAAGTTAAGTGAGATGAATACCATCCTAAGTGACTTGAAGAGTTTTTCTCACCAATCTTTCTGTTGTGAAAGAATCTGTGCTTGGTTTATGTCATCAGTCCCCAACAGAATCAAAATCAGACACATCAAAGATAAATGGGTAACAGGATCCATGTCACAAATAAGCAACAAACACTCCTTGCTTTTACTACTAGATCGTGATATTTTGGTATGCTTTTCTAGTAGGAAAAATGTTCAATCTCTGTAAATATTCACTAAAAAAAACAAACCCCAAGCCCAAGAAATGTGTCTAGAATAATATCGTTCAATGAAAAAGTCTGTTGAGTAACTGGTGCTTTAATTGTGCTAGCAAGAAGGCTTTGAATTACACAATCGTATTAACTTGTTTTCCATCAAAAAGATAAAAGAGCACAGACTAAAATGCATTCTTTGTAAAACATTTTTTTATTTGCATTTAATCACTTGTCAGGTATTACACTCAGGCAGACTCAGGAGAAAACAGAGGAAGACTGATTCTTCTTCTAAAACACCACTTATTTTCACCACAATATGATTAGGACTGAAGTGCAGAAATCCAGCTATATGTGTTCAACTTCTAAAATTCAAGTATTAAAAAAAAACCCAAAACATTTAAGAAATGGTAATTGGGTATTATCACACATTCACCTGACATGTTTTTTGTTTCTTGGAAGCAGTCAGAAAAAGACTAAATACTTCCAAACTTAGTAGTGAATTGCTGTTTGATAACTACAGTAAATTTATTTACTTTGTGACGGGCTGATAAGGAAAGGAATTTCCTAAGTCAACATGAATTGTGTTACAGTATTAATAATGTATTCTTGATCTATGGTCACAAGTAAAGGTCTGTGACCAAAAAAAAGAAACAAATCACTGTTTAAGATCTCTTTTTTTTTTGTTTTTTAATTGCTGTTGCCTAAAATTAAGAGATTGCAGCTTTGTGTTTTGCCTCCTTTTAGAAGCTGCTGCGACTGGTAATAGCAAGCATACCTTAAGACTGTGATAAAATGTAGATTTACCATACAGTCCTGAACCTCACGTTTTTGCCCTAAATACAAAAATTCTCCTATCAACCTTTAGAATGAAGCATGACTGTTAGAAATTTAGAATTAGGAAGCTAAACATGCAGAGTCAGGCACAGTGGCTCTGAAGTGAGGGAGAAAGAATTGGGAACAGACGTAATAAATCATGCACTATATTTACTTTGCAGAATGCAGGTACAGGATTGATGGTTCTCCAATGTTGTTGCTTACACTGCTGACACATTAACTGATGCTGTGACTTTGCATACTCATATTCAGAAAGAACGACTTGCTGACAGTGGCTAAGGAAAAAAAGGTAAAAAATACTTGTGCATATTAGATTGCTGCAACTTTATACACAATGTAAAGGACTCTCATCCTTGACAAACAGCGAAGACGTAGATGTTGTGCTGGTGGGGTGTCAGAGACAACTTCTGTGCATGATGTAGTACGATCTGGAGGCAGAGCATGTGTGCATCAGGGTGCTGGGATTGCTGATACTCCGTCTAGACAGCATCACAGTGCAACTAAAGCTGGAACACTGCAGTAGATTGAAGAAGCTGAAGCTTTGGAAAAGCTCTTCAGACCTTAAACCAATGTCCAATTCATTGCTACACTTAAGACAGATGCTCCAATGCTCCAGTTCCTTTTTCAGTGTCCTAAAATGATCAAGCTGCTCTGGAGGCATACCCAACAGCCACCAGACTTTCTTTTTCAATTGAAAAACAATTAAATTTTATGAGGAAATTTTATTTCATGGAAAAGAAAGATCATTTTACTGGAAAAGTGCAAGAAACTGTACTTTGGAGACTTCACTAGGGTTATTTGGAGAGTAGCACATGTCAAATAAACATTTGTCCAGTGTAAGAGAAAAACATGACAGTATGGTCAGTATTGTCAAGAAACTGACTCTAAAAAAATCAATGATCATTGCTTTTATCCCAGCCCAACTGTTGAAAATTGAGCAGATGTGAAATACTAAGTGACAGAGGCAGAAATATGGGAATAAAGTTGACTAATTTTCAAATATATGCTTTTCTAGTTTGAGCTATTTGAATCACATGTGGAAATTAAATCACATGGTTAAAAAAAACCAGATGAACTTGTCATAGCGAGTAGACTACAATTTGTCATTTCAGGATGTTTAGGACAATTATACCTTCCAAATTCATAGCAGACCAAAACTGTCATTGAGATAATGGTGAATGGTAGTGAGATATGCACAGACCATCTCTTTGAACATGAGGGTAAATTTCTAACCTATTACATATACAGGCCAATACTGTTAAACATAGCACAGAGGATTTTAGTGAGAGAGCACAGGTCCTAAATTTGGTGACAAAGGACGAACTCTAGATTAGTAATCTGGAGTCAGTATGTCTGAAAATTGAAAAAATAAAGAGAGAGAGAGAGGCAGAAAAACTTTTATAAAGTGTGGACAATATTCTAATAATGACAAAAACCATAGTTGTAATAAACACAAAATACATATTTGTATTGTCTTTTTTTTTGCTAAGTGAAAGATGCTCAAACAGTTGTACCTCAAGTCAGAAAGCAGGGAATCATGCTTAACCATTCAGCCTTTCTAATTTTGTTTCTCACAGGAACAAGCAATTCAAGAAAGCAGAGGTTTTGAGCTGTCAAGACCCACAGTGTTAACAATAGCTTATTCTTATTCAAGCCTTTTGAGAAAAATCTTGGTAAGATGTCATTGTAAGTGTTGGAGTACACTTGAGAAATTTGATTATTGTAGAGACTGATAGTTACACTATATATATCCAAATCAAATGATGCTGCAAACCCTCCAATTTTCTCCTGAGATAATGGATGGCTGACTGTAGCCAGCTTCAATGCAAGGTGTCACTTGAAGTGTTGTGGCTTATGAGACACTTCAGTTATTTAATAGGCTGCTCTATGAACACAGAGGCAAAGATATATGTCCTCTTGATTTCTAGTCTCTCCTATCTCCTCATTACTTGTTTTCAAACTTCCAGAAAAAAAACAGAGTGAATTATTAACAGATGTTGATGTTTGGTTTGAAGGGGATGGTGCAAATTTAACTACATTAGCTAAGGTGCCGTAAGTACTAAGAATCATAAATTCCATCTGATAGGATGTACATGGTTACATCATAAGAAATTACATGGCTTCCAGGTACCTGGTTCAGCCTCCTATGCTTATTCTTTTCTTGGACAGTGGGTAGATACTGGCTTGCAAAGCCCTCTAGCTAGATTTTTTCTGTTGTTCCTTTTAGACTTTTAGGAGGTATTTTCACATTATGGTGTTCCCTGTATGTGTGTTATCTTAATCATTATCTCACAGGACAACTGAAGGCAGCAATGTAAAAACTGCCTGAGAAATTGAAGATGACATAGTTGCACATTAAAACTAATGATGGAATTTTTCTTGCAAATTATTCTACATAGCAAAACAAGCTAGTAGCATGTGCTTTATTACACATTTGTCTGTCAGAGTAGTTTAACTTATATCCAAGATAATGATCCTACAAGTATTCACACAGTTAGACAGAGAAAACAAAGCTTAGGAACTGCTCCTGACAATTTTAGTCCATGGTAGGAATAGAAGAGGTAGATATTATTTTTTAAATGGAAGAAATTCTCCTTGCCTTCAAGAAGAGCTTTAGCACACTAGTAATTGAAAAAAAAGAAAAATTGACTATGAACTTACCAGTGTTCCTGGTGAAGAATGGGTAGGTGAAATGTTTTTAACTCTTTCTACTTCTCTATTACCATGGGTTTGCTGTCATTTGTAATGTTCCCATAGACAATCTAAGGAATACAGTCTGAATGAGACTTCTGTAATGTGACTGTGAAATGGCCAGAAAACCTCATTGAAAGAGAAGCTGTTGCTGTCCAGTGTTCAGTAGTGAACCAAAATATCTCTGCTAGGCTCTGCAGGGCTTTATGCCAGGTCCATTAATAGCTTAGTTCCAAAAAGATAAGACCTAGGGGGTCCATTATGGTAACGTTCAATTTTGTCAAAGGCTTCTGCAGAATAGAAAGGCATAAAGTAATAGTTCTGTGTGTTGTTCAAAGAGCAGTGCAAGCCTATGTGCAACACAGCAAGTAATCATCTTACATTTGAAAAGGGATTTAAAATAAGCATGGTATGCATTAGGAAGAACATTCTAATGCTGTTAATTCAGACCAGTAGTAGCATATGTTGTCCATGAAGGTCTTTGTCAGAAATGTTAAGGACCATGTTACAAATCTATCAAGAATGCTATGGATATAATCGATCCTACATTGGAACAGATGGAGAGATTATGTGAATTTTCAAGATCTTTAACAGGCAAATTTTCTGGGATCCTATAATGACTTTATTATCATTACAGCTTCTCCATCCAAAGGAAAAATACAGACTTTAGGATAGCAAAGGTGTTCAAGACAACAGTTGGGCAACCAAACTGGTCAGCTGGTGAATATCAACCCACCTGCAGGTGGAAGGAAAGGACAAAGGCTCCCTGCCTTAGAAAATGTGCATGATATTGGACTCAATATCTTGGAGCCTTCTACTACTTAGGTGTGCTTTATTATCCAAAAGTGTTGCCTCTATGAGGTAAAAAAGCCATAATCTAATGTTGGACTTGGTCTGTCCAATGAATCATGCTCCCTGAGCTTAAGCTTTGCTCAGAACAAAGCAAAATTGTCAAAGTAAGGAAAAGTTTGTTGTATAATAAATGATAACAAGTGAGAGAGATGCACAGTGTTAGAATATGAATTAACTTCTATACAATCTATTTGTTTTTATTAGAAAGGCCATAATTTGAAAGACAGGTAAACTTTTTGTTTATGCTGCTGTTGCCTTTGAACTATACAGTAGTGTAAAGCAAGTTCCCAGTTCTTGAGGATAATTGCTACAAATGGGATTTGTTCATGCACAGCCTTCAGTGATTTTTTACAAGTGGTTCTTGCAAAGTCCCAGTGTCACAAGGAGATGGGTATTGTAAAGGATTACACTTTTTGCCCCATATGCTGCTATAAGGCAGAGTGTTCTGTATGGCTGAGAGAGAAGATACAGCATAGAAAGAACAGTGACATTGTAAATTTGAAGTATATCCATATTGGATTTATATAGCACTGACATTTCCTATTTTAAAACCTTTGGGGTATATTTCCTCTGAGTTATCAGAGTCCTAAATTATTTGAACTAGGAGGTAGATATTGGTTCCAAACTGACTACAATTTTTTCTGTTTAGAAAAACAGCATCAACAACAACAACAAAACAACGAATTAGTTGAAGAGCAACGCTTTCAGAGAGCCTGCAGTAACCAATCAAAGGTTAGCAGGTTAGTGGCAGTGTTGAGGATGGGGCCAAATGTACTTATTTTTTTCTCACCAGATCCCAGTAAATCCCCTTGCTCTCTCCGTTGCACTAACAAATGACTTCTGAGGTGCAGACACTGGTTTGAGGTGTTGATAAAATCTCTGATCCCTACAGAGCAATAAGGTACTCCTACTGCCTTTGGGCTTTGCAGTAAGCTTCAAATTCCTATTTAACCCTGGTTGAAACTATTGCATCTTAATAACAATAAATTAGAACCAATAAAGAGAATTTAGTCTTTAATCAGACAAAGCAAACCTATGGAGACCTCTTCCTCAGGCTATCAAGGTAGTTATAGAGGCTGAACTTTAAAAGACCAGTATAGTTTTATGATATCTGAAACCTTTGTAGTTGAGCAAGTTAATATGTAAAAGCAACCTCATTTCCTGTCACAGGACTGCAGCAGAAAGGATTTTCTATTTGTGCATCCTACTTCACTCAACTAGATAAATATACCACAGGACATTTTCACTATTTTAATCTTAGTCTGATACATAAAACTGTGTTCATCTTCATAGTGGAAGTTCACTTTTTCCGAGTTTAGTGTTCTGCTGTTGAAATTAAGCTCCTCTGTGTTCCAGTCATCAACACAAAATTTGATTACAGACAGTTCAGTAAAAATAAGAAGAAAGTTTCATTCACAAGCAACTATCATTTATCCAACTTTCACCTCTTGCTTTGTTTTTTTTTCCCTTGAACTGCTTATTATGTAAATTCTTTAGCAAGTATTGTAGAAGCCTGCTGACTGAAATGTACAGAAGTTCTGGTCTTATGGTGGCAAATCATTGAACATGCATATTTGAAGTGCAGGGAACACATTATTGAGGTAGCTCTTAAGTAATATGGATCCAAAGAGCTGCCAGGCATGTTAGTTTACCTTTATAATACTGTTTTCTTATGAGCAAGAGAACTCTGATTCTCCTCTTGTCAACATGTTTCCTTTGGCACTAAATTGAATGATGGTCAAAGACAGATAAATCCTTGAGCTCTTTGGCTGCGAAAATGGAAGCTGAAAAAAACTTTTTAAAAGGTTTTGTGGTTTATATCTTTGAGGAGAAAAGAATTTGAATGCTGGACAGTTTCGTAGTGGTGCCTGATTTTTTGAATTCAACTTATTAATTGCCTGCTTGAGATAATTAAAGCATTTGTGCTCAAAATAATTGGTGTCATTGAAAATAAAGGATTTAACCTTGGCAGTAGATTCAATCTGTCTGCTCCAATTCATTCCTGTGAAGACAAGAGGAATCATGGTGTGTGGGTTTTTTTCTCTCTCTCTTAAGATTGCTAATAATTAGTTTAAACATTCAACAGATCAGCTGGGTAATGGATGTGTATAGTCCCTCATTGTTCTGCTTTATATGGCAGGACTAGAAGTGATGCTCTCTTTGAGGATAGGGGCAGTTGTGGTACTGCATTACAAGAGAAGGAAACTGAGAGATGATTTATATAATCTGATCACATCTTTGTTAAACTTGAATACTATAGATCCAAATTTAGCTAAGCTGTGTCTTTTTAGAACTTGGTTCCACAGAACATAAGATGGAAAGAAAATAAAGGTGAACCAGTGATCTGAACTTCAATCTGGAGGGGCTTTTTGAGAATTTGCTGCAGGTTTTTGCATGTCACAGAATGGCTCCGGTTGGAAGGGACCTCCAGAAGTCATCTGTTCCAGCTGGACAGATGTATCTGTTGTGATGTTGTGTGTTCCCCTTTTTTTTTCTTTTAAGGAACATAGAAGTCCGTCCTTTCCAAGATGTATGCAATATCTTATCTAGTACAGGAGGACATACAGTAAGGGGATGAGAAGCCTTCCTTTAAACAAGGAAGGTATTAGAGCAATTATGTAAGGTTTTGTGACATGACTGTTTATCCAAAAGCAGGAAGACTTTGTTTCAGTTCCTTTTTTAATGCCTGAAGCTGATTCAAATATTTCTAAAATTGATAGAGCTTTTGCATAAAGTGTTATCCAATGCCCAAAAATTGAAAAATAATGTTTTCTCCTCCTTCTGATATTCTTTCACCATGAGAAAAAATAAAACAGTTAAAAAATCATTGGTCATTCATTAGAGGTTCATTAGAAAAACATTTGGTGAAATCAATGTCTCTGAAATTCCTGTTATCTCGTTTGAGGGTTCTGGTCTATACACATTTTCTTTTGGATTACTTATGCCTTTTGTATGGAATAGGAATTCAAAATAGCTGATGATCTGACCTTTGATTTTCTCTTTTGCTACAACTACATGCTTATGTTTGGCTTTTGGAAAATTCACATTACCTGGGACTTGAAGAGAAGCTGAAAATAGCCAGTAGTCCAGACAATATTTCCTTCATAAAAATAAGATGTCTTAACATAAAAACTCCAAGTTGCCTCTAGATGAAGCTGGGGCTTTCCAAGGGCTGTGTTGTAGAGAGCAGCATTTGGTGGCACCATCTTTGAAGCTCTGCTTTGTCACTTGCTTTTCCCCCTCTCCAGTGAGGTCACACTCTCCTCTATTCCTGTACCTTCAATGACTCAACAGGTAAATTAGAACCTGGGTCTCTGAGGAAGATTCTTAGTGAGAAGAAAAATGCTTTCTTGTTCTTTGTGCAATAAATCAAGAAAGACTCTGATGTGGTCCTGAGTAAGTCTCTCAGCCCTGGCAAGGCCACACCTCAAATCCTGTGTAGGGTTTTGGGCTCACTTCAACAAAGACATTGAGGTGCTGGAGCATGTCTAGAGAAGGGAGACAAGGCTGGGGAAGGGTCTGGAGCATAACTCTTATGAAGAGCAGCTGAGGGAGCTGGGGGTATTTAGAATGGAGAAAAGGAGGCTCAGGGAGGTCCTTATTGCTCCCTACAACTGCCTGAAATGAGGGTGTAGCAGGTGGGGGTCAATCTCTTCTCCTGGGCAACCAGTGACAGGAGGAGAGAAAATGGCCCCAAGCTGCACCAGGGGAGGTTTAGGTTGGATACTAGGAAAAATTTCTTCACTGAAAAGGTTGTCAAACATTGGAGCAGGCTGCCCATGGAAATGGTGGAATTGCCATCCCTAGAAGCGCTCAAAACGTGTGAGTGTGGCACTTGGGGACACAGTTTAGTGGTGAATACAGCAGTGCTGGGTCACAGGGGAATTTGATGATCTTAGAGGTATTTTCCAATCTTAATGATTCTGTGATAAGATTTATGCTAACATGGCATATATGTAAGAAAAAACTCCTTCAATGAAGAGCATATCCCTATCTTTTTACAGTGAAATACATCTCCCATGTCCTTTTACTCTATAATGAATAATCATGCAGTTGCACCAGCAGTCTTTAGGGAATACTGTATTGTCATCGTTCATTTTGTAAGTACTGATTAGCCTTGTACCTAAACCAGAGCAGACCATAATTAGCCCAACCTGTGGGACTCCGATTTGCAAACAGACCTAGAAGATCCCTGATGGACATATATGCATTCTCCCTTTGCCTCCTGACAAGTAGGCAGGGCTTTTATCTCCTTAGGTGGGACAGCCTTTATTTTGATCCCTCAAGCTTCCTGGTATCATAACAGCTCAGCTGAGATGCTCCAGCTATTGTCTCCATCCATCTCGACCATTATTCTTAACAAAGTCATTGCAGCTGAATGATAGCAAGCAATTTTCAGTGCCAATCTCCAGATATTAAAGAGTCAAAATAAAGGTTGCATTGGCAAGACTGAAAGAAATAAAAATAAAAAGAGGAAAATAAATACAACAAAAATTAAAAGGAAGGAGAGGAGTGAGAAAGGAAGGGGCATGGAAAGGCAAAGGCAGAGGGAAAAAAAGAGGGAAAGAGAGAGGAAGGAAAGGACATTTCTAAGAAGAAGAATACTTTATAATGAAGATAAATGTTTGTATGATTTCACACACTATGATTTGGAAACCTCAGCCATGAGTGTTCATTAAGTTCATTTAAGCTGTGTGTCTATCTCCACATGAAGACATATGCATGTTGCTGTGTAGAACTCAGGACAATATCCCATTTTCCAGAAAATCTACTGTAAGAGGAAACATACATAGGAAAGTCAGTAAACGGGTTTAAATTACGTTGGGGGTTAGAAGAGAAAAAGTCATGAACTCAATTTAGTCTTACAAATGTAAAAAAACCCAAACTTTTTAGAGCTTCATTTATCCTCTGAATTCATGAGATCTGCCCAGACTCATTAGACTGAAGCAGTAGAACAGGAGTTAGGTGATATGTCACTATTCTTTCAACAAGACGATGGTACAAGCCAAGTAAAGCAGATAGAAATACATTATTTAAAGTGAAGGAATTATCCTCTTTGCCTATTGCTTAGCATAATATAGATTTTTTTAAATCTTTTAAAGCTTCTATGTCTCTAAAGCCAGTTCTCACTAATCTCCACCAATGTCAGCTCCCATTCAAAAAAATTATGCAGTTCATATTCAAATTCACATATATACAAATTCACATATATATATGTGTATATACACATACACATTTATACATATACATATGTATGCATAACCAAAATTGTACAGTGACCCATCCCACCCTCCTGCATCATTGAGAAATGTTTGGTAGTATAATATTTGTATTATTGTTAAGGATTCTTTTCTTCGGGATACATTTTAAGGATACATTTCTTCATCTTTGCTGAAGGCTTTCAATTTTCCTTTAGATGGCATCTTTAAGGGACTAAGATGATAGCATAATAGGAAGATAAAATATGTCTTTCTCCTTTTTCAGAAGTTAATTCATACCCATGGGATGTGCCAGATTCTAATGCTACAAAACTAAGTCCTCTTGCGCTCCATATGGGCTGCATTTGTAACCTTAGCACAGAGTGCGCAAAGTGCTCTGCCTGAGAAGCTCGATTGTGCCCAAGAATGACCAGCATTAACACAAGAGAGTACTTGAGCCTCAGCCAGCTTCTTGGCAACTGGTATTTTGATGTAATCATAAATGGTATCTCTTCATGAGAAAGTGCTGTTATTTTCAAATCAGAAGAAATGGCTTGATTGTCTACATGGCCTCACAAAATTGAAGTTCTTAAGCATTTCTTGCCACCGTGATCTCGTTTGAGCATTTGAGATCCTCTAATAATTATTTGATTTGTTTTATAATGTGGTTAATGTTAACAACACCCTTCCGAGTATTATAGATTTGTGGAAATTGCAGGACATGGTGGCCTGTAGCATTCCTACAGCATCTCTAATAATGACATACTGGATAGAAGTTTGTGCTAACACAGCAAGAGCAAAAGGTCTTTCACCATCTTAATATTTCATTAAGCCCTAGCTAATGAGCAGTGCTAAACACACAGAACTGAACTCTGCACATGGTACATTTGCTTACCCCAAAGAATACCATCCTGATTTAGGCCAAGGACAGGGTTAATTTTTTTCAATAAATGAAAGGGGCTGTGGCCAAGATCCAGATATTATTTGATATGACCTCCAGCCATTGCTGGGAGTCGGGGAAAGGACTCTTTGGCTTCCAAGGAGAATGTGATTTCTGGTCCAGAAAAAAATGTGGTTGTTGTCGTGTTGTGGTGGATTGGGCTTGGTGAGCATTTCGCATGTTAAGTCACCCTCTCTTTTGCACACTTTTATTATTAAAATCATTGCTGTTCCTGTGTGTTTTCTTGTATTATTGCTGTTTCCAATAAATTATTCTTATCTCAACCTGTGATCTTTGCCTTTTGCGCCTCCAGCTCTCTTCTCTGGCCACCTGAGAGGGCCCAAGGAGCGGGGAGGGCGCACAACAGTGGGGAAGGGGAGCAAGAAAGCAATCGTGTGGTTTAGGGAGAACTAAATTGAGAAGGACCATTCCTAAACCACTACATAAGCCTTCTCAGCCAAAGTACCTCACAAAAGTACCTCTTACATCAGTCCAAGCCCAAATTTAAACTGGAAAGCAATTACACTCATAAAAATTGAAATAAAGACAAGATGTTTTGAATTTTTTACTTTTGCAGCTCAGAATGAATTAAAATTACAACATGGATATAAAAGAATGCATTCCAATTTCAGGTCGTTGTCCCAAACTGTCATAATACTCTGCTTTCAATCTGTAAACATCACTCCATTTTACTTAGAATTGCTAGAGAGAAAATAACAAAAGTTTCTCGGACTTTAACAGGTTTTTGTCCTTTAACATCTAGTTAGAGTCAAAATATTAGTGTCAGAAGGCAGTACTTATGAACACCTATGGTATTTTCATCCATGTCTATTGACTATCACAGTATTTGGTGTGAGAGAACCAAGCAAATATACTCAGATGTATGAAATCACATGTGTACATATATTTGATTTTGCACCGGCCAGAAAATACCACGAGTCCTCATCAGCCGAAACAGACATATAGGAGAAGACTGAGTGAAAATTCAATGTTACAGAACTGACCATTGGTGTCTCTCATGGTAAAAGCTCCATCTTGATAGAGCACCATATTCCAGCATGATCAATATTTGGAAAAGTTCATTTAAAGGAATATTTTCCAAGAAAAAGTAAATATGGCTTTTTTTTAAAAACTGTCAAATTGTTTCTAGACAGCTGTATAGAAGGATATGCTAATAATCTACATACAGCTGGTTCAGACCGTTACAATATTGAGAAGTTTTAGTCATTGGAGACATGTTTTCAATGCAAATTTCTTGCCTTTTTGTCTTTGCATATGCATATTTCTTTCTTTTTTTTTTT